>JBCFYV010001001.1:7309032-7874502 GCA_039000515.1 Timema cristinae | reverse complement strand
GTAGGTATAAAGGGGTCCCCACGCAAAGATTCCTTGACCGTGAACGTGAAAGAGCCCGGGTTAGCGGGGAAGCGATCGTGATCGCGGTTTTGGAGCACGTAAACGAGAGGGTCCGTTTTCCAGACGGGAAAAATTTGTGGGGGCTCAGGGGGGGATGAACATATTGCTAGCTATATATTTATTCGGAGAACCTTAATTTATTAAGAATCGAAATAAATGCTGTACATCAACTTATGTTTATTTTTGAATTTCGACGATTTTTGACGTTTGTCAGTTTCAGATTTTTGCCAGTTTTCTGTTACCTAGCCCGTCAAAAGTATGAGGTATTGCTGTAATTGAATTGTAAGCTGTGCTAGTAACTTGATTTATCAGAATAAAACATTCTCCAAATAATTTTAGTGCAAAAAGTTTTGTAAATAATCACAATATAATATTTTTTCAAGCATAAAACAACCACGATAACAAAAAATATTCAAACTTTGATTTGGCTATCAGAATATCTCATATAGTATATTTGTGTCCGCTTATAATTGAAAAGACAGATTTCACACACCCCTAAATGTCACTGAAGTATTTTTCATCCACACCAGACTTTGTTGCTACTGATAAGACATCCTTTATAGACAAATTAGGGTTGGAAGACTAATGTTTAAAATACCATTAAATGTGCTCGCCTTAATAATCCATTAATTTTTTTGGTAACATGAATAAATGTCAAAATAAATAAAAGAATATCCATGAACAGTAGAGCTAAGTCTAGAAAATAAATTAAGTATAGCTTAGACCTAAAATCTGAATATTCGTCAGTTTTTTGTTGTTTTTTTACTATCGTTCTTGTACTTGAGCTGCTAGTTTAGTCACATATCACATAGGCCCAGAATGTTACCCAAGTTGTGGGCATTTTGACTGTCAAAATTTAAGCATACATGCCTACAATGCTATGGAATATTTTATTGGCGTTATATGCTATCACTTAAAATACAATTAACTGTTATAATGTGTGTAGGTATGAAGGGTACCCACGCAAAGATTCTCTTGACCGTGAACGTGAAAGAGACCGTGAGCGCGAACGCGATCGTGATCGCGGTTTTGGAGCACGTGACCGAGAGGGTCCGTTTTCCAGACAGGACAACTTTCGTGGGGGCTCAGGGAGGGATGAACGAGCTGGTGGTGGATTTGGGTAAGTACACTAGATAATTAAACAAACTTCCTATGAAATTATATTCGCATTTATTATAATATGATGAAAATAAAGCTGTAAAATAATATAAATGATTTGTTCCAGGAAAGATTTGTATGACACATACCCTGGAGAGCCAAGAGAACCTCCAAATATGAGCACTGTTGCCAACATTGATCGAACCAATGACTGTGAAATAATTGTTGTACAAAAAGAACAAAGGTAATGGATAAAATTATCTTTGATTTAATGACAAAATGTTTGCCAAGTTATTTGGGGGAAACTTGGTCAAAAGTTAGTGCTAGGGGCTGGATCTCACCTGGTGAGGTAGATAGGTTAGAACAAGAGACATACTAGTAATTTAGGTTTTGTTATTTAAAAATTAATATGAATCGTCGTCATAAACTGTTTCCAGCCTGTGGCCGAGTCGGTTTAGTAAAATTCCTCCATCTCATTTTATCCTTTTACCATTCTTCCTTCTTCAATCATTTCCATTCTTCTCTTCTTACTTACACACTTGTCATCTATCGGTTTCTCCCATCTCTTACTTGGCAGTCCTTATCCTCCAAACTTTAGCTCCATTGATCTCCTTGTGATGCTATACTTTTCCATCTTCACTGTGTGTTCATACAATCGGAACCCTACTTCATATGAATTTAGTTTAAAAATAATATCTGTATACAGGAATAGAACCCGGGACTTTTGGCTTTGCAAATATAATTTTCAAATGGATTTTTTTTTACTGTGCTATGTTCTTTTATTAGTGTTTAAGCCCAACATCAATACATGTAAATTAATGATTTTCCATTATTAAAATTGGAAACTAGGGTCTTAGAAGACTGTGGCGTCACTACGCCAAACCTTTGATTTGGACTCTTTAGTATTTTTCTATTGTCCAACTCCTTCATAAATGGCTAAAGTATATTGATTAGTAATAGCAAATCTACCATGGCAAAATGATCCAATACAGATAACTTCATGGGAAACATCTTCGACACAGAATAATATTATATAATATAAATACATTTGTCAGTCTAAATTTCAAATATTGGGCTCAAATAAAAAAGTATAAATCAAATTATATAGCTACCATTTATTGTTATAATATTTAGCTTTATTTTGAAGTCGGTGACCTGGTGTCTAGGTAAGGTGTCAGACTCTGTGCTGGCGGCCGGGTTCAATCTCGGTCCGCACAGATTTATCTGATTACCAAACCCTTCCTTCACCTCTGACAAGACATCTTGTGAATGTGAGGAATGCCAGGCCTCCTCCGTGGTTCGGATTCCACGTTAAATGTAGGTCCTTCATTCCATCTCACATCACCTACATTACACATTAGCGTAAGTGCGTATAACCCGAACGGGTAGTAAGACGCGGGTAAAATAATAATAATATAATAATATTTTGAAGTCTGAGTCGGTAAACTTTTATTGCTTCAAACTCTGACCCTATGACTTCGATTCCGATTGGGACTAATCGGTTTTGTAGCCGCATAAGTTTTCAAAATAATAGTTCATGTGCGAGGTTATTATGGTTTCTGTAAACCGAAAAATATGTCAAAAATATTGGTATAACATCTTTAAATAAATGATTAGTATGCATATATTTTACTTTTATATGATTACAGTTATAAAAATCAAACCTATGTCAAAATATAAAACCGGTAGGATATTTTAAATATATAAATACCATTTTATCAACTCTTTTATGTATCATTATTTTATATAACATTTATTTTTTACTTAAATATTTGAGACATTACTGAAGAAACCAATACAGGATAAAAAACTCTTTCTACTTCTAGGTTTGGATAAAACTTTTATTACAAACATGTGACATATAAGTGTAGGACAAGCCAAACAATCAAAGCCCGGAGCGTTAATTAAGTGATTATTTAACTGAATGTATGTTTGCATCATATCAAAAATATCATCATTTATCTACTGCAGCAAGTCTTGATAATCCAAACCCACGCTAGTCTGGAAGCCAAGGTGATCCGCACCCCCCCCCCCCCACACTTATGTTACTTATGTTTCCTCCAACTCTAACTAAGGTTACAATAGTATTTTGTATTTATATTACGGCAACAATCGGCAGTCTCACTAGTGTATTGGAGTCACTAAAGAAAACTTAGCTCATTAGATCTAAAACAGAAATGTCTGATTTTAGACAGACTTGAGAAAGATGAGAGATAAAATTAGTTACTGAGTATTCTTAGATGATGTTGTACTTTTTATTATTTTTAACACCCTTGCTTGATAAGCCAAACAATCTAACTGTATGTAATTGATGATTTTAGGTTCCGATTAGCGACACCATGCACTATTTATATTTTCTGTATCAACTTTAGAATTCAATTATAAAGAATCAGAGCTGAGTAAAAAATTGATGCCAACATGTAAAAACTAAACTTTTACCTCTTTTAGGAAACCTCTTGTCACTTCCTTCTGAAGTACATTTTATTACATTGAAGAAGGTATGATAA
Organism: Timema cristinae; assembly: GCA_039000515.1. Classification (NCBI taxonomy): domain Eukaryota; kingdom Metazoa; phylum Arthropoda; class Insecta; order Phasmatodea; family Timematidae; genus Timema; species Timema cristinae. The sequence goes on along the minus strand of JBCFYV010001001.1, from coordinate 7,870,837 downwards.
AAAGTGTGAGGAACAAATAATGATTGGGAACAAATGTAATATGATGGAAAGAGGAATGCCATTCATACTCGACATTGCTGCCATTGGATAGGAAGGCAATAAAATTGGTCTAGCGCTCAAATACCTTGATCTAGGCTTCATTCTATCAGAACTCAGGAGGGAGTGTGAAATGCACAAAACAACTTCCTAAAAGTGGGGAGAAGGGATGGTGCGAGGGTTAGCATGAGCAGGGTGAGGCAAAGAATGATGCAACATGTTTAAAGTATGTAACTTAAATCCCCTTCCAATATTCAATAGTATGAAACTTAATTCGAGGCTTGAACGGCAATGATCAGTTTTCTTCAAGAGGCAACTCAGCCCTTTTTTCTAGGAGACTGATCAAAGGTTGTAGTTAAAAGGAAGATTTAGATTGGAATAAATAAAATGGATTTGACCTAGCTCAGGTGTTTATTTCAGGGAATATGCGGAGTATATTGAACATCGCCTGAAACAGATCGGTCCTGACAGTAGATCTGTTGTTTCCTAACAAAGAAGTACCTATTATTCGTGTTCTCGCTAATATTTCATCTCGGGGCAGTCTTTATGCTATTGTGGTGATGCCACAGAATGAAGAACATCGTAGTCTAACGCTCAACATCCTTCATGGCCAGCCACAAGGTAAGAACTTAATATTCATTATTTCATTTTTGCGGTGTGGTTTTGAAAGGCTTATGTGTCATATCTATATGCAGAAGTTCATACAAGGGTAAAATTAGTACCCCTTAACCCTCACTATTTAACAAAATTTGCTTGGGTCGTTTTAAGAAGTTTTACTAATTATATTTTATTTAGAGATTTCAAACTTAATTACTCACTATAACCACTTTTATGGCTGCATGGTCAAAGGGCACTACTCTCGCATTAGACTAGACAGCTGAAGATGGGAAGGTCAGGGCTCAAACCAGGTCAGGCATACTGAGCGCGTATTTTCCTAAATGGCTTTCCACTCTTCCCTCACACAAATGCGGGTTAACTTCATCTAAATTCAACCTTCCTAAGCCATAGCACATTAGTGTAATTACTACATAGGTATATAACTTACGAGTAGTAAAATGCGGTGCTAAAAATACTCCCAATACGCTCAATTTACACTAATATCAAAAGAATTTATCCTAATATCACGATTTTTGGTTCCTTGATTCTTAGCCATTTATTTATTTCCCTTTGATTTTTGGATAATTTTAAATGTTTTCACTACAACCTTTGTGTATTCTAGTGATCTTTAGCAAATCAAATACCATCTTTTTTTTCTTTTTTTCCTACTATTTACACTTTTTTGATGGGTGACCTGGTGGTCTAGGGGTAAGGTGTCAGACTTCTGTGCTGGCGGCCGGGGTTCAATCCTCGGTCCCGGAAACAGATTTATCTGATATTCCAAACCCTTCCTCCACCTCTGACAAGACATCTTGTGAATGTGTGGAATGCCAGGTCGCCACCGTGGTTCGGATTCCACGTTAAACTGTAGGTACCTCCATTTCATCTCACAATCACCCTACCATTACACATTAGCGTAAGTGCTATAACCCGAACGGGTAGTAAGACGCGGTGCAATATAATAATAAATAATAATAATATACACTTTTTTTGTTATTTTCCCAAATATTTTACTGTACAATCAATAAATAAATAATATATACTTTAATGTGAGGTTGGGAGCATGAAAATATTGAAATTATTAATGTTAAAGAATTAAAATCTAGAATTGAAGGTTTGTGGTTAAAATTCTAAAAATCAGAATGGAGACATAAATGAATTGGGACTTTCTAGTTTTCATTAATTCATTATTAATGATTGCAGGATCATGTAGAGATGAAAATTACTTTTTTAACATATATTGTTGTGGTCCTTTATGCTATTTAAAAAAAAATTGATGGTGTTTGGCCAGTATATTTAATGCACAAGGGTCTTTTTTTTTGTCATGAAGTAACATTTAAAAGTGTATAATAAATCTTATCTAGAGGTTTGCAATTAGGCATTTTTTTCTTCTGGTCAAGTTTGAATAGTCAAAGTGAAAAAAAAAAAGTTTTATTCTCGTTTGAGTAATATGGAGCTTGTGCTATTATTATTTCAAGTTGAATATTTTTTTTATAAGGAAAACTTCTTTTCACTTTATGAGGTAATTGTATTATATTTGTAAGAAGGTTTAGGAAAGGGGGTTAGAAACATATAAAAGGAACTAACACAATATGGATTTTACAGTTCACATTTTACATTCCTGCCCATTGGACAAAGAGGTAATGTCTGCCTATCAAAGAAAATCAATCTTTACCGCCCAATCTCCTGACCTTGGTTTCTTTCTAGCACAACTCATCAGGAGGGACTCTGTAACGTGCAACACAACTTCCTAAAATAGGAAAAAAAAAAAAACCACACAAAATGTAGAAAAAGAAAGGAAATATGTAAAGAATGATAGGACACCGTGATAGGAACATATAAAAGTAATAAATAAAGGACAAACAAAGAAATATGTTTCCTTTTAAATGTTTCCAGTCCTTTCCCTGTATCTTCTTCCAAATATAATATAAGTTGAAATTTTGAAGTAAATCTGTTCAGGAACCATTAACAACTATATAATTATAAAAATAACCAATTTTTTTGGTGATAAAAGGCTGATCTTACATAAATTCTGATTTTTACCTAAATTTAATATAGTTGTACAAGCTCTTTATTTTTTTAATCAGACTAAAGGAAATATTTAAGGACTCTATTGGATATAAAATTGGAATCAAATCATTTTAAACTAAGATTTTTTAATCAAATTAAAAAAAATCCAGAGTTTTAGATAGATTTTGAGTCTGGTTCAAACATCTATGATCATCAATTTTTTTTTAGTACTCGCACACCTCTAATTTCTACAAAGCACACATTTATTACAATTATGTTGTATCAAACAACTCTTAATTCATATCATAGTAGGTCGGCAAAAAAGATGAACTACTTAACCAACTTCTTTGTCTAACTCGATATTTATGTTTGTGATAAGTATTTTGTTATTTTACTTATGAATACATTACTTTCAAACTATCAAAATAGTAATATAGCAAAGGATTATAAACAATTTTTTTTTTAGCAATGCAACTATCACCCGTCCGGTTTATATTTTTCATTGTTTTACTGAGATTGTGTTTCTCACAAGATTTTAGATAGTTTGGGTGAATGTGGGGAATGCCAGGCTCCACCATGGTTCGGATTCCACGTTAAACTGTAGGTCCTCCATTTCATCTCACAATCACCCTACCATTACACATTAGCGTAAGTGCGTATAACCCAAACGGGTAGTAAGACGCGGTAATGATAATGATAATGAATGATAGATAGCATTTTTTTTCATAATTTTAAAATATAATCTACATTGGGTATTGATACCTAAACATCATTTCGACTTATCTTTCACTGTTGAGTTATCATCAAAGTTATTTCATTTTAACACTATTTATTTGACATGAAGTAAAAACTAAGAATTTAGCCATTAGTAAAACAAACAAAATATACAAACAATTATGATTTCACTCAAACTATTATGAACATTATAACCTCGCTTTCATTTAAGTGACCTTGGCTGCATTAACTATATGACCACTCAAATTGACTCAATATCAAAAATGTCCTCGGATGTCATAAATATGTATTAATTTCAGTGGTTTCGAATGTCATAAACTTGTTTTCATTCAACAGCTTTGTTTTGGAATGTGCGTCTGGAAATGCACTTTTGCTTTAATTGCTTCAGATATCCCAAATATGTTTTCACTTTAATGACTTCGGCTATAGGAAATTGTTGTATTGTTACAACTTTAGATTCTACACATGAGTTTTTACTAATACGGCTTCAGACATCTTAAATATGTTTTCACTTATACAGCTTCAACCATCATAGATATGATTTAACCTATAAGGTTTCCACGTCATAAATATGATTCAACCTATATGCTTCCATGTCATAAATATGATTTAACCTAAACGGCTTCCGACATCATAAATATTATGATATTAACCTAAACGGCTTCCGACTAAAGATTAAATATGTATTTTAACCTAAACGGCTTCGCTCCGACGTCCAATAAATATGATTTAACCTAAACGGCTTCCGACGTCATAAATATGATTTAACGTAAACGGCTTCTGATGTCATAAATATGTTTCACTTATACGGCCTCCGATGTCAAAAATATGTTTTCGCTTAAAGGGCTTTCGACATTATAAATATATTCCACTTGTATGGCTTTCGACGTTAAAACTATGTTTTTACTTATATGGTTTTCGTTGCCATAATGATGTTTTCACTAATATGGCTTCAACTGTCATAAATATGATTTCACTTATACCCGGTTTCTGATGTCATAAATATGATTTCACCCCTACAGTTTCTGACATAAATGTGATTTCACATATATACGATTTCTGATGTTGTGAATAAGATTTTATGTATGCGGTTTACAACGTCATGAATGCGTTTTCTTCACACAGGTTTGGACCTCTTTATGTGTTTTACTATAAATAGCCTGTGACATCATAAATGTGTTTTTATACAAGCGACTTCTGATGTCATACAGTTACACAGCTTAATATCTCAAGCATTTTAACATATACATAGGACTGCCGATGTCATAAATGCGTTTTCACATATACAGCCTCCGATGTCATAAATACGTCTAAACATATATGGCTTCCGAAGTCACAAATGCGTTTTAATAAAACATTTAATACGCTTCTAAAGTCGCAAATGCGTTTTAACATATACAGCTTCTTAAGTCCAAATGCGTTTTTACTTATACCGCGTTTGTCATCATAAATGTGCAGCTCTTGACATCAAAAGTGTGTTTTTGCTTTCTTGGCTTTTGGTGTCACAGCTGCTTTAGCACTTGCACAGCATTTGATGCCACAACTACGTTTCCATTTGTACGGCTTTTGACGTCACAACCGCGTTTCCACTTGTACGGTATCTGAAGTCATAAACACGTTTTCACATATGCAGCATCCAAAGTTTAAAATGCGTTTTCACCTATACCGCATCAAACCTCTGAAATGTGTTTTCATTTATACAACTTCCAGCGTTATTAATGTGTGTTTACATATATCGCTTCTGACATCAAATTTGTTTTCACATATAAGCGTCTGATGTCATAAATGCGTGTTCACTTATTCAGCTTCTAACATCATAAATGCGTTTTACCTATACGGCTTCTGACGTCATAAATGCGTTTTCACTTATACCGCTTCTGATGTCATGAATGTGTTTTTACTTATAAGACTTCTGACATCATAAAATACGTTTTCACATAGAAGGTCCATACGGCTGACAGCATAAAATTGGTTTTCACATCTATGACTTCTGATGTCATAAAATGTATTCTTATTCTTATGGCCTCAGACATCATTAAAGGGTTTTAAATTACAGGGTTTATAGGTCAAAATGCATTTCCTCTCAAAGTAGTTTTGATCTTATTAAAGTGATTTCACAACTTTGACCTTGACACTATACATCTGTTGTTACTTATTTAACTTTTTATTAAATAAATATTTTTTCATCTAATATGTTTAAATATTATAGATTTAATTTCACAGGTTTTCTTGCACCCTATGATTTTTATATACACTATTTAAATTGTTTTAAAACATCCCATCACAACATTTTGATTGTTTTTAAAGTTTGTACAAACAGTTTTGAAATTTTGAAACTTTTAAGTATACATTTAATACATTTGTATTTAATTCTTACTTTAAATGATTGAATAGTATTGCTTATTTCTTACTAAACATATATGATATATTTGGAAAAGGTAATGAAATATTTATAGAAACATATAAAAATAACAAACATATGGCTTTTACAGTGAAAAAAAACAGTTCACACCTTATATTGTTGCCATTGGACAAAGAGGCTGCCTCTTGAAGAAAATTGATCATTATCTCCCAATCCCCCCACCTAGTTTCATTCTATCTGAACTCATCGGGAGGAACTCTATTTGAAAGTTGCATTGCACATTTCACACACACTCCTGAGAGTTCCAATAGAATGAAACCTAAGTCAACGGATTGGGCGGTAATGATAAATTTCCTTTAAGAAGCAGCTATTACCTCTTTGTCCAGTGGCAACAATGTAAAATGTAAACTCTGGTTTTCTTTTCATTATAAAAGCCTTATTGTGTTTGTTCCCTTCTATATGTTTCTATCCACCATTGCAGTACCTTATTCAAAATATAATACAATCACCTTATAAAGCGATAAGGTTTTCCTTATAAAGATATATTATTAAATAAACAAAAAATTAATAAACCTTGAAATCCTCTTTTGCACTTTTGAAGAGATTTACAAGAATTTTAAATTAATTTTAGCCAGGCCTCCACCGTGGTTCGGATTCCACGTTAAACTGTAGGTCCTTCATTTCATCTCACAATCACCCTACCATTAAACACTAGCGTAAGTGCGTATAACCCGAACGGGTAGTAAGACGCGGTGCTAATAATAATATAATAATAATAATAAATAATAATAATAATAATAAAATAAAAATAATAATAAAATAATTAATTAAATGGTGTTCCAAACATATTTTTTATAAAAAGTTTTACATTATTAAAAGTAAATAATTTGATATACTGAAGAAGGTACAAGAAAGATTGTTAGGAACAAATAAAAAGGAAATCACACTAGTTGGCTTTTACAGTGAAAAGACGAACACAGTTCATACTTTACACTGCTGCCATTGGATAAAGAGGTAATGGCATTTTCTTGAAGAAAATCAATCCTTATCTGATCACTCCCACAATCTAGTTAAAGTAAGTAATAAATTGACCTTAAAAATATGTTCTGCCCGCAAATCAAAACCAGATGAAATTGAATAAGAAACTCATATTTTTTACACACAATATATATATGGGGGGGGGGGGGGCTAATTTTAATAGATTATACATATAGTTTGGTGGTTAAAATGACTAATTATGTGATTATAAAACTTTTTTACCATGAAAATAAAAAGTCATAAAAAGAAACAATCATATGCAAACTTTGCTAACTCACCCAAAATCTTAATATTGTTTATATTAACTACCATCCACTTATAAAACATTAATTTACAAATAAATCTCCATGCTTGAAAAACACCTGTGATCTTATTTTAAATTAGCATCAAAATATGATTATTATTTTAAAATAACAACTGTTCTTATCGGCAATTGCATGTAATGCAACATTATGGTAATGATTAACTTTATCTGTATGAAAGTATTTCTGCTTTTTTCAGAAATAACTCGTTTCTTTGAAATTATTTTGGCATTTTAAAATACATTTTCACCCTCAAAACACGGATTACACTAAATATTATCTTTCATTGTTCCACATAATAGTGTATATTTTATTTCAAATAATAAAGATACTATGAGTAGTAAGTATAACATCGACATTTAAAAGGATACTATTGCTTTAGTCTTGGTTGTAATATTTAATGTTTTCTTACATTTTTCTTTATTCTTTTGGGACACTGTCCTCTTTATGAAAGGAACGCTGGTCTTTTAAATCAAATTCAGACTAATAATTTCTTTAATATACACAAAACATGAGCTAGTGTAATTGAATTCATGTAGTATTTTCTTTAATAAAATGAATTTTACTTATACCCACTTCAGTGGTCACATGGTCTAAGGCTCACTATTGCAATAGACTGGACTTCTGATGACAAGCAAATAGGGGTTTGAATTCCAGTTGGTGTACTGGAAGTGGTTTTTCCTAAATGGCTTATCCACTTGGTCCTCACAAATGTGGGCTCATTTCCTCTAACCTATACCTTCCTCAGCTCTGCTCCACTAGTGTAATTAATATATTTGCATACAACCCAATATAATAGTGAAATGCAATGGGGAAAATGCTTATTTTTTCTTCTTTGATTTAAAAATATTTTGAAATTTATAAAGACCTACAAAGTAATTAAGTTTAAAAATTAATTTATTTTATACTTAAGTTATTTTTTTACTATATTTATAAATACTGTTTCTCAAGTGTATTTGAGGTGGTTGTACTTTTACGGAGATGTTGGGTGTGCAGAACACCGCAACATGCCACTCGAGGATGCCATTCCTCTCATCACGCGCAACTTTGAAGCATACATGCGCGGAGAAAAGCTGGCAGGCACTGTACCCTTGCCAGTGCCCGTGATACCGGCTGCTAAGCCCACGGGGGGGCTCCTGGAGAGACATCCAGAGGCCATGCAGGTGCTGTTGAACTTACTTTCTGACAACAGACAGTTGACCACGCTGCAGTATGATCGCGTTATTATCTACTTGAAGGATCGCAGAGAGGAACAGATGAAACTCGAGTTGGGGGACGTTGATGCTCTGAGAAATGCAGGTAACGTAATAATTTTTATTAGTTTATTTGTAGTATTTTTCACAAGATCTATTACTTTCATATGGTTGAAACAAATCATAACTTATGATAATTGCCATCGAGCAAGTGGTTAAACATGAAGTGGTTTTTTTCCACCAATGTAGCTTCCTTCCTTTTCCATATGAATTCTGGTACACTTCCTTAGAAATTCATCTTCATTCTTCCACACCACCCTCCCCCCAATGTTATTTAAGTTCTAGTCATTTTCCTATGCTAACAAATACTAACACACTTTTGTGGTAGAATGGTCAAATTTATTAATTTTTCTTCAATTTTGTACCACAAAGTTGTTGATGCATAATGTATACATACTCTACAACATATCAACCTTGGTGATCTTTGGATGAAATGCTTGCCTCAGTACCCGATGTTGTTGGAGTAAAACCCAGTCAGGGTCGACAATTTTCCTCGAGTGATAAAAATTCTTGGCACAACTTTCTTCAAAGGGGAAGTAAAGCCACCAGTCCCATGTGGATTGTGGTATGTAAAAGAACCCGGGAAGTCATGTGAAAGTTCCCTTCCTGGAAAAATTGATGGGCTCTTTTGCTCGCTTTCGCCCTATAAAAAATTCTGGGGTGCTAATATAATTAGTTATTTTGAAAGTGCACATTAAATACAATAAATATAATTTATATTTTAGAGAAAGAGAGAGAAAGTAAGAAAGAGAAATAAAGAGAGAGTGAAAGCATGTGAGAGAATGCACATGTGTGTGAGCATAACTGTGCACGAGTTAGTGTGAGTGTGTGAGAGAGTGCACATGCATATGCAAGCATGAGCATGTGTGTGTGAGCTAGTGTGGGCGTGAGTGTGTGTGAGAGGGAATGGTGCTCCCAGATCAGATGTTCTTATGTCAGGTGGCTAATCTCATTTCTGGCCCTAATTATTTAGTGTTTATCATGAAATAAAATATTTATTTAAATTTTATGTATTTTATGTTGATATTGTCCCGGTGTTTTGGGAACATAAATAACATCAAAGTTAATAAAAAAAATTGTCATTAACTTTTTTATTGTTATTTTGATTATTTTCTTAATTCTTATTTAGTGCTAACGGGCTCCATAACCTTTGAATACAAGTTATGCTGGTAGAGGAAGAAGATTGGATAAATGTTTTGAGGGTCAAATTGACTTTTTTTATATACTATTATTACAGTATTAAATTATTTTTAAAAATAAAATAAATGTTTAGTAAACAAAATCTCATGCTTTTTATTTACATTCATATTTATGCATGATCCAAACCTACAACTTTTTATGAAATGCTTTAAAAATAACCATAACAATAAAAAATTTAATAACAATTTTTTTATTAATGGTGATGTTATTTATGTACCCAAAACACCGGGACAATATCAATGTTTGGATTAAAAATATGGCAAATAATACCATGCCAATGGGAATTGTAAAAAATAAAAAAAAAAATTACCATTTGCTTCTTATGCGTCAATAATATGCCCACTATTAATATTTTGGCGAGATACCCCACCTTAGCCAAAGCCTGGCCGCCAGAGAGGCTTCCCCCACCACGTCACCACTTCTCCTCCCTCACATGCCGAGTTCCCAAAGCAACAAACACGGGTTTTCAGACGCATTTTTTAGGTATTAAATCGGACCCTGCTTACATTTCATTAAATGGGGGTTGTAGATAAACTCTTTGCAAACAAATAGCGCTTTGAAAAGTCACTCTATAACCATTAATGGCCGCTTCCAAGCCATTTTTCGGTAACATCTGTTTTTACATACACGCGATTTCTGCAAAAAATAATGATTATTTTTGCACGAAATCTTTATTGTAGGTAGGCACCAACAAGAGCTACAATTTCAAGCTCCGAAACAAGTTCCTGCGACAATTACAACTCCAGTAATTAAATGTCAAAAAATGGCAATTTTTCACGATTTTGATTTATTTTGACAAAAGTTGTAAACCGATTTCAATCGACCAGGGCTAATTTATTTGTCTTTTTAAGCGCTATCACAGGCTATTTTTTGTTTTTCGGAAAATAAAATTTTCCCAACCTAAAAGTGAAAATACCAGTTTTCGGCACTTTTATGAATTTTTTTAATGTAAAAGCTACAAGCTGATTTATTCCAAAGTACATAAATTCAATTTCTACAATTTTTCTCCTAATTATCACACTGAGAAAGTGGATGTTTAATTTTTTTAAGAAAAAAACTATCTTATCTGGTCTATTAGTGTAAGGCAAAGCCATTGCAAGGCTGAATAAGAAGTTGTCAAATTGGGATGAACTTGGTATAAAATATTGTCTAACACCAGAGTTATTATAACAGTTTCTTTTATAATTTATGATTGCTGTTTTTATATTTCCCTACAATAGTCAGATATTAAAATACCCTGCATGCCACTAGATTTCTACCGTCATACGTGTTTTCACTTGTCAAAATTATTAAAACACAAAATCTATCAAAACAGTTAATTAACTAAAATTAATTAAAGACCACTTTAAATGCAAACTGATTGACCTCGAACCAGAACATTTGTTTGTATTAGTATATTCCGTTGACGATAAGTTTTTACCTGCATGACAGTTCGAAAATCATATGTTTAGGTTTTGGGTTGCCAACACTTGTAAAAGATCACAGTTTTGTTATAAATGTAAAGATCTTTAATGACGTGTTAAACTAACGTAAACATAAGTTTTCTCATACTATTTCATTTTTTTTAAAATAATTTCTTTTTATCCAACTCGAAACAATATTTTAAACACAATTAAAAGTACTTATTTTTCGTTTTTGAACGTTACTGATTTTGTGTAATATAGTGCACACATCAATATATTTGAATACAGGCATCGTATTTACTTGGAAAAGAGAAAATTGTTATCATTTTATTTACATACAATAAATGATTTTATGATTATTTTATCGTATTTTGAAATATAAAACTGAATAAAAAAATTTCATCAACTGCGTGCCTGCATCATTGTAAAAAACTTGTTTACCGTTATGTTCAATCATTTGGTTTAGATTCGTTAGTCGCCATTTTAAAGATATGTTCGTTAGAAGATTTTGTGAAAGTGGTGTTAATATATTTTTAAGGGGAATAAAACTATAAATAAACTTTGTGTCCGACTTCAAATAAATATATAAATAATATTGGCCTAAATTACTGTGGTTAACTATCACATTAATATATTACCACCCGTTTTTATTACAGTCATCCAAAGTGATAGATGTCAGCTGTTGGCGTAGTGATATATTAGGGATTACTCCTTGTAACATTTCGAGCTGTCATCCAGGTACACTTAGCTCGTGAATGTATTATAAATCCATCACCCTCCAGTCTTCACCCTCTAGCTGACAGTTGGTCCCACTTTTCGCTTATCCTATACACTGAAAAATAATTTTGTTTCTGTTTTAATCAGGGACACATATAAATATTACTTCAAAACAATATCAGTTTTTGCCACACTTCTTAATTTACTAAGTTTAGACATTTTTTGAGTCCCTAAATTTAAAGAAGAAGTTAGAGGGAAAATATTTAAAATTGAATTAAAAATGAATGTTGTTCAAAGCTTGGTGGCAGGTACTGACACATGCTATTATGGTTGTCATGTTTATTATATCAAACACTTTTTATTAGTAAACTAATTATATTAATAACATTTTGTCTCTTTTTTTATGTATTCTTTTCCATACTAAACAAGTATATATAATTCATTTTATAATTTTTTATCACCACATCTAATTACCCATTTATGTTATACACCTACATACTGATTACATAAATAGATTAAGGATGAAGAATGTTGAATTTAGAGGAAGTGTTTCTATGTTTGCATGGAGAAAATGCGAAACCATTTAGGAAAAAATGTCGAACCACGCTCTTGCCTCATAGGCAATCTAGTCTTTTCTGAGAGTAGCAGCTTAGACCATAGGGCCACAGAAGCTGGTCTTTTACCAATTGCTTATAGTTGTTATTTGAAGTCTAGGGCTTCATAATTGTATGTGAGATGCTTTTTAGAGATTTTTATGAATACCATAGGATTTGAGCGTCCCATCTCTAGTTTATCAGTATTTGATAAATCTACATTAATAATGAATTAAATCGGTGAGCTATTATATTTGTTAATTATGGTTATAGCCGCATCTAAATATATCTTTTAAATTAAAAAATGACACCAGAACATGGGAATCGAACCAGGACCTTTGGCTTAGTATGCCAATGTTCTAATCACTGAAATATACAGTAGTCGTCCTGTAACCAGGGTCATTCTTCACTCACATTTATATTTGGGCTACATCTTTCAGGCCTCTCGCTCATCTGATCTTCATTATGACTATGATGCGTAGTGTAGGCTAAATTGGGGTTTTAATCTTGATTGTGTGTACCTAGGGTGGGTTTTCCCCATGCTATCCATGCAAATGTGAGTACATTTCCTATTAAATCATACCTTCCTCAACCCTACCATATTAGTGTAAATGTTTGTATTGCCTGGACAAGTAGTAAAGATGTGGTGCACATAAATTAAACATTTTTCATCAATTATAATTATTGTAAAGTTCTGATAAACTTTTTTTTTTACCTGTTTGATGGTCTAAGGTGAAAACTCTCACAACATACTGGATTGTCGATGATGGTAAGATAAGGGTTTGATTCTCTATCGGGTGCACTGAAAGTGTTTTTTCCTATATGATTTCCCACTCTTCATCCACACAAATGCGGGTAAACTTATTCTAAATTCAACCTTCCTAATCTCTACTCTCTTTGCTTAATTAATGCATACACACACACACAAACATAAACAACTCGCTTCAGTGGCTGAATGGTCTAAGGTGTCACTCTCGTGTTAGACTGGCCTGCTGGAGGTGGAAAGATCAGACTCTGCTCTACTTAGAGTGATTTTTCCCAATTAATTTCCCTCTCTTTTCCAGACATGCAGGTAGATTACCTCAAATGCTTCCTTCTTCATCCCCATTAGATTAATCATCAAATATGCTTATAACCTGAACGGATAGTAGGTTGAGGTAGTAAATAAAAAGTGTACCTGAATCTGTAGTGAGATAAAGTGAATAAAAACTACTTTATTTTTAATCTTTCATTTGGATTGTAACAAAACAGCCCGAATCAAATGTTTTTTCCTTTGTGTTTTCTAGCCGGAGAGCAATCTACTCAAAAACAAGTGGACCTGCAGCATCGTATTTTAAATATCTTGAACAACTGTGGCAGCGGGGGGCCAGCCCCAGTGCCTGTCCCGGCCGTGCCGGCCTCCAACTGGCCACCTACCTCAAACTCTGGTGGTGGTCCCACTCCGCTGCTAAGTGACCCCACCGTGCAGAAGGCCCTGGATAGTCTGATGCAAGGGAACCTCCTCCGTAGCATCTCCAGCACACAGTCGCTCACGACACCAACCTACACTTCCGCCTCCTCCCTGGGTGCCCCTCCTTCACAACCCCTGTTCGGGGCCTTCTCCTCGGGAGGTCCACGTCGCTATTAAGTTGGGTGACTTGATGTTTTTATATCACTAATTTATAGGAGGGGATTCAATTTAAATTTTTATTCTAGCTACTTCAAAATTGTTATTTGTCGTAAACCAAACTAAATTGAACTAATCAATTTTTAGACAACATGGAATATATATATCGTATTTACTCGCATAAGACTCATACTTTTATTTTGATAACATTTTGAGACAAAACCTTGAATGTGTGGACTTATGAAGGAGAATATTTGTTAGTGGACACATGACAAATGACTCGCACAGTGCCATGCAAGAGTGGTGAAATTTCAATCAGTTCAATACTGTCTATGTAACTTTAAGCATCTTCAGGCTTTTACAATATTTAATATCAATTAATATGTCTGGTGACTCAAGTGTGAGGGAGGATTTGGTTTGTTATTATTATTATTGCAAATATAAGAAACATAAACAATGAAGATTTTGGATTCATCATGAAAATAATTAATTAGCAATAGTAAACAATAATAAAAATAGTAAATAAATAATAATTAAATCATAGTAATTAAATTAATAATAATTAAATAATAGTAATTAAATAATAATAATATTAATATTATGTATTATAAGAAAGAATGTTAATATTTATTTATTATTTATATTATTTTATTAGAGGCCTATTTATATTTCCTCTTAGGTTCATAATTTTTTCCAAGATTCTGATTTTGATTTGAGATTTGGGATACAAAGGTAAATTGAATATTCTGATAAAATAGTGGATTCGACCACGCTCTAATAAATCCATGTGTGTGTGTGTGTGTGTGGTGTGTGTGTGTGGGTGTGGGTGTGTGTGTGTGGGGGAATGTGTGTATGTGTGTGTGTGTGTGTGTGTGTGTATATTATATATATATATATATAATAATAATTAACAGATCAATGCTGATACTATCGACAGCTAGTCCAAAAATAAAGTTTAATCCTCACAGAAACCAATAAGGGTAATGTGTACCATTGGTACAAGTCCTTTCCTCCTATGTGTCTCGCAAAAAGTACAGTAACACTCAGCGGCCAAAAACAATGAAGATACTTGACAAAATTACAAGTCAGATCATATTTATTTCAGAAATTCATGCACAATACATGTGGGGTTTTTTCTCTCTCATAATGTCATAATATGAAATAGGGTGAAAGATACATGCGAGTAAATACAGTATTATTATCTTACTGGAAGGTTTAAAGATGAGCGTGATGAAGTATGGATCAGAGAAACGGTCACTGTCGTCCTTTAAACATTGATCATCATTTGTTTTCTCAGAGTTTTTGTTTCCACACATAAAAGTTCTGAAACCAGCTTCATCTTGGATAATTTAGTGACATGGATACTTTCCCTTCTTATTTTATTAATATTGTAAACAGCTTCTAGCATAATTTTGGGTGTAGAAACTTCTCATTTTTAGATTAGTAAATTTAAAAAAAAAACAAGGCCTTTGAAGAGGTGTTCATACTTGTCTCAAGACGAGAATCAAGGTGCGAATGCCAAGTCAAGGTGTTTTGAAACGATATTAAAATAAAACTACCAAGGATGACACCATTTTGTTTACATGGGAATTTCTTTTAAAATCCCACTTTACTAATAACACATTAGAAACAAATGAATAGATTTCATTAACGTAAATAAGACATGTAGACAAATTTTGGGGTAGTATTTGATGAATACTTTTTATTTATTTAGTTGTTGTGAATAGCAAGTTTTGAGTGTGTTATTGAAACATAATATTAATAGTTTAAAAATGTCATTCAATTATTACAATTATTTGTTTCTATATAATACGTTTATATATCAGTGATGCTATATAGTGAGAACTTTTATGATCTGGGGTTTTAATGCCTTTTATATCAAATGTATATAAATTAGGGCTGGACAGATTCCAATTAGTTACCAATCTTATCACTAGCCAATTATGGCTCAATCAGTTAAGCCATGATCCAGATAATGGGCATTTTGAATCTTGATTATTTTCTCCAATATTTTGAATGTTGTTGGCGAGAAGTAAGGTATTGATGACTCGTCAGATTTTAATTGAGTAACAGACAACATTTTCCTTTGTTCTCCAAATGTTTTAAAGGACAGTCAGTGGTGACTCATACTTCACAGCAAGCTTGCAAGTGAGACATAATTACTTATAGAAATATTAATTGATTTCTATTTCAAATGACTTAAAAATATTTATATTATCATTTATCGCTTTTGTTTAATATAAAGTGTATTATTTAAAATATAAATACTAATTATTGTTAGCTACTCTTCATGAAAAAGATGAAAACATATAAACAATAAATTCGCCTTTGAATAACTTTGCTCTAGTTTTTAAATAAAATTATAGATTATCAATAATCTATGCTCACATATGAGTATTTTGGATTTATATCAAAGAGGTCTAAAACATGTGTAGTTACACTACCTCGTAGGTTCTCTTCTACCTTTTCCAAATAGTAGCCACATTAGGATTATTTTTTAAGTTGATTAATGAATGTCAACACACAAATTGCAAATCATTGTAATCACGGGAATGTCCATATGGAGAGTAACACAATTTAATCAATTTAATTAATTTGAATTAGTTGGAAAAGAGAATTGAAACTCGCTAACTTTGGCTTTGTGCGCCAATGCTCTACCACTGAACTGTCCAGGATTTGTCTTGTGTTCAGGGGTCGTTTTGATTAATAGCTGAAGGCTGTGTCTGTGATGGTCTTGTGAAAATCATTAGCTATAATATAGCAAACCATCAGATAGACAGTCATCTGCTACTCGGGAGGGCTGTTTTGCTGCCAAGTATACAATACAAGATTGTAACTAAAGCGAATCTCAATGAAACTCAACACAAAGGTTTCCGATCATTGTAACTACAGGAATGTGTCTGTATGGATGAGACCACTAATCATTTAATTTAATTAGTCGAAATATGAAACCTAGACATGCGAGTCAAACTAGATCCTTTGGCTTAGCGCTAATTTACATGATTTATCGATATTTTTATTAAGAATTTATTGAACAAAAAAATGTGTATATTCAAAAATGTTTATGTGTTATCTTGTATACTACCTCTGTAATATTTTAAAGAAAATAAACCAAATGATTTTGCATCGGTGATTGGCAAA
Source organism: Timema cristinae (assembly GCA_039000515.1). NCBI lineage: Eukaryota > Metazoa > Arthropoda > Insecta > Phasmatodea > Timematidae > Timema > Timema cristinae. The sequence goes on along the minus strand of JBCFYV010001001.1, from coordinate 7,853,844 downwards.
GGACTGATCCATCCAGCCCTAATTTATAAATCTATTCAGAGTAGGTGAATATACGGAATGGCTTACTATTAAGTTAGCATGAATTTACACAATATACAAAAATCACCAATACAAGATGTCAGGTAGATTCATATACTTGTACAAAATACACTTTAAGCCATTGGTAAAACGAATGAGAACGGAAAATGAGAGAGTAACATAATCACATAAAAAAGACAAAATTGTATTAATATAAATTATTGAAAAGGGTTATCTTTGCTTATTAATGTCTATGACAAACAAGTATAATTTATAAGTGACATCAAGCCCTCAACAATCTTTTTTCAATTAAATTTGCTATATTTTCACTTTAGTTAAAACTGTACATTGTTAAAGATTCGAGGACTCGAATTTAGATTTGAGATTTGAAATAAATTTTAATATAGTGATTTGCGAGGGATAGGATTCAACCCATCACCAAAAATCTTATTTAATCTGTTTATGAAGAAAGTGCGCAAGAATATATCTAGTTAAATATAGATCTCTTATTTCTGTTTGCAATTGGCTATTTACAATTGATTATTTAAATTATGAATACCTTTATTAAAACTTTAGATGTTTTATAACAAATTATACCTGTACACTTGATTTTGCATAAGTTTTTTTAAGATATCTATTTGTGTATTTGTTATGTACCTTCACAACAAATAAATAACGTCCCTTAACCTGCTCCACTTTATAAAGAATATATGTATGTTGTATTGTGAAATTGATTGTAATGAATTAATATTGTGGATATATTTTCTGTGTCTCTTTAAAAATGACAAATCTTTCTAAGTGCGTATATGTTTATAGATTTTGAAAGCTTTGCAGAAAAACATGTCTACTAACTTATCTGAAACTTATTTAATATTTTATCAAGAATACATTAAAATCTTAGTACATTTGTGTTAGAAGACGAATATACTTACAGTTACAAAATTTTACACACATGTAGGAATGACATAAAGAATGTAAATGTTTGAATCCACTGCCATAGATGAAATAAAAAAAAAAATTGTTTTGTGATTTCATGAAATGTAAATATTACTATAATTATAGGTTTTGGAAGTTGGGAAATACCTTTTAAATTAAATTGGACACATCCATTTCAATAATTTTCATTTGAATACCTTGGATACTGTCATATTATAAGTACATCATGCCTTAATAGCCTGAATGTAGTACGGCCTCGCACATAATACAACCCTAAAATTTAGAAGGTTATGAAAAATAAAATGTTTCGAATATAACCTCAAAGTAAAAACTTGACAAAGCGAAAGAGTTTTATTAGGCCCTCTAAATTAAGGATGAGCATTGATAGCAAAACTTTGATGTTTACAGCAGAGAAGTACTATCGATGTTTGAAAAATATCTGTCTCTAATCATTGATGATTCTAGCCCTAAACCTTTGATGTTTTAGTTAAAAAAAAGTCATACCTCTTAAACTGAGAATGTGAATATTGTGTAATGATTGCTATGATAAGCACAATATATTATTGAATTAATATAAAAAACATCAATGTTTCTACCCCAAACACACACACACTTATATATTATCTTTGTATACGTTAAATACTTTATATTGATACGTTAGATAATGAATGGTAAAAGCATCGATTTATTGGTCAAACATCAAACCTTCAACATCATTTTTTGAAAACATCGATATCCCATTTTTTCTGAAATTGTGAGAAAATTCTTCACTATTGTGTCTCCCTTTTTATAAAGTCAAAGCTAGACAAACACTGACAAAGACAAAGTGAAACTGATCAAAAAGACGGTTAAGATGGTTTACCAATTTACGTTTTTACAAACAGTGGACTAAAGCAAATGTTTTAAAATTGCTTTAAAACCAATAAAAAATTATGTTTTTTTTATTATTTGGTTATACTTTTTTTCTTTGCATTGATGTTTTTCGGTCAATGTCTATACCGAGATTGAACTTTGAATCGACAAACGGAAACATCAATAGTACAGTAAAACATTGATGGTTAAAATATCGGTCATTCACCATAGATGGTGAAAGCATTGAACACCGACCATCGATGCATATCCTTACTCTAAATGCTTTTCTTGATGTGCAGGCACTCCTAAACATTTCTTCATTTTTCCTCCAAATCAGATATTAGCCTCGGAAACACCAAACTTGTTTGTTAGCATCATGCACGTTATTTGTTTGTTGCGCCTCGAATATTCTGTTAATTTAAAAGACATATTGTAGCGCCGTATTATTCCTTTTTTACTTGAGATGCAGAGGAAGCCTTTTAAACACATACACTCGTGGATCTGCAATGCATTCCTTTTTAATGATTCCTGATCTGCTGGTACAATTCCGACATGCTACAAAATATACCTCTAGGAATTTACTTTTTTTTGTTTTAAAGCGAAAAATGTTAACCTGCACATATATTAAGGGTACTATTTCATAAGGAAATTTTTAAGAGAAAAATATTGCATTATATCTGGGCCAATACTTTACTAACAAAAATATAAAGCCGGTATTATTATTTTTCCACTAAACCACCATCAGAATTAAATATATATATATAAAAAATTATTGTATAATGCCATATTTGAGGGACTTAAGGGTAATTTGTTTATTGCTGGTGGTGGACTATTTTTAATTATCTGATGACATTTCAGCAAAGAAACAATTTGTTAATTAGTGTGAACCAGTAAGAACAAATCTTTACACTACGAGGATAAAACTATGGTAGTTGACATCTTTAATATGTGAAACAATTACTTGCAGTTGAAGTATTTTTCCGGACATGTGTTATATATCTTAATACTGTAGTTCTATCTTTATTTTTTGTAGTAATATAGCTGTAAAGCTATCCCCAAATGATATTAAAACCTTATGTACAATACTGTAGTTCTTCTATCTTTATTTTTTGTAGTAATATAGCTGTAAAGCTATCCCCAAATAATATTAAAAACTTATGTACAAATGAAGTCTTATATATAGTCTTTAATCCCATATGTTTCTGTTGCACCTCAAATCTATTCTATGAGTTAACTTTGTTAATTATTTTCGTATTATTGACAAATGTTAAATTTTTCCAGCATCAAAAACTCAACTTTGATACATTCATGTGTAGTTCATTGCCATTATCTTAGAATACAACTTATTTTAACATTGCCAAGGAACTATCACATTCTTCGCATTGTCAATATTTCAATAGTCTGTACGCTATCGGCATTGGTACGATCTATCAAAAGTGATGATTATTAAACTTTATCTGACTTTGAGTATAAGAACGTAACTTTTGCAAATGTCAAATATCTAATCTAACTCCCGACTGCGATTCCATTATACTATACCACAAAGTTGGTGAAACTTTTAGGTTCTGAGGGCGACTTCGCAACTGAAATTAACGACACAACAACGATGTATAAGGACTTATTAATCTTTGCAAAACAACACAAATTGGCTTATGACAGGTTTAAACACTTTTATTATTCCTTGTGCGAATCCTGGATATATTGCCTTAATAAATATGCACTTGTAATGCATTTTGGTGGAAGACTGCAAACGGTTATTGGTCCTCAAGACTTAAGTACTTCTACCTACCAGATATTTTTTAAACTATGTTTAACAAATCTTTTGTACCTCAGGGAGGCTAATAAGTCTTATAAGATTTAAACACACACTATTCTAACAAGATTTTTTATAAATTCATCCTTAGAATTGGTTTTCCTGTGTAGTTAAAATAAAATAAATTGTAGCTATTGTGATTGTCGGGCAAGGAAAGATACCGGGAAAAGCAAAGCTTGGTACGCTAGCAGAGAAAAAAGTAATAATAAAACAGTTGCCTGTCAAACACTGCATGAGGAACATGGCAAGACCTGTTTCTTCCATCCTTGATCCAAGCACAAGACAGGTCTATCCGGCATCCTCTAGAAATTCGAATGGATCTTCACTACACATCTTTGCAGGTCCAACCGACAAGAATACCAGTTAAGGCGACAATGCATAAGTAGATAATTCGGATGAAGGTAGAAACATATTTTTCTTCTGGATTGCTGTGTTTGCTAAGAAATTCAATAAACTGCTATAAATGGCTTTGCAGTGATGGTCTTGGTCATCCCTGCTAAACTGCAAGGTAAGGATTAACGTTTGATATACATATTGTCTAGAATCTATTGAAAAGATTTTTCTTGAATACATAGTTTTAACCCTTGGTACATGGACGGTTTGGTAATCTGCTTGATATTTTTTTTCCATCTCAACCTGATGTTGAAGTCAATTTGTGTGCTTTTATGATGAAAGAGGAACGAGTTTCTTGATCGTGGCCGGTTGAATTTGATACATAGTCGTTTGGTGAGAGAGAAGTCTTTTTTTTTTATTACAACTTGTTATTAAAGTTGATTGGAAAGTCTCGGGATTTCTCGGACAATTTTACAAGTACAAGTACGTCGTTTAAGGAATTACTTTGTTAGGATACAGCAAGATTTTTTCTATTGCTGCCTAGAATCTTAATTATGTTTTTGTTCTACCAAGGATGTTTCTGTAATGGTTAGAAGTTTCTAAACTAATTGGGGCCCAAAGATCCTACGTAGCCATCTATATTTCTTTGCGCTCCCAAAATTCATTTTAATAGTGTATCCTTTAACTTTTTATTCTTATGTAAAAGTTGTTGTTCAAACTAAGTCTATGAATTTTTACGGGTTGATATAAATCTGAAACACAACTTCCTTTGGGGAATAAGGGGAGGAAATAAAGCCATCGGTCCTATGTTTGTGGCATATAAAAAACATTAGACGGTATACAGAGATATCTTCCGGCAAAATTTGTAGACTCGTAGAATTTCGGTGCGGAAAGAAACGAGAAACTTCACTTTCAGCGATACCCTATTGTGCTTTCTCCCAAATTTGGTTTGGGCAGGCGTCACTAAACATTCAAAGGATGGAGTGCATGTGCTGAATTGAATATATCCATGCCAGTATATTAAATGGTTTAACCCAAAGGGTTACAAAACATTGTCTTAGTGAGAGGAAAGCTGTCTTTATGATGCACACAAAGACATAAAATAAAGGTAGTCAAGAAAATTTAGGAATACCAAACTAACTAATTATATGATTTAATTTTCAGATTTTGCTACTAAAAACACTTTAAAAAAAAGAATTTTTATCAAGATGGTGTGAGCAGACATTTTTCATTTAGTCGAGTTTGAATTAAAATATTGAGTTTTTTCCGAGTTAGAGTAATATGAAACAATATTTTAAATATAAATGTTTCAAGTTAAATGTATTGTAAAAGGTCCTTGCATAAACCATAACCACAAACATACATTTTCAAGAATTTTCAATATTTATTTTTGTGGAAAAAGCTATAATCACACAAATTCTGATTTTTAAATAAATTTAGTATATTTGTGGTTACATTTTTTAAAATCAGACCAAAAGAAAATGGAGGGATTTAAAATTGAATAAAACTCAGATTTTTGTGTACATATAAGTGATAATTTTTCAAGTATGTAAAACAAAAAATAAGTATTTTAAATAACTATAAAAAACTCTTCTTGAAGGTAGATCATAAAAGATGTTTGCTTATTCTGATTCTACTAATCTGTTTTTTTAAAAGGTGGTTAACATCAGCAAAATAATAATGGAAGAAAACTCCTTACAGTAGTAACGGGATTATCAAAAACCCAATCATCCGGTGTTCCGTATTATCCATGGTGGTAAAACAATTTATGTTTCGTGGGAATATCCTAGAGAATGGTCCTCATTAAACTAGTACGGTCATCTAATACGAGTAGCGGAGTGAATCACCGGGTGCCTCATCATTTCTACTGTACTCCGGCGCTGTAAATATTACTGTCCACCGTTTTACTTTGTAGAGTTAGTTGCCTTTCAGTGAGTTACGGCTGTGACTTATTGATTTGTCGGGACTTTTATTTTCAAGTTATAAGAGTTTAGTGCGCTTTAATTTAGTTTAATGTGTTTTATACGGGTCCGTATAATCCGGGTCTTTTGATTATCTGAGGTTGCCTCAGTCTCGCTGACATAGGATAGTTGAGTCTTATAATTATATTTTTCTTTAGAAAATTTATTTAGTATGTTGGTAAAATAGTGAAATCACAGTAATTATGTTGGATTAAATAGCCAGGCTATAATATTTGTTAAGTATGTCCTCATCTAAATATTATTTTCTTTAAATTTAAACATAATTCCTGGACACAGGAGTCATGGATTTGATTCCCTTGTCCAGGTGTCGTTTTTCAATTTAAATAATACATTAACTATGGTCATTAGTTTGTGTGAAAGGGGGCTCGCACAATTTCAATTCTAATGCCTCAGGCACCTTGAATTGTTTGACAACTCTGCTAATTGGCTATTTTTTCATATCAAACACATAATTTACAGTATAAAAATGCTTAACATTTTAGTTCAAAATAACCTATAGGTACAATGCACTAATGAAAATCTAATGTATGTACCGTCTGTACAGGTGCTGATGGGCATTACACACATGACAATGCGATAGTGCGACTTTGGTCGAATTTGATCGGGCCCTCTGTACCAACACTTCTGAAGTCTCTTCTTAACCATACTAATGGGCTTACATCAAGATATTACTGAGGTCATTTGGGACATGACTCTAGAAATGAATTGTATTCACACACACTTGGATGGTGTTCTCGAAAAAATGTTCTTGCAAAAAATGTATTTTGAGATGGTACATTTCTTGAAGTGGTCAAGTTTTTTTTTTTTTTGTGCTTCAGGATGAGGATACAAGCAAGTATTTTTAATGAATGATGCTTCATGTTTATAACATGAACCAGAATGTTTTGAATGTATTTGTGAAGAAGATGGTGAAATAATTAAAATAAAACCTAGATAAGCCAAAACTTTGTTTAAAATTTATGTTTATATATTAATTAGCTTAATTCACTATGTATGTATGCCAGGCACTTTTAGATGTCTTTGAATATATAAATATGATATATATTTTTTCTCTTACCTTCAGAGAGCAGAAAAATTACAAAATCACTTAACTATAAATAATTCAAATTTGAGAACAGTTAATTTTTACCTGTTTAAATAATGTTGACCTACATATATTTTTTTGTATGTTGTTTATTTTATCAAATATCTGGAATTTTCACATATTTTCTAAAATTCTATTTAATTTTTATTTACAATAGTCAAAATAACATTTTTCTTCCACTTAATACTCACTGCTAATTTCTTTTAACACAGTCCGTTGTCCCTGCTAAGTATGCTAATCTCAATTCTCAAGGTCAACATGTGATTTTATATTTTTTCCCACCCCTCTACCACACATCTTCAGCCAAATTTGAGTCACGGTTATGCGCATGCACGTGATTTCATTACATTATAGGAAGAATAAACTAAAAAAGAATACGTCTAACAACAATTTTAAACTGTATTTGTGCAAGGCAAACTTTTAATATGTTTAAATACAGCGAACTCTCGCTAACTCCTATTAAAGGAGTTGGGTATCTGTCCGAGTTACGAAAAGTCTGTTTTATGGTAAATAATACATATCAGATAAGTCACATACACAAATAACACAGGTACTAGAATGGGAAAGGTTTAGATTACAATAGGCCTATAGTACTTGCAAATTATCAATATACTGTACTGTATGTACGGGGGTGAGATGAGAGAGGTAGTAACGCTGTGTTGCAAGATCTCTGCCAGCCCCTTACATTAAACTACTTCTATAACATTCTTAGCCTGCCAGCATGCAGCTGGCTTGTTACTATATTAAATGTTATTTTTGGAAAATTTTGGCTGAATTATTCTAGATATTGAGAGTTGACTGTATGATCTAAATTAAATCAAACTTATATATCACTACCCAATAACCCATCACTATAGGCTAAAATCCTTATCTCCTTCAGAATATATATTTTTCTAGAAATATTATTACATTAAGTTGTAATATTAATAAAACATTTGTTATAATATATATAGTGACTGGAAAAGTTGGAAATGGGCTCTGGAAAACTTTGGAATATTCAGGGAATTTAAAAATATAGTTTAGGGGGTCACCCTGAAAGCTATTATTTCATCAGTTGTTCTTTATGGTTGTGAAAAATCTCTTTTTGTGGATGACAATATTTCAATACCCTAAATGGTGTGTTGTGTATAAGGCTTGATTCACACACCAGTTGTTGTAACAATTAACTATTGTGACAGTTTATTATAGTTATTTGCCAAATTGCTGCTTTTTGTTGTTCAAGCAAGAAATTGAGTCAAAATTAGCATTCATACAACTAAAGGTTAAAAAACTGGGCTTACTCCAGAGTTTTTTTTAGCCACATATCTTACTACCTATTCAGGTTATACACATATGTGGTAACGTCACTAATGATTTAGTTATAAGGAAGGTTGAATTTAGAGTAAGTGTATCCACATTTGTGTGGAGGGAGAGTGGAAAACCATTTAGGGATAAAACCACCCTCATTACAACTGACCAAGATTCAAACCCAATCTCCCTGTCATCGGCAATCTAGTCTATTGCATGAGTGACACCTTGGATCATGCGGCCACTAGAGCAGGTCCTACTACATAGTGTTATTTACTATAATATAATTACATATTCCCAAATTTAGAAATACATTATTTCAAATGGCACTCCAGGTTTACTATTATCTTTATTTAGTATTTATATTGCTAACCAAACCCATTCCAAATCACTCTCTCAATTATTATTAATAGTTCAACATAATCCCATCGGTGGTTGCATGGTCTCAAAATGTCAATATCATATTAAACTAGATTGCCGTTAATGAATAGGTGAGGATTCAAATTTCGGTTGGATGTACTGAGGGTATTTTTTTTTACTAAATGGTTTTCCACTCTCTCTCTGGTAATTGGGATACATTTCCTATAAAAACACTACCTTCCTCATTTATACTCCGCTAACATATTTATTAACATGAATAACCCCAATGACTGCTTAGACACAACTGTTCAACGACACTTATGTTGAGGTTCTTTATCCTGATTTTGCTACTAAGAACATTATCTGGTATTTACTAAAGCTACTAAAACAATTTGAATATATCCATATAGAATGTCCTGTGATGTGCAGCTGCCACTTTTGATAGATATTATAAAATACTAGGATGTGAAATTTTCTCTCAAGGGGAGGGGGTGCCACACCCTTGGCAGATGGGACTCCAACTTACCCCATTTTGGAAAATCCACATGGTTGCCCTTCATTTGGTATCAACCCTGTTTAAAGGAACTCAAAAAGGTGAGTATACCATTGTGTTAATAGTTGTAGTCATTGCTAAACAAATATTCATAGAGAGACAAAGTGCTCTGAAATAAAATACTAATTTGATTCTTTTGTAATGTTGATTAGTATTTAGATTCAAGTTTAGGCGTCTAGTCTCGTTTTCTACCCTCGTTATGCCTCTGGTAATGTGTGAAATAAGGGTGTGTACCTATGATTTTCTGTGTAAAATATATAGTTATATACATTCAACTAAAGAGTTGAGGATTTTCCTGCCTTTAGGAATAAAAGCTTTCAATCCTCGGAACTATACCTCCTTTCCTTTCTAAAGTTTCACAAAACAGATTTGAGGTGTTTTTGTGAATATCGGTAAAGAGAGAAATATGGTGGCTACATACAGGAAAAACAGGGCAATGTCAGGTAGTTTAATAAAAAATAAGGAAAAGTTGAGGAATTCAAATACCTGACTAAGTCTGTACTTCCTGTGTTGGTGGCTGCATAGTTTAAACCTTTATTCTCATAGTAGACAAGAGACTCGTTGATGGTGATATCAAGGTTAGAATATTTGTTGAGTGTACTGAGGGTGTTTTTTTTTTTCAAAATGTTTTTCCACAATGTTCTCTATAAATATAGCCTTCCGAATCCTTCAAAACCATTGGTGTAATAAATACATAGACGTATAACTTGAACAAGTAGTACAACACAGTGGGGAATTTTTTTTTTTTGTGACTTACACTATGATCCTCTCTTAAGCTTTAGCATAGTGAAATAACACAAGGTATGCTTGCTACCTTACAGTTTAAATGAAGAGTAAAATTCAGGGTTGAATCCAGAATATATTTATAGCGGGGGCTCAAATATTTAATTTTCTAACTAACGTGAGATGGGGCCAGGAGTCGACTGACCTGTTAACCCCCCTCCCTCAGAATCTGTGCCTTGGAACCTTTAATATTTCTGTATTATTATTATTATTATTATTCCTTTAAAACCTATCACTAATACTTATTGTGCTGCTTTGATATCACTGTAAAATAAATAATTAAATATCCAAAATTTTGTTCTACATATTGCAACACTTGATTTAATATTTAGAAAGTATATGAAAACTAGTGTGAAAAAAGACACGTCATGGAAATCAAATTTAAGACCTTTGGCTTTGTGTGCCAATTCTTTTTCTTTGAGCTATTCAGGATTCGTCTCGTGCTCTGGGTACACACCAAGGGTCCTGAACCCTTTCGAATAAACAGATTCTGATTCGATTCCCATGCCAGGGTGTCATTTTTAAAATTTACCAATATAATACTTTGATGTGACTATAACCATAATCAATAGATCTTTTTGATCTTTAAGTTTTGCCATATGTATATGTATACTTAATTGTACAAGCAGGTGACCTGGTGGTCTAGGTGTAAGGTGTCAGACTTATGTGCTAGGGTCTGGTGTTATTCCTCAGATCCAGCACAGATTTATCTGATTGCCAAACCCTTCCTTCACCTCTGACAAGATGTGTATTAATCACAACATGTGAATGTGTGGAATGCCAAACCTCCACCGTGGTTCGGATCCCATGTTAAATTGTAGCTCCATTTCATCTCACAATCACCCTACCATTACACATTACCGTAAGTGTGTATAACCCGAACGAGTAGTAAGACGCGATGCTAGTAACAATAACAATTGTACAAGCCGTAACGTTCTTCCACTATAATGTAAAATAATAAAGGAAGGTGGTGTGTTAAAAATAAAATAAAAGCATACATATTGAGCCATTAATTTTATTACATTCTGGGAACAAAACTACAGGCCTCAAACTCTGTATAATTACATTTGTTTGTTTCATTTTTTAATGTTGTTGTGTGCTTAAGTGTCTCATTTGAAACACACCGGCTGTACATAACCTAAAAAATATTGATTGCTGTATTGTCCTCTCGTTGGTGTGGAACGACCATGGCATCCTAGCCACACATCACTTAAAGGTCTCTGCATACAAACAAATTACAAGGGGAATATAATTTTAATCAGGAGGAAACATGCTTTAAGGCACTGACCTATGTGAGTTTTCGAATGCTGCCGAAGTGGGTGATTGACTTTTGTGAGAGAATACAAGGAACTAGTGTTAAGAATTTAAATACATTAAGTTATTTATAATGTGGTCATCAAGGAATCGCTCACTGAAGAGCATGAATTGACATGATTTTCCTGTGGGGGGCGGGGGTGGATAATGCAAGAAACTAGCGATAAAAAAATTCTAATCAGTATTCATGATTCAATCATCAAGGAAACATACACTTTATCTGTTGGAAATAGCATATAAGACATGTTTAATTTCTTAAAGAACTTAAAGAACCTCAAATAAAATATCAAATACTATTTGCTTGGAGAGAATTTGAAGATGAAATTAAATATTTGTATCAATGAATGAAAAGCTATTTTTTTAGCATCGCACATTATACCCATTTGGGATACATGCTTCTGTACTAATAATGCTAATGGTTAGGGAGAGGAAGGTTGAATTTAGGGAAAGTGTACCCACATTTGCATAGAGAAAGAGAGGAAAACCATAACATAAAAACCACCCTCAGTGAGAAACTACTGAAGACTTTTATATTTTTACCTACAAATTACTAGTTCATCTAATTATAAAAGCCTAGTAAAAATTAGAAACATATTTATGCCCCAATAAAATACTTGCTGGAAATGATCAAGGCAACATAATTGCAATTCTATTTGTGTGACAGTATCAAAATATTTGATCTCTTGCTATGAGTTTGACTATTAATTTGCCAACATTTAAGTTAATATTTCCACCTCGCCTTGCCCACACCGTCTGCGTTTGACTGCTGACATAGGACAGCACCTAAGCTGTCTCATTTTAAACACTAATTAGAGAGTTATGTGCGGAAACTCTGCTGTTTATTCAAATAAACTATAATGTAAAAAAAACACATAAAAATGAGAATATTTTTTTAAATATGTGTAGTACTATACAATTTTATTTTTGTATAAAGAAAAAGGTTTTTAGGTTATTTAGTTGACTTTATACTAAACTAAAATGAGATAGAATTATAGTTGACTTGAAATGCACTTAAAACAGTCACACATTGTTTTTGTTTTCTCTCATTGTATATTTGTGAAAAACTAGTTTTTACTATGTCTTCATAGAATGCTAGTTAAATTTATTAATTTCTTGATTTTATTTAGCACACTGCTACGTATATGTACTAATTTTGCTAATGTATAAGGGTTGAGGAAGATTGTATTTAGAAGAAGTGTACCCACATTAGCATGAAGAGAAAATGGAAAATCATTGAAGAAAAAACAAACGGTACACCTGACTGGGATTTGAACCTAGATCTCCCCGTCATTAGGTATATTGCAAGAGTGATTCCTTAGACCAGTGTTCCGCAAATTTTTTAAGTTCACGTTACACTTAACAAGCCTAATTTTTTTTGTGGCACATTTTTGTTTTTGTTGTGTGTCGGCGCTGTAGAAAATTTATTATATACCTATTTCAATGACTGTATGGTAAATAAGAATTATGAAAGTATAGACTAGATTTTTCCTGAAGTAGCTTCAAGTGTTCCACGATCAAAGGTTGAAGTTATTTTTCTGTGCCTGCTTCTTTAACATTTGAAAACATTTCGGTCAAACCATTAATAATTTGGGTAAACATAAGCTAACTCTAAGCTGGTGCGAAAGCTTATTTTGTCAGCTGTATTTAAAATATTAGTACGCACGAGTAAGCAAGAAATTCGAACAATGCACGACTGCCTCTTATACCAACTTAATTCGTGTTCTTATTGAACAGCTGCTGTGCCTGCTAATTCACCACCGTGGTAAACCAGTGTGCTGCAGCACATACTTTGTGGAACACTGTCTAGACCATTCGATCACTGGAACAAGTCATTTGTGGTGTTCATCTTGAATTCAAGATATTTTCAAAGAATACTTGCGCTTGTGGGTACATAAATAAATTAAATATCAAGCTCTTACATTCTTGTTTGCTGTTGACAAAGTTGGTGCACAAATACCAGCTATCCATTCTGAGAATAGTTTTCTCTGAATGACTTTCCATTAATCATCCACACAAATAAAGGCATTTCTCCTCTAAATCCCAAGTTCCTCATTTCTATAGCATCAATGTAAATATCTGATAGGCTGGGTGTGTAGTAAGACGTGGCAAGTGCGCAAACACACCAGAGTGTGAAGTGTGCAGAGAAACAAGATGCCTATTTGCTGCATTTATTTCAATATTAAATTGTCAAACACATTAGTATTTTTACAGTATTCAAATTGTTTTGATCCGCTTCTATTATCTATTATATTGGTTTTACTTTACATTCATTACTGTTTCCAACCTGTGGGCTGGGTCACTCTTTTATTTAAGCCATATATTTTCCACTTTCATCTTGCTAGGGCTATAATAGCTTTATACGGCTTATAATCTAATTTAAGACCAGGACAGTTAAAACAGACAGTCCCTAGCTGTTAATCTATCACTAAGAAAGGGTAAATCTGCATTGCGCCAATGATAAATTTTTGGCCATGCCGGGAATCAAACCCGAGACCTTTATTTCAGTAGACTGAGCTAAGGTCTTGTATTATTATCTTGGTATTTTATTTTAAATTATAAAGTGGTTTCACTTTTTACAATTTTTTTTTTCATACTAGTAGAACATAGTTGAAAAACTACTTTTAGGAATGGAACCCGGGAAATTTGTCTTGGAGAGCCTCTGACACTAAGCTATTCAGACCCTGTCTCACGTTCAAGATGATTAATTTACTTATAGAGTCGAAGGCAGTGTTTATTATAGATGTGGAAAATCATTGGATACTAAATTGTTCTATCAGAATCCATCAAAGCTATCGTTAAATTAGTCTGATCTTATTGTCATGTTTGTACATGCAGCCATGCACAAATATTTAACTTGTGCAAGCGGCAGCATGAAAGCTGATCCTGACTCTAGGATGGATGTGTTTTATTATAATTGATTAGTCCATGATCTCACTGAACCTGCCTTAAAACTATGTGTGAGGAATTAACCCTAAGCACGATACAAATTCTGGATAGGTTGGTTGGTCAGTAGAGCACCAAGCCAAAAAGTCCCAGGCTCAATTGCTATGTCCGGGAAACATTTTTCAATTAGATTTTATTTCCATTTATTTAAGATTGAATCTTATTTGCACTCAATACAGTGTTTAAAGTAACTGCCCCAACAGTCTTCAAAGTAATTTCCTTAATACAGTATTAAAAGTAATTGCCTAACATTTTTATATAAGCATTTATTGATTCAGTTTTCAAAAATAACTTTTATTTTCCTATCCTTGAGTTTTCATAGAGATTATGTTTGTTAATTTATTCATGTGATTGTTTTAGGTGCATTACAATATTCTCACTATCATTCTCCCATTAAAATTGTTTTGTCGAGTATTCAAGCTCACAGTAAATTGTGTAAAGCTATATAAATGATTACATTAGCAATACTGGGACCAATTGTGCAACACATAACATGTAATAACTATACACTTCAAACAAATTCATTAAATACTATATCATAATTTAAATATAATTTTCACAAAATATAACATTCAATACAAACTTAGAATGTTGGATTTGCTGATATACCCAGATTTTGGTTGAAAGAACAGTTTAGAAAATATATATTTTGGTAAGTCAACATTGATAACATTTCACTATATTATTTGTGTTATTTTATAGGTATTGATAATATCTATCGTAAGTGACAGCTGCAGCTAAAATGACTGATGTATGAATATATTACAATTGTTTTAGTTATGTCAGCAATTACCATATACTGTTCTTCCTTCTAAAATCAGGGTGTAGGTAAGAACATTGTATAACTTTACATATATACATAAAAGTTAATGAAATGCAAATGGTTTATTTAAATTATATAAATGGAAAGCTCATTCTTTTGATATGGTGTGTTTATAATACGGTGGTTTTTTTTTGACACATTTTACACACATGATCTAAATTATAATTGACATTTTGCTTACAACATAACCATATGTATAACCTATGCACATATTAAAACGATTGTCTTTATTGGACGTTGAGTTTTTTTTTAATAATCACAAATCCATAAAGACTTTTAGAGAGACATAAATTTTTTTTAACATCATAGATACATTTTTTAATCAACCAAACACATAACAAACCATAAAACACACAAAAGTTTTTGTCATATTATAATGTAGGATAGAAATCACAAGTACAGCAAACGTGATAACCACAGTAGAAGAAATAGGCCGTATGACTTGAAGATGGGAACCTTCATAGTCTATTTTTATTTACATTAGAATATTTTGTTGGCAAAACCGTTAGTCAGTCTTTGCACACTTTAGTTCTCTTAGACCAAGGGGTTGCTCTTAAACATGTACATATTCGTTATTTAGAGATTAGACAAAGATTGCTTCATATATTACTGTTTTAGTGTAAGAATCATTTCTCAAAAACATGTAATGCCAATCTGGGGGAACAAAAATAATAAACTTAATTGATTTGTTAGCTATCATAAACTAAATAGAGGCATCAAAAGGCAACTAATCTATAACACAAATTTATCTTTAAAAATTCCTTAGTTTTATAATGAAAAACTTTTCACAATTGTTTGAATGTAAAACAAAAGTCTTGAAATTTGTGTAGAAGAATAGAATGGTGTTATTGTAAAGGTAGCAAAATAAAATAATTATGATGGATCTAAGAAACTATATTTACTACATTAACTAATAATTGAAAGTGGTATGTTTTATATGCAATAAGAATAAAATAAAAATCCAGCTTGGCAGTACAATATGTGCATAGCCAAATTTCCATTCCATTATGACACAGTTCATTATCAAGACCTAATTTTTTTATATGTATACAAATTAGCTTATGTGTTTAAAACTGTTGGACATGATTAAAGTTATTTTATTTCAAACATCAATTAAAGGACCCAAAAATGGATGAATGACTATAAATAAAATTGTATTTATATTGATATATTATATAATATAGAAATTATATTAGTTTTTTTTTATGAATCACATTAATAGCAGCGATATTATATCTGGACTATAAACACATGATTAATGTAGTGTTGCAATAAATTAAGATTAAATATGGCTTGTGATGTGAGTCATTCATTTGAACTGACATTACATGCATTTGAGAATTAAATGGTTTTTTTTTACAATTAATGTAGATGTTTTTAATTGGCTATTCGTTTTAATTAAAACAAAACTATTATTGAAATCCTGCCCATAAATTGTTTTAGGGAGATAAGAATTGACTATCAAATATTAGTGCTAAATACTATTATTTCTACTAGGTGTTCACTTTTTGTGACCAACAAAATGTGTTTGGTAATATATTTAGACACATTTTATATTTACTAACTTTTTAAAGAGTGATTATACTATGTAACTATCAAACTTGTCCAGCAAGTTTTGAATTAAGTTAAATTGTGAAAGATTTTCTCTATTGAAAAGGTTCTAATATCAGTTAATAAACCACTAGAAAACATTGTCTAAACTACACTTAAGAGTATGTATTATTTGCCTTTAGCATTGTGATAGTGAAATAAAATATATTTATTCAAATTATAATAATGACTTATAATTATGGGTGTGCGAAGTTAAGAAATGTCGAAGCCAAAGTCGAAAGTAAAGTTCTTCTCTTCAACTTTAACACTCACAATAACCTTCTTATCTTCAAAACATTGTAAAGAAAAAAAGAAAACTATGATAAATATTGTACAAATTTGAAATATCTCCCTAAACACGACATTTTTGCTTGCCAGTAATATGGAGCTGCTTAACATTATAAGAAGTGACCAAAAAGGCCACCTTCGGCCTGATTGCAAGCCTGTAAGCTGTGTCGTAAAATACTGAAGTCTTTAAAAAATACCAGGTGTTTGGACTAACCAGTAATAACCTATAGAACATACCTAGTTAACAGGTTGAGTGATATTGAGTTTGGTATACAAACTGTTTAGTGGAATAACTAGGCTGTAACTCAAAAACATGGTCAAATGGAACACATGTTTATATGCATTTAAAATAAATGGTTTTTGTGTTCCCTGTCCACCACTGAAGTGGTTCCCATATGTTACGGTACATCCTGTATATAGTAAGCTTATACGAATTTAGATATCTTTGCATCAAATAATATAATATATCTTTTTCCCTCTAAACTGCTCTCTTTATCAAGATACATTTAGGGGGTGCCCTTAAATAATATAAGGGTTTTTGGGGGTTCATGGGCTCATTATTTTCTTATGTTTTCTTACAAGGGGGTGGAGGGGTAAGAATACATCTTGAATAAGGTTTTTATCAATGTTTACAGTAAGAAAAAAAAAATTGTCAGAAAATACATTATATATAAAAATTCACTAGATTTAATTTATTTACTGCAATTAAAGTATTCTAAAATTTCATATCACTACATTTACTACCAATTTTTATGTCTAAAAGTAATTAAATAATTTAATTTCTTGAATTGTAAAAAAATTACTCAAAATCTTACAATTCCTTACGTGGGGAATCGGAGAAGTCGAAAATTGATAAAAAAAAAGCCTTATATAATTTAAAGATGGCCCCTTGTGTATCTTAATTTGTATGTAATTAAAAATGTTGAAGTTGTCTTACATTACACCAACAATAAACTTATCTTCGACTTGGCTTTACATGTTTCAAGTTTTGCTTCACATTTAAAAAGTGACTGACTTTCACACACCCTTAATTAAAATATAACTATTATTTAAAATTACAAATTTGTTTTCAGGATATTTTTTTCCCCGCTAAGCTTTATTAATTGTTTATATTAAAACGTTATTTGTGAACACCCTTGGCTATGATCCGCAGAGAAACACAATTGTAAGCGCTTCTTGCTTCCCCAAACACTTCTCTCGTACACTTTATTACGAAAGTGTCCGTGGGATCACAAATACATTCAAAAAATTAATAAAATATGATCTTTGGACAGTTACCACATTCATAATACCACAATGTTTTAATGACACCCTAAAGGAAGAGACACTGCTCATATTTCTTGCGACCAGCACAAGATTACGCAAACTCAGAATGGAAAAAATGAAACAATCTTGATGGTTAAACCTCGGCTTATTTTTTTAAATGAATGGAATCATTTCTTTAACTCTGGTGTCTTTAATTGAAATCTTTTAATCAGTTGCTTGCTCTAATTTTTTTTAAGATAGTTAAACACAGATTAATTAATTTAATTAGTAACAGAGATAAAGTTAGTATTTTTGTAGTTTTGTTATAGCAAAATACTTTTCTGACTTAATTAAATAAATTATTGCTTCAGTAGATACATTTGGTAAAATTTTAAATGTTAAATTATCTCAACAGTTATTGAAATTTGAACAGAAATTTTATTTTAGGGATATAAGTCAAATTCTACAGTATGCATGATAAATATTCATATGGAAGAGCAAGTAATGAATTGTATGCTGAAGGAGTGGAGTTTGAAAAGGAATCCAATAGTTCATTGTGAAATAAGTGTCCTACATTGGTTTGGGCGTATTGAGAGGATGAGAATGGATCGAGTGACCAAGCAAATATATGATGAGTGTGTGTGTGTGTGTTTGTGTGTTTTGTGTGTGTTTGTGTGTGTGTTGTTTGTTGTGTGTTTGTGTGTGTGTTTGTGTGTGTGTTTGTTTGTGTGCTTGTGTGTGTTTGTGTGTTTTTGTGTGTGTTTGTGTGTGTGTTTGTGTGCGTGCGCGTGTGTGTGTGTGCGTGCGTGTGTCAAAAGGAATGGGTAGGCCATTAAATGTTGTAGACAAATGTATGAGAAAGAAAAACATTAAGAGCTTTACGAATAAAAGAGCATGCATGGCTATGTGTATGGTTGTTTTTGATGTGAGGGGTGTAAGCAAGAATAAGGAAGTGTGGAAAAAGTTAGTGAGGATGGATTAAGTACGTAGTTGTTGTTTTCTGAGATATATGCACAGTTTCTTGTCCACCCCCTGAAGGAACGTCGTGTATTATATGTGTATGTATGAATGTAATATTCAAGAACTATTGAGATTACTTTATATGGGAATTTAAACTAAATGTATTTACTGAAGAAATATTTTATTTATTTTGGCCAAATAAATTATTTTGTCATAAAAACTGCAAAAATATAGAACTTACCTTGACTCCCCTATATCCCACATTAAACTAAGTTTGGAACCGTCTATCAATAATCATAGTGTTACGATTACAAATTATTAAGTTATTAAATATATTATTTAATATACCGGATTACACGATATTAAGATTGTTCCATTTATACCCAGCTTTCAAAAAATACATGATTTTCTAACCTTGTGAAGATAAAACTTGGTGTCTTAATTACAATATTAAATATTCTAAACATATGTACTCAATGATAGCCGCTTGGCAAATTACATTTACAGTTTAACACTTGCAAATTTATATTAAGTTGTTTTCTTCGACATTGAAAACTTAGGAAGATAACCTTTTGTCACAACGATATGTTACAATAATTTTAAGAAATTGGATTGTCTTCATTTAAATTTCTATTCTATTCATTACAATATGTACATCAAAATGGTATGTTAAACAAAAACTACATTTTGAAAGTAATTTAACTCAAAACTTTTAACAATCAATTTTATTTGGTTGAAATATCCTGGAGTGAGTAACCACAACATATATTTATTATATGCGTCACTTTCTCAATATATGAATAAAGTGTTAATTTTTTTACTCACAAAATATTCCATTGATGTTTCGTGTTTAATTATAGGCTACTTACTGAAAAGAAAGTTCATGAAAAACCTTTATTATCCAAATCATTGATAATTAACAGTGTTTTAAAAAGAAAAATGGCCAAATACAACTTCTGATTTGGTGAATATGTTGTTGCTATAAATGAAATGAGCATAGATGTTTTTATAATTTTTCATGTCAACCATATTCACTTATATTCAGATATGCCATGAAAATAAAATTAATTTTATAAAATATTTGAATACATTTAATATTAAAGAGCTACAAATATTCAATTTTAATGAATTTCAATAAATATTTTTATTATAAGACCAAGAATATAAATTCTATATAAAATGATCAATAAATCCAAATAATTAGCCGATTGATTGCCAATTTTGTAATAAGTAATGTAAACCAAATATATTTTTATTTTCCTCCCAAATATTTGTTAATGAAATAAAGCTATGTTTTAAATTTTAGCTACGGTTTCTATGTTATTTTGCAAGTTTTTATAAAAATCGCAAAAATATCTTGAATAAAATATCCACATGGGGTATAAATTTGGCCACCAAACGGATCATTTCCCCCTATTTGTGTGGTTTTACTGTGTTATATAACAGTTAAAAAAATCACTATATGGACTAAACCACAATCATCATGGAGTTTATGTGTTTTAAAGTCCCTGATTGGGTGATTTTATTTGATATGAAGTTTTTTATAATGTGATATGAAAACTCTAACTAATTGTTCAAGGAAAGCAATGATTGTAATATCGTTAGTTCTCTCTTAAACTAATAATTTCCACGATAGTAGTATCCAGCTTAAACTATTAAGATTCTTCATTAAAGACCTCCTACCATAAATTCATGAATATTATTTTAAAGTTAGTATTTGTTAATAGTAACAAAATATCTTTTAAGAATGTTACATTCTTAAACATAGTGAATGGTGTTTTGAGAAAACGGTTTTAACAAGCATTGAACCATTAATTATTTTTGAACTATTTAACTTATCTAAAATAAAGTGAAACATTAAATATACAAATACACAAACAAAGCTATAAATTTGACAAACAGTTTTTTTTATGAAAAATATTCCAATAATCAGCTTCAATTTACAAAACATAATTTTCTGCGAAACTCTTACATTTTTAAAGAGGAATATCTAAACTTCATTAACTGCCATATTTTTTATTTATTGATTTTCAACAATCAGTCAATTTTATTTTGTATACGTGCCTATATGTGGATGTATGTGTAACATTTATAAATAAAATAAAATAACAAAATACTCATCAAAGTAAGTAATACAAATGTTTTAGTTAATCTTGTTTTTTTTTTTAAATTGATTGGTCAAAACATAACATTATATTTGAATTTGATTAACTTTAACTTGGCTTTATTTACTCTACTTACATCCAAAATATACTTATCCAAGTAAAAACTTAACATTTTTAAGAATACTGTGCATGAATACTAAACTTACAAGAAAAATCATAAGTGTTAAGATTGCAACCTAATCTAGATAAGATAACAATACCAATATTTAGCTTTATATAGTTATTCCTAAGTAAGTAGTTCAAAATTTATATAAGAATTGAAAAATCTCTGTTTTTTAGATTGTTCAATTTCTAAACATCATCGACTATATTTTGCACTTCACACATTGATATCTTCTCACTGTTGCTGATATAATTAACTTTTCTTGCAAAATAGTGAAAAATGCGTGCCTTTTACTTTTTGTTGTCTCAAAAGTTCAAGGAAAATAAGTTTACTAAGCTTATTGAAATGAGTATCTCTTAACATTCACAAATTTGACTTCTATAAAATATTTAGATTACAAACAGTTTTGTAATATTTAATCTTTGACAAAATGCGAATGTGTAGATTGTGTACATAAACATAGTGTGATTAAATGATAATAATATATTCAGGTTTTCATACGTACACAAATTATGGATTTAGTTTCGTTAAAAAATGGTAACTGGTCACAGAAATTAAACAAGTTGATACTCTGAAAGTCAAAACTACTTGGTCTAACTCCCATCTGCAGGCATCATTTTTTAAAATTAATTTGAAAATATACACAGTCAGTTTGACAAAGTTGTAAACTTGAAGAACTAATGATTGTCAAGCTTTCATTGAAACTAGGCCATGTCACTGAGCTACTCAATGTTCTCAAATATCCACATTTCTGTAATCCCTTGAAAATAAATTATCAAAATTTCTCTTAATATTGACTATGTAATAATAGGCCGACTTTATGCAGGGTTTCTGTCAAGACAAAAATGGTAATTTAAAGGTATACATGAGTTATTCTAGTGCGAAAACTTCAGTGGCCGAATGGTCTAAGGCAACACGCGTGTCGTACTGACCTGCTGAAGATGGAGAGATTGTGGTTCCAACCCTGGTTAGGGTGATTTTTTATTAAAATGTTTTTCCACTCTTCTTCCACACAAATGCTTCCTTCCTCATCCCTAGCCCATTACAGTTATTATTTTATATATGTATAACCTATATGTGCCGATAAAAAAAAAGTGAAAACAGAAGAGAAAAATTCAATCATTAGATCAATACAATCTATCATTCATCTACTGTGACATTTTAGAAACGAGGCACCTACAGACATACAAGAGGGGGGCTTTGTCTCTGATTCCTGTCAAGACCGCAAACAATTTTTAATAAAAATGTAACTCATATGAAGTAATTATTATATAAAAATAACAAAATAGTTTCTAGGCCTCAACCATTATTAAATACCTTCTCCTTAAAATCCTATTCTGTTTATAACCCTTCATTGTATGACTACCTCAAAATTAATTTGGAGTATGCCACTTAGAGATTAGATTTGCGTATTTGTCTAAGCCCATTATAGTTTTAAACTATTTCTGTCCCTAAAGTTATACTTGACACTTGGTTTTACTTTTAACTTACAACTTTTTAACACTTATCTTAAAAAAGATTGAAGGAAGAAATATAATCCATTCATTAAAGTTTATTTTGCTGATTGTAATTTTTTGTTTTGTTATCAAACTATGTATGTGACATAGTCAGCAGGAAGGCAAAAGATTGGAAGCAACACAAGTTACTTACGAAAGAGAAACGAAAGTCTCTGCTAATATTGTATAGCTTTCACCTATAATATGAGATAGGCTGCTTCAGACTTTATGCTATAATTATACAGGTGCATAGATTTTTACCTTGAAAATATTCTTATTTGATTAGCTTATCCATTCAATCCTTTTGTCTTCCTCTAGGGAAGTATTTCTCAAACAGTGGTATGTTTAACATAGAGTGGCTAAATAATTTTATAATAATGGAAATTGATAAAATAAAGAAAAAGGAATAAATAAACTGATTGTGTAAATTTAATGAAGAAATACGACCTTGGGAAAGAGGAAAAATGTGGGAAGAATTCAATGCACAAAGGTGACATATTCTTTCTTTCTATCTTCTATAATATAAATAGTCAAATACACATTTAAACACAAATTTTAACACAACTTGAGTAATATTTTGGCATGGTTGCCTTTATTCTTATTATTTCTATTGGATTCTTCAAAAAATTTTCCTGTTCTGCTAGGTGGGCTTTATTGATTAAATTTATACTTTTTTATTTTTTCGTATCAATTTCCATTATTATAAAATCATACAATGCATTTCAGAAGTGGGGGGAATTAATGTGATACACCACTGAATTTTATTATGCATAAACTAGTTTTTTTAGTAGTAATAGTCTGATAAACAAATAAACACGAATTTGGACTTGATGCCATGGACTTTTTAAAAGCCTTCATTTTTCTTCATCATGGGTTTGTTTAAATTTGCCACTGGGGCTTTATTAAAATTTGGAACAACTTTATTTACTTTACAAAGTAGCCGACAATTGTTTTTTTTATAAACAGTTGAAGGGATAGCATGACTAGTGAAAGGGAAATACTGTTTTAGAGCTTGAATTATGCAGTCAAGGTGGTATGGCATAAAACGGGTTAACTTTGCTCCTCTAAGGGAATGTTTTCACCACTTTTATAAAAGGTTTGCTAATCCTAAAGCAGGAGTGGCCAGACTTTTTGATTTAGTGATCTACTCTGAAGAAGGAAAATACTTTGAGATCTACTACAGAACCATAAGATTATAGTGTTTGCTTCATTTGTAAAAAATTAATAACCCATTTTGTGTTTTAATAGTAAAATTATATTACATATAAAAACTTGAAAGTCCTTTCACACACTGAAACTGAGTTTCTCATCAAACCATATATTATATATAATTTTCTTGAAAAAGTATATTCTTACTAAACACTTAACTTTGAAGTTAATGTATGATACCACATAGTCTTAGGATAGTTTGTCGAATGAGAGTTCATAATTATTTTGTAATAACGAAGGCAGGATTTTAAATGGTCATAAGTCAAACAGCTTTGATATTTCAATTTTTTTATGTTTATTTCAAAAAAATCTGCAAACTCTTTCTTTCATTTTATTTCTCTCAATCGTTTTTTAGTCGATCAATCAAACTAGCAACTGCAATTGACCCATAGATCACGATCAACTGTTTGGCTATCTCTGTCCTAAAGCATAGTGGGAATAACAACGCTGATGTTTTCTATTAATACAACACACAACATTAATGTAGTTCTTATATGAGTATATAAATTTTCCCAGAATTATATAGCATACAGCAAAGTTTTCCATGCTAGAGCAAAGTTACCCAGTTTACAATACTAAGGGAGAATTAAGGAAGGTAGGACTGGTAGGGTAAAAGCACGTGTAAAAAAAAAGGGGGGGGGGTTAAAAAGTGTGGTAAAAGAAGATTTAATCCAGTATATGTAATAAAGTAAATGGGTTAGAACTTGAATAATAATTAGAGCTATAAAGTCTGCAGCACTTGAGATGAAATATATTCCATGGCTATCATTTATTTAAATTAACTTTAAGGCATTTACGGCTATGGCGATGGTTTTTGTGAGTTTTAAAAGTTACTATTTCTACTTTAATCTTCTCTTCACTCGCTGAGTATCCATTAAGTTTCAAAAGTTGTTAAGATTCAAATTTGGTTATTGGCTACTCCACATAATGTTCAAACAAAATTACCAAACTTTTAATTCTTTTATAAGAATATATATTATTATTATAAAATATTATTATAAACTATATTTTATAAGAATATATATATTATTATAAACTATATATATATTCTTTTTTAAAGCTTTAAAATCGTATTGGGCATTAGGATAATTTTGTGCATGGTTTATAGATTACAAAACAAAAATATACCTTATATATTTAATTTCTGTTGAAACGTTTTTAAAATAAATGTTTGTTTCCAGAATGTAAGTTTGAGATATAATTAATTATTGGTATTTTACCAATCTAGACAAAATAAATACATATTTACAAAGAAAATAAAAACTTAAATACAAATAATTTGTTTGTATATTTTCCAGATACTGCAATTAGTGAATAGCCTTAAAGTTGAGTATGAAATTGTGCAACACCTTCAATAAAAAAATGATATCCATGGAATCTGAACTATAGACAAACTATTTTTTATAGGCCCTGGTCAAGGACCAAAACGGAAAATATTTAATTGGTAGCATGTGTTTCTTACATAATAATCTATGGTGTAAGGAACTCGAAAATTCATTTCACACTTAAAAAACATACACCACCTAGCCCTATCTTGAGCTAGTTACATCGGGTGGGTCCACATCATTACATCTTATCCCTCTCTTGAGCTAGTCCTATCCAGTCCATCTCATTACACCCTATTCAGATCCATTGTTATGTCATCCTCCAAACTGTGTCAAGGTCCTTCCATTGTGTTTTTATTATCAAATTTTACCTTTATAGAAATTTAATTAGTGCATCTATTTGCAAGATATATTTGGATATGCTTTATAAATCTGACACACTATAAATATCCCATAAATTACCCAAGCAGTTTGTGTCATGGCATATTTAGGATATATTCTGAGGGAATTTCATGTAAAAAAATAATTCAAATTGAATTTTGCTGTCAGTCCCGTGTCAATTGTGGCATGTAAAATAACCCTGAAAGGTATGTGAAAATACATTTCCGGCAAAATTGTTAGGCTCTTTCGCTCTCGCTCATAGAAATTCTTATGTTCTAATATAATCAGTCAATTCAAAAGGTGCACATTAAATACCTTACATATATAAAGGAAAAAGTTAATAAAAGTAGTATTTGGTTGCTATCGGTTATGTTAAATATTTAATTATGATTGTTTACTAAACTACATTATATTTATTATTCACAACTTCTAAGCCCAAGTCAATGTGTGATTCAAACTATTCCATAAAAGGAGTGGAAAACCTAGTGTGGATGTCGGTGTCTCCATTTAACGGTCATTATGACATTTCTATTCTTTACCGTTTCATGCACTACACCCTCTTCAAGCAAGAAGTTTTCTTTAGCTAGGTTCACACACACACTTTTTCATTTGTTTCATTTTTTAAAACAATTTATATTTTACTTTTAAAAAAACATCTCATATTGGTTAGCTACAATACTGATGCAATATTTTTCCTTTTAAAATTGCTATTAGATGCTCATTAAGTCTGTAACATAATATAAATATAAATAAAACTTTAATCACGGTGGATGAATGGCCAAAGGCGTTAGTCTAATGGTAGACTTGACTGCAGATCAAGGTTCAAATCGTAGCTTGGTGTGATGAGGGTAATTTTCCATTAATGACTTACACCTCTCCACATAAATGTATATACTTTTATTCTAAATTCAGCCTTAATTTTGCCTTATACATAAGAATAATTAATTTGTACATTTTAAAAATAATGCAATTTAACCAATTGTGTTCAAAGTTCAATATATTGTGTGTGTTCTTTTAAGCTATGAAAACTTGATTGGAAGGTGAAACAAATGCTCTGCAATTAAATGTTGTACAACCACTGCATGTTTATCCAGTGTTTCATTTAACCACATGTTTTTATTTACTGCATGTCAAGTTGAACATATACCTAATCAATGATTAACATATCAGACAGCTTAGCTCAGTTGGTAGTCTGTATACCTACTGAGGCAAGGGTCCTGGACTCGATTCCAGGCATGGTCGAAAAATTTATCATTGGTGAAATATGGGTTTACCCTTTCACATTGATAAATTAACGGGTGGGGACTGGATGTTGTGCTTGCCCTGGTCTTAAGTTGGATTATAAGATATATGAAGCTATGACAGGGCTAGCTAGCCGGTATTGGAAAAGTATGACTTGAATAAAAAACTGACCCAATAGACTGGAAACGGTAATGGATGTAAAAAAATATGATTAACCTGATAATCAAATTAATCATTACTGTAACGAGTCATTTTTGGTTTTGCAAAACTAAATACTGAGATAAAAGTTTTTTTTTTTTCATTTGAACAGATGCTACCAATCCACAACTGATTTGATTTTGTCCTTGTGTTATACATTTTAATATAGATATAGATTTATTTCCCATCTTGGTACCTTTGAAATCACAATTTATTTGAACATTTTCAGAAGTCATAATAGAATATATATTATCTGATCAATGGTTCTCAAACTTTTTTTATGTGTGTAACACCACACATCTCTTTGTCAAGAAGGTTTATGCAACACTAAACGACTGATCCAATTTAGTATTTTTGGGAGAGGTGATAATTACATTATTAACTTTCTAAATTACATACTTTCTACACAAGCTTGTTTTTTAACAGTACTAACGTAAAAAAAGAAACGTGAGGTAATTTTGTTCAGTATGTAAATGAAGGTGTGTATGTGTGAGTGAATGCCTCGGATATAAATTTTAAGGTGGATGAAAGGAGATGCAAACTGAGGTAAGTATATTTGCAGGTTATTTTTAACTAAACGAAAACTCTTTTTGCCAAAATAAATAAAATATTGCTACAGTAGACAGGCTTAATTTAATTTTCTACATGTGGTAATTTCAAAGTTATTGAATATTTGTCATGTGGCGTTTGAACTAAAGCCTTTTAAATGAAGAGAAAATATCAGGTTCATATTCAAGGATTCTCAAGACAAAATTTCAAGGACATTTTTGATTACTATGGTGAAAAAATCTAAATTTGTCTCCAGAAGCATTATTTTATTTATTTTGGTCAAAAACGCCTTTTCTTATAAAAACTGCCAAAATATGGACCATAATTTACGTTCTCTTCCATACCACCTTAAATGCATGCTACATCAAACATGTTTTTTAAAATAATATATTCGGAACAAATATACTGATTTTATTGCAATTAATTTTAATATCCAGTTCTTTTATGTTATGCTTCATTAAACTGTATTTGCTTGATAGAAATAAATGATGAATGAAATATTTATCAATCCGCTTTTGTCAATTCTTCTCTGAAATGAAATACATTATAAACATGTGAGAACCATGATCTACGATAATGTAAAACACTTAATTCAACAATCATCCCAAAGAGAATAAAGGTGGCCAAAGGGCCAGTAGTACACTGTCAACGGCAGAGACAAGGAACCGAGCATGGAACTGTGGTGTAGCAAGCGGGCAGCGTGCAGGAGAGGAAGCTCGTCATGGTGAGTCGTTGAGTCAGAGCCCAGACTGTGGATGGGGAACAGCGGGTACCAGCCCACGGTCACCTGAGTCAGCTGCAGCTTATCTAGTGCGATCTCCACCCCGCCCATGCCCGTGTTATGTTCGAACCCCGGCTGGCGTTGCCACAGCATCACCAACAGGGAGCGGCCCAGCACGTCACAGGCTGAGTAGCGTAGTGTCTGACGAAACTGGGGTTCACCACTGTGACGCACTACACGGGTCTTGCGCTTCTGGAGCCACCGGTCGCTGTCACGCAGGTACGTCTTCACATATGTGTCTGTGAGGGGATAAGGACACTTTTACCTCTAGGGCTGATATTGGCTGTATGCAGAGGGGAAGGAATATTCTCAGTTTATAGGAGCCCCTGGGTCAAAATGAGGTTAATCTAGTAACTCTTCCAGCTGTCAGATAAGGTAAATTGAGTAACTTTTTTGGCTGTCTTATATGGTTCCTCTAATAACTTTTTCAGCTCTCTGCTAAGGTTCTATCTAGTAACAAAATTATTCAACTGTCTGCTAAGGTTCATCTAGTAACTTATTCAACTGTCTGCTAAGGTCATATAGTAACTTATCCAACTGTCTGCTAAAGTTAATCTTGTAACTTATCCAGCTGTCTGCTAAGGTTAATCTTGTAACTTATCCAGCTGTCTGCTAAGGTTAATTTGTAACTTACCACTGTCTCTAAAGAGCTAATCTTTTCTTCAATTTGAACAGTCTAATATGCAACTTTTCCAACCTGTCTGATAGGTTATCTTGCAACTTTTCAACTGTCTGATAAGGTTAATCTTAATTTCAAGCTCTATAAGTTCACTATATTTTCAGCTATTCTAACATTTATCTAGTATCTTTTTCAGCTGTCTGTTAAGGTCCATCAAGTAATGTTTCCAGCTTATGATAAGGTTTTCCCATGAAGATAAGAGTTGTGACTTACCTGGTGGGGTGTCACGGGCATGGCAAGGGATGTTGCGCACGCATATCACCTCCACTTCAAGCTGCCCCTTGGTCATGAGAAGACCTAACTTGAGTTCTCCTTGCTGACAAGTGAGCCGGTAGCCGCGGGGGTGAATTTGTCCTGGGCTAGGATTAACCTCTCTTCCCTGCTGCAGAGACAAATAGATAGATGCCCTAGGCGGAAAACTTACTTAATCAAAGTAATGTATGTCGGAACAGATTTGCTTTACATTACACCCTGGGCTGAAACAGCCTGCCGTACTTAAGGGGTTTTGAACATTCGAGCTTTTATGAGAAATGAAAAAGATAAAATAACTTAAAAAGTGCAACAACAAACAAGTAAAAATATTGCTTGAACAGATACTTTTAGTATAGTTTTCTACATATGGCACTAGAATATATTTGTCATAGTGGTATTTGACTAGGAATTTTGGACATCAAGATAAAAATTAATTGTAAAATTCTTCAATGCTCATAACAAATATTTAAAAACTTTTGATATAACTATGTGCATAAAAATAAATTAAACATATTTAATGAATCAAAATTTTATTTATTTTGGCTAGAAAAAGTGATTTGTAAAATTGTATTATAAACAATGAGAATGTTTAGGAAGGCTCACAACAAATCTTAATTTTAAACCCCATGTTAGATAATCAAGAAGATATAGATGGTTTTGCAATAAAAATTAAATGATGGAAAAAAAAAAACAAGCTCTAACTCATTTTAAACATTACAGCTTGAGGTTTAACCCGAAGCTATGGAATCAGAGCTAGGGTCATGGAGTCTGAGTCGGAAGCAATTATTTTGGGTGGAATTGGAGCCAGAACTGGAGTCGGTGAAATGTACCGACTTTGGCTTCAAAATGAAAACTTATAATATTATAACAATATTTTGTAGGTACTTTTTTATTATTTAAAACAAAAATTTATAATTTGGATTGACAAATTTATTTAAATATACATTCACAATGTCAATGGTTCTTCCCATGAAGTAATCTATTGGAGCACTTAACTAATATACTTTAGCCATTTCTGAAGGAGTATAGGTCGGACGGTAGAAAAATAGAAAAGTTGGAGGCTTGGTATACCATCTCCACAAACCTATTTAACCACTGTACACAGATTTGCTTAAGATTTGACAAGGTGCTAGAAAAACATCTTACTTTTGTTTGTTACATATTTTTTTAGTCGGTGTTAGCGCAGTCTGTAGTTTATCGGCCTGCTTAGCTAAGGGCTCCAGGTTTGATTCCTGGCATGACCAAATGTACTATTTGTGATATTGGCATTGTGTCTTTTCTAGATTTAAGTTAGTTTGAAAGTGTGTAGCATTAGCTACAAAACAAGAAGAAAGAAGACAAGGTGGCATGACCTACCTACCCCATTGCACCATCCAAGCATCTCACGATGAGTCCGCAGTTTAACAACAAATCCAATCAAAACCACGACGCATAAAGAACTGAGCCAACCCAATTTTGAGCGGTGATCGCTAGAGGTCACAAAGTGATAAAACATTCCAAAGTGTTTGAGAAGGGAAGTGATTCCAGTTCTAGTCCATCGGAGAAGATTCCCGAACATTCTCAGAACTTCACAAACATGTGTTTGGTCATCCGTATCCCCTCCCTCGTGACCCAGTTATGTTCCTCCCACCTTGTTCTTTGCCTTCCCTTTTCTCTGGGTCTAAGCATATATAATACCTATATGTTGCCATTACCGGCACTCTTGGATTTGGCTCTTGGTAGAAGAGAACATAGCCTTGGCTGCGCGTATTAAATATGTAAGGGAAATTTAATGTTTCGGCTTAGATAATTTTAAATATGAAACTTTTCAAAATTATTCTTTCGGCTTATTAGTTTTCTTTGTTTATAATTTAAAATACTCTGGTAGTGGGGATTGAATTTAAATTTGATTATGATAAGGTTTTCCAAAGACTATCATAATGAACATTAAAATCATGACAGCTTGATATATATTGCTTCACGAATTATCTTTGATCATGGAGATAGATAGAAAAATAATTCTGTAGTAAGATCGGGTATTTAATTAATTGTGTTTAATAATACTACCCCTTTAAACCCGTATCACACGACACTTGGTTATACTAGAAATCAAGTGTGCTAGCTAGCACCTAGATATCTGTATACTATCTAGTACAATGGAAATGGGACTATAGTATTCACACGCTGCTAGTTTGGTACTAGGTCCTAGTGCAAATATTTATCGAACGTCAGAGATTAATTTTGAGTGCAGCAGCTGCATTAATTACTAATAAAGATATCGAAAATTATGAGAGGGAGCGTAGGAAAAAGAATATAGACACGGGAATGGTTGGGAAAGACGAAATAATGGTCGCAGGATGCTAAATATAATACATTCGGAGGTTAGGTAATATACATTCGGGGTGATACAAACGTTTAGTATCTCCCTAAATTTGTATTCATTTATTTACATTGTGGTCAGAGGTCCCTAAGCCCATGGGTGTCTAAGTACAGTATCCTTGATAAACAAATGTTCTTTTTTAGGCCTACGCACACTTTATATTCTAAAAAAACAAACAAAAAAAGCCCAAGGTTGGCATGCTATCAAGTTTATTTAGATTAAAATTGGGTCTGGAACATAGTTTGTCGTATTTAGATGACATGTTTTAAATTAAATTTATATATATTAAATATATTGTCATACTGTGCCAATTTGGTATTATATAAACAAGGTTGTTTAGAATAATTTTCTGCCAACAACAAAGTCACATCCAATGACCATGTTGGCGTCATTTATACCATTTATCTACAAAACCGTCTCCGCGCACATGATTGGTTGAATTACACAGACTAGTGTCGAAACTAGTACGAAAATAGCACGTGTTCTATCCTCACAACTAGTATGGTAGCCAGTACCAAGTGGCAGAACCAGTATACTTCTTCTGATTCACATGACGCTAGATGATGACGTGCTAGCTAGCACACTGGATTTCAAGTACGAGCTAGTGTCGTGTGATACGGACTTTAGTAAATCTCAACCAATATTGATCTATTAAAGCAGATATTAACTTAATATTGAAATATCAGAAAATAATATTGTGAGTAATCTTGGTTTTTCTTTATTAAGTATTCGTGGAGTCTTTTTGAAAGAGTAGGTAAAGAATTAAGTCTGTTTTGGTAATGACGGAAGATAAATGCCTCAATATCTCTTGCTTTTGTTAAGAATACATTCAGATTAATTTTCTATCTGTATTTATTTGTGATACTTTGAAATATCAATTACTCTCGTGGTTATATTTAGCTTAGCGGATCATTCTAGTAATTTTGTAAATAGAGTTATTTTCTTGGTGAAGATAAGTTTAATTATTTTTGGACTACATAATATTCTATTGTGAGAACCTCGGACTTGTTATATTTATTAAATTTTAAAGTAAATTTACTGATATTAATGAAGACATAATTTTGAAATGACCTTTTATATTAACTTTTACATACACATATATAACCTTTAATATATTCTTAAAATATGTCTACCATATCAAGTTTTGGTATCATAATACACGGTTTTCATCTATTTTGATATATATATTTATAATAAATATATATATATTTATAATAAATAAATATATATATTTATAATAAATATATATATTTATAATATATATATATTTATAATATATATATATTTATAATAAATATATATATATTTATAATATATATATATTTATAATAAATAAACATTTAAACTGATTTCTTGTTTTTTCCTTGATGTTATGGTAAATTGAGTTCATGTCATTAGAGTACCCTTAGGTTATTTATTTATTCATTTATTTATGTTTGAGTTGCTATGTGGTTTATAAGATGAGGGCACAAAGGATGACCGTCTGGTAACTGTTTCTGCAACCGGGTGGGTTACTTGCGCTGAGTAACAGTGGTCTGTTCTCAGATTAATGTAAATGATTTCACTTAAATGACTCACTCTGATTGTTTTATTTTCTGTTTCTATTTGGCCCTTCTGCATAATTGGTTAGTAAAGGAGGCCACAAGAGTATTGATATGTAGCTTTAGAAAGTGCATGTTAAATGCCTCAAATATAGTAAAAAATACATTTTCTTGATTGTTTTTGAAACTTATGTCAAAGAGACTTCCTGTTTACAAACTTACTAATGTACATTTGGTTAATATTTGTTGAATACACTATGGTTGATCTTTTAACAATACCATAGTTGAACCAATCAAGGTAGGCCTTTGCTACCTTTCAGGGTAAACAGATGGTACCTGGCTCGCTCCTCGTCATCCGAAGGACTACTGCAAGCCACCACTTGCTCCGGCAGGTCCAGGATTGAATCCTTTCTCTCCTTGTCTGCTGAAATGAAAAGAAAGAAATATATATGTTGAAAATTTGTGCGCCTTTAACTTGGTTTCCTGATGATCGCCAGAAACTATATCTAATCCACATGCTATTTATAGCAAGCTGAATAAATGAAATTATGTTATAATGTGCAAAGGATTGAAAAGTAAATATGGTTTTAGACAAAGATTGATTGCATTTATGTTTTATTTAACTTTTTTTTTATATATATTAGAAAAATCCAGATTGTACCCAACCTGTTTGCCATGAACATTTGAATAAGCTATTCCAAGAAATTGGTAGGAATTAAAAGATGATTAATCATACTTTTCTGATGACTGCAGGGGGCTAGAACCCCTTAAACACCCCCATTTGGAAAGTTCTGTTCTATCTGATCACAAATAAATGTATGAAGTTAACTTTATTTGTATTAGTGTCATATGGACCAAAATTTCAATTAGTCGATTTCAAATATTTTCCCTATTTTCTAATAGGAGATTTTTTTAAATAATTACAATGATTTTTTTTAATACATCACATCTTATTACACTTCTGTGCTATCCACATTTATGCTAATGGAGCAGAAAGGAGGTAAATTGAATTAAATGGAGATGCACTCTCATTTGGTTGTAGGAAGATCTGGGAATCATTTAGACAAAAACCATCTTGATAAATTCAGATGAGATTCAAATACTGACCTCCACCTCACTGGCAAAACGGACTATCTGAGCTTGACTTTTAGATCAATTGCCCAACAATGCTGTTATGTAGATTATTTACTTACAATATATTTTTGTTGTGCATGTCTTGTAACTTTTTGATTAAAGTTATTTGAATCTACTATTTTATGAATCAGAATCTTCATTTTGTCTACAGATCCCATATCTTTAAAAAAAATTATGAACATTAAATTATATATCATCATCATAATCATGTTCTAACTCCA
The DNA here is from genome assembly GCA_039000515.1 of Timema cristinae. Classification (NCBI taxonomy): domain Eukaryota; kingdom Metazoa; phylum Arthropoda; class Insecta; order Phasmatodea; family Timematidae; genus Timema; species Timema cristinae. The sequence continues at coordinate 7,819,045 of JBCFYV010001001.1, read as the reverse complement.
TTTGCCTGGGTGTGGATAGTGAGTGCTCTCCATATCGTCCTGTACCAACTCTAGTGTGGTTAGTGAGTGCTCTCCATATCGTCCTGTACCAACTCTAGTGTGGTTAGTGAGTGCTCTCCATATCATCCTGTACCAACTCAAGTGTGGTTAGTGAGTGCTCTCCATATCATCCTGTACTAACTCTAGTGTGATTAGTGAGTGCTCTCCATATCATCCTGTACCAACTCTAGTGTGGATAGTGAGCTCTCTCCTTCTCATTCTGACTTAGTTCAGTGCACTCTCATGAATAGTATCCCAATCTTGCCATTCTTTTACGTCTTTCTTCCCGTACTCTTTCAACTAATATTGTCCCATTTACTTTAATTTCAGAGTATTGTCTTGCCTTCCTTCTGTTTTCTTATTGGTTGTAGATATCCATGCCTTTTAGTCAAGATATACTTATTGTTTCTAGCACACTCCCATTTGCTCCAGCTATTTTCCTCTTGGTCACATTCCTTATCCTGTCTCTTTTATTTTTTCTTAATATTGGTCTTATGAACTTAATTTCAGAGGCCCATAATTGATTCTTGTCTCTGTTGGTGATGGTACAGATCTCAAGGTCGAATGTCCAGATAGGATTGTAATATGTATTGAGTGTCAATTTAACCCTATGTGGTATTTACAATCCAACAGCAGGTTCTTCACTCGGTTATCGAACTGTGCTGCCTTTTGGGTTCACTTTGTTACTTCATCTTTGCTGGAGCTATTTGTTGTTAATATGCTGCCAAAGTACTTAAACCACAATACATTTTCTAGAGCTTCCACATTCATCGTTATCTTTGCGTCTCTTCCTTGTTTATTCATATTCACTACTACTGTCTTGCCCCAGGTATTTTTAGACCAAACTATGTGAATGTCTCCTCTTCCACATCTGCTTCTCAGATCATTATGTCATCAGCAAAGACTAAAGCATCAATATCCCCTCTACTTCCTTCTTTGTTTGATTTTCTTTGTTATTTATCCATTTCTATGATAAACAGCAGTCGGGAAAGGGAGCTACCCTGTTGGACACCACATCTAGTTTCAAACCACTCATTTACATTTCCAATCTGCACACAATTCTAACACTTTCTATACAACATCCTGAAGACAATGATAACATTATTGTGACAAAAATCATGTCAGTGGTACCCCTATCCTTCTGAATTCATATTGTTACTCTGCTAATTGTGGCTATATGTGTACCCTTAATCTTTTCTCATTCATCTTCTCCATCAACTTCAGCCCATGGGACAGTAGGGTGAAATTTTCACATTTTTAATTTCCTCTCAATGTCCTTTGTCCCAAACGTTAGGTATACGATTTATTTCCATATGACCCTAAGTACTTTATAGATAAAATATAAATACAAAATATAATGAACAATAGAAGAGAAATACCGTCTAAATGTTATGTTTTTTCCTATTTAATCCACTCATTATAACATCCATACATTCAGTTGTGTTAAATTAATGGTCTGGGGTCTAGTTTTAAAGTTTGTCCTTAACTATATTGGGTTTGAACCACCAATAAGGTGTATTAAAGTTATACAATTAATTACAGTTTCAAAATTTGATAAACACTTTTTTAAATATTTTCATAAGTTTCAAATTCTCGAATATCAAGTATTTGAGGATCCCATCCTTAATTATGAGAATTAGAACAATTATGTACATACATTGGGATTAATTACAAATGTTGAAAAGTCAATGTGATCGTAATGCTTATGGACAATCAGGCTGGCCACAATCGATATTACAAGGGCAGGGCAACCAGTCACAAGGAGGTACGCACAGATGGACAGACTGGTGGACTGACGGACAGATAGATGGACAGGCTGACGACAAAGAGATGGAAAAGCTGAGGCAGACAAATGGACAGACTGACAGACAGATGGACAGACTGATGGACAGATGGACAGACTGACGGACAGACAGATGGACAGACTGACAGTAGGAGCGTTAGCGTTAGAAATTGAAAGTGCTCTTACCATGGTGCTGCTACTGTTTACACTTTGTCCGCTGTGTAGGAAAGAGAAGGTGGAAAAAGAAAATTTGATTATATATTTTTAAGCTGAAAGTGAAGAAAAGTGTGTGAAAGCAAAGAGAGAAAGAGAGAAGAGCAAAAAACTGTTCAATACTTTTATAAGAAAACGGAGGGGGTTTTCTTTATTGGTTTGTGTGTTTTACACCCTTGAAAATAATTTTGATTCTTTTAATTGCTTCACAAGTAAATTTATGTTTATTGAAGCGAAACACTAAATATCTTAATAAATATCACAGTTAAAGGTTGTCAACATCAATTCATTATAAAAATAATTGTGTGCTACTGATAAGTTTTAAAAATACATTTTTTATCATTTTAAATGTATCAAATTGTTGGTTAGACTGTGTACCGATGTTGAAGAAAAACATAATGAAAGGTTTGAATAAAACTCAAATCACCCATGTTTGTGGTAAAAACCCCTCACGTTCTTATGCAAGTCTTGTGACACAAGTGTCATGTCCACAGTTTTCAGTGGCGTTAAAGGAAGGTAAACATGCTTCATCATTCAGATAAGCTCAAAGATGATCTAAAAAAACCTTTTTAAATAGCAAAAATATATATAAATTTATTGTATGAGCATTATATATGTATATACATTTACTATACACCGTATAACTCATGTGTAAGCAAAATTCTATGATTGTATTAAGAAAGAGATTAAATACATATTAATGCTTCAATAACTTATTTTGATAGTTTATGCTTATGAACTAAGCTTCATTATGTTCTATTGTTTTTATGTAATATTTTAATACGCTAGGCCAAGTTTTATTTAGTTCAGAAACTTGCACTGCTCTTTGGTGTGAGCAATTGTATTAAAATTACTAACATATTTAAAATATATTTGGATTTAAATGATACTGAATTTTATTTAATAATGGATTATGACTTTGATTACATTAAATTATTCCTCACTTATTAATTTATTTTTACAAAAATGATGCATAGCTTGTACAAGTCGGTAACTGTTTAGAAAATTCTAAAGCATATTCAACTTAAACGTAAGATATTTAATCATTGTATAAGATAATGTGCTTTTTAGGTTCCTTGAATACATAACTAAAATTGATGTCACATGTTCTGTTAAAAAGTTAATCAGGTTCTCAAAAGGTTTTCTGAATACCACCATAACTGTCAATTTTAGAGTTACTCCCTTCTATAACAATGTTTAAACCAGTTTATTTTATCATTTTATACTATCATTTCCTACAAATGACCAAATATACATCTGTCTAAGTGACGAGTTGGTTCGGTTTTAGTTGTTTTGACGGTTACTCATAAAAGTGAGACTGATTTCAGTCGCAAATTAATTTAATATATGTTATTTGTCCAAATTAGATTTAAAAATATTTAATTAGTAAATAAACACTTAAAAAATATAGTTATCATTTACTGAGGCAAGTTTATAATTATTTGTATATTTAGATGGCAATCAAAACTTCAGAGCTCATTTTACTCCACATTAATCAGACATATGACACTAGACTACACTAGAAATCAGAAAATGAAGCCAAAGTGCAGTTTTCTGCAGTCTGCACTCAACACAAGAAAATTAAAATCAGTTTCGTTTTAAGATGGTAAATGTTTAACTTTTATGTATTTCTAAAATATGGTAAAACGGTTTCATTATTCTCGATTCCATTTATTTCTAAAGTAAAATACAGAAAACCACACATGCTGAAAAAACAGCTAGTTGTGAAATATTAATTTTTAATATTTTAAATTTTGATATTCTAAGGGAAGATAATATAAAAGAGCAATTAGATGTGATTTTATGGTTCGACCACAATCATTTATCAGCCATTTGATGGGCTCTTTAGTTTGGTTTGAATAATTAAGTGGTATTTGGAAATTAAAACTGATGCAATTGAATTGGAACTAGAACCAGTAAAATATTGGAACCAACACTGACATATTTATTAAATGATTTAATTTACAATGTTCACTTCCAATGTATATTAAACAATCTTTATTTTTAATAATAATTTATTTTATAAAATCCTCCAATAATATCTTAAAAATCTTTCATTTTAGTTCTAATTTAATCCCTATAAAATTCTCCAATATATATTTTAAGCAATCTTTAATTTGAAAAATAATTTAATAACCTAATAACATCCTCCATTGAGATCTTAAAAAAATCTTTAATTCTAATAATAAACAATTTAACACTATAAAATCCTCCAATATATAGTTTAAACATAGTGTACTTGGTATTTTAATGAGGTTTTTCTTTACTATACTACCATTATTAACCTTTAACAATGTTTACATAGGGAAAGAAATGGCCATTGAAGATTTTAAATAAAACGTCCCCTAATATTTGGATATCGCAACCAAGGTCCTACATAACAACATTGGGGTACACTGAGACTAACAGTGGGTAACAGTGAGACAATGATTAAATTAGAGAATTGTTTCTTGCAAAATAAATAGGCTTCCACGTTTTAAGAAATAAAAGTTATTTTTATTAAATAAAGGTACATCTTTAATATTTAAAGTAAAAATACTAATAAAAAGTTAACATTTCAAGATAAAATTATGTTTTTATGAGTGTAAAAACTAATAAAAATAACAATTCTAAGGTAAATTATTATAAATGTTAAGTAATATGAGAGTAAAAAATAATCTTAAAAATTCAAAAACTTAGGTATTTCTAGAAATGTTAAAAAAAAAGTGTAATTAATTTTAAATTTAACATAAAATGATAATAGAATATTAATTCTAAATTAATAATATGAATGCTAACGTTTTGTTGTACCAACAGCTTTGGGTGGTGATAAAATATGCTGAATTTCTTTTAACAGCACTAATGCTAAATCTGATACAGTCGGTAAACAAAATTGATTATCTATCTTCATACTTTTACGTAAGTAGCTTACACCTGAGTCAACATTTTCGTCTTTATTTTGAATTACCTTTCCTATATGATAACTCTCCTGATTTTTTAAAATTGAAATTCTACTAGGATGTGATCACCTTCTACTGAGTCTTTTGATAACTCTTCAAATCCTCGAAGATCCTCAAAATACCCTAGACCATCAGATGAGTCATCATACTCAGGTTCAATGTCATCCTCACTAAACAAACTCTTCTTCAATTTCTTCTGTTTTTCCCTTGATATGTTACTTTTCCTTGTCTTTTCTGATTTCTTCCTTTATTGCTGTATCTGTAGCGATCATACTTTTTTCTTTTTTTCTTTCTTACCTGATTTTTTTATTACTACTAGGAGTGTATTTTGGATATACATCTTACTTCTTCTGAAGAAACAGCAAAACTGGGTGGTGATGTCGTTTGCTGAAGTCTAATAAAGTATGTTGTTGGACTCAGTTCATTATGTGGTGAGTTCACATTGAAATGAAGGCTAACTGAGGATGTCGTTGGAACAGGTTCAGTGATGGTTGAGTTTACATTGGGGTGAAGAATACAAAGGATCTTGTTGAAACGGGACCAGTGGTTAAGTTCACAATGGGATAATTATTTTCTTGAATATTAATATCAGAATTTTGAACTGTTCTGTCAGGAGGTGGTCTATAAGTATCTGAACTTGACATGAAATCAGTATCTGTGAAAATTTGGTCATCAAATGGATGAATTCCTGACCTCTTAAATCCAGCTGTTATATTTTTTGGTGTCATCGCCTTTAAATGAGCTTCTCCAACACAGGATGCCCTTTCATAAATAGTTAAATTTTGGCCAGGATGTCTGATCATCCAAGGGTACACAGCAGCATTGTAGGCTGTGGTGAAAGGTCCAAAAACCCAACATCAAGCGGTTGTAATTTTGCAGATGACTGGGGCGGTATAGTCAAAACTGTAATATCATTCTCTTTTGCTAAATCTGGAACTTCAATTGAGAGATGACTCTTATGATTGTCATAAATTAGTAAAATAGGATTGTTTTAGAACTATGAGAATATTTAATAAAATGCTTCATAGTTTCTATAAATAATTCACAGGTCATTCACCCACTTACAGTTGCTAGACCCAAGGAACCTGTTGGTGCACCTGTGATCATGTGCTTCTTGAAATGCACTCAGGGAAATATAATTATTGGAGATAAAGCATTACCTGCTGCATTTATGAACCCCCTTTTCTCCACTTGTTGCAACATTTATTTGTTTAAGACCCTTTTCAACAATGACCTTTTGAGGCCTATGAGCATTTGAATTTCTGGTTTCTTCTAAACTGAACACTCTTGTTCCGCCTGAAAAATAGAACGAGAATTTACATTTCTTAAATTATTTTTTTAAATGTTGGTGGTGTGCTTATTAAAAGCTGTTGCTCAGGCTAATCTGCAGCCCTCAGGTGTACTAAGAGATATTCTGGGATGCCGACGACGCATAAACCCATAAAACCATTCAATACCTACCTTATTATTATCATCCCAGGTTTTTGGATATTCTATATTATTTTTAGCTGCCAATTCATGAGCAAGTTTACAACATTTAGATATAGGTAGCCCATATAACATTTGGGAGCAAGTAAATATATATGATACTAGAATTTCCTCTTGTTCATCTGTAAAAAAATTATTTACAGAATAATTTGGTTTCATTCTAACAGATTGATCTGGAGAAGCCTTCTGTTTTGTCACATATCGACTTGAAGTTTGAAAACTTAATTTCTTTTCTGCCGCCACATTTCACAGACTATGACTTGATAAAACTATCTGCACAACCTTTCTCAGAGAAACTACCAATTTCAGTTTTTATTTTAGGATTACGAACAATTTTTCTTTAAAATTCCAATTTGTAATGAAATAAATCGAATAAATTAATATCATAATTACTGGTATTTATTGTTATTTTAATCATTGGGGAACAGTGAGATGGTAGTTGTGCTGTCCCCAGCATGACTTGTTTCACTGTTACCCATAGTGCTTTGTTCTTTTTTATCAAGAAGAGAACATAACCTCTAAAGATATTTGGGAAAAGAAACCATGGTTTTGATAGCAAAAACTATTAGCTAAGAGGTGGAATAGTTAGAATTGTTATATTGACAATACATGCAAATAAATAATCAAATTGTAAAATGGAGAAAAATTACCTTTAAAATAGCAAATTTCATAAAACACATACTAGACTATTCCAGTACTTCTCAAACACAATATGGTGGAAAGTCACTAGTACAACATTTGAACACTGAGCAGCACCACTTCACAGACATTCAAAATAGTCTGTTAGTTGACTTGTCTCACTGTTCCTCACCCTCTCTTATATTTAAATTAACTAGTAAATTTCCTTACATATATTATAATCTGAAATCTTAGGTAGTGTACAAAATAAACTTCTTTTTTAAACTTAACTTGAATGATACTAAATATTATTTTTGATAATATTATGTCAAACATTATTTTACTTGAAGTAATACACATGAACAGTAATAAAATATCCAAATTATTGTCATTTTTAAAAATGTCACTTTAAGAAGTTAAATATATATTTTAGATATAAAATAACGTAATGTGGTGTAGTTATAAAACACATTGCAATGAACATACTTAAAATATAAACCAACATATTTAATGATCTCTTTACCTTTGAATCATTAAATATAAGAGAATCAAACACCGTAACTGAGCTCTAATATGGAACATAATATATTGTGGATTATGTAAATTGTGCCTATGGAAAATTAGTGAACATGTAATAATTATTATAAGTCTCTTTACCCAGATCTTATGTGGTCAATTGGTCGGTCCTATATGAAAATTGGACATTTGTACTTTTAAAGAAATCAGACTCAAACATTAAGATTAAAGGTTCAAGTACACAGATAAGTCAAAAAAACTACATTTTTGGGGTGCAAGGGTTCATATTATCAAAAATACATTTTTTGTTATAGTCTCAAGAACACTTTTTAAAATACCTATGCAAAACATTCTCTTGACTATGTGTGTACAGTATGATTCTGATATGAAGGTACTTTTTTTTACAACTAAGTTACTAAAACAATTTTCATATCTATTCATATTTCAAATTGTGTAATTTGCAGCTGTCCCATTTGATAGACAACATCAACATATCAAAGCTGACCGCAAAAAAAAAAAAATGTTTGTGCTTTCTTAAAGTTCCTTCCTGGCAAAATTTTACTAGGTATGAGCATATGAGACAGTAATAATATTAATCAAGTAATATTTAATTTACAAACTTAATATAGATCATGTGTATGGCATGTTGAAATACATTAAAAAAATTATGAGCGCTTTTATAACTATAGTAAAATAATTTCACTCTATATACTAGTTATAAAGATTGATTGAAATACCTCCAAAATATTACTTTTAGCTGAGAGCTAAGCAGATAATCAATTTATTCATTTATATGATCTATGCTAATTTGTGAAAATACGTTTACATGAATTTCACTGCTATAATTTACAACATGTATTCAAACACTAGCATAGGTGTGAGGGTTGTAAGATGGTGAGCTAAGCATTACTCAGAGCGTCATGTAAGACCTTTATCTTATAGTTGAAAACGTTATTAGATCTTTTTTTTTAATGTCTATATGGCAAGCTTCATTTTCTGAAGGTGTTGATTTTGATAAGTGTAAGATAAAGATGGTAGCTCTTTGTAATGTCAGCTACTTTGCACTTGTGTTTTTACATCTCCTAAAACAGTGTTTCCCAAAACTCCAGTCATGTACCCCTTTTGGGGTCATGGACTAGCAAACATACCCCTTCCATATCTTCATAAAAAACAATTTCCTGTAATTTTGTAAAGTATAAATGACATGAATTTTAATAAACATTTACTAGTAATTTAAATAAAACCACAGAGAAAAAGAAATGCTTTTTAAAAGTTTTTGCCATCGCCTAAAGATTTTAGTTAATTTGTTGATTAAACTTACTATTGTAAATATATATATATATATCACAATCAACAAAACATGGTACTGCTGGGGGGTACGCCTGTCACAGTTTGGGACCACTGTCCTTGAAAGGTTCTTTCTATGGTGATCTGATTATACAGCTAGTGCGAGGCGATTGCTGCGGTGAGGTGCCAAACTAGGGTGTGGGACTCCACATCTATTTAACACTGTGTCGAAGGGGAACATACTAAAAATTTCCAAGACTGTGTCAAGGTCACATTTGTGCAGCACTAGCATGATTTTACACAGGGCCGGCCCGACCCATGCATTAGAAGAACTTAGGGCAGAGATGGTGAAACTTTAGTGTGCCACTTAAGGATTAGCTGAATTTTGAACTAGTCCAGTGTGCCACCTCTTATTTATGTTTTTAATAAGTATTTAAAAATCTACACTTCTGACATATTATGAACAACTCAAAAATAAAATTGTAAATATTTTAATAACTAAATTTTTTAAAGAAAGGGAAATTTAATAAATTATCAAAGTGAATACCTTAGACAGTATTAATGTCATTAAAATAACGTATATACAATAAATGTTTAAATATAAAAAAATCACATAATTGTTTCCATAACAGTTTGAAATATTTGGTATTTTGCCAGCCAAGATATTAATTTATGTTCATTTCACAGCTTTGTCTTAAGCAGCACACACGACAATTTCTAACCCTATATAGCACTACATTATTTTAGCACCACGTATTACTACCCGTTTGGGTTATACACTCCCTTAGCACTGCTTTTACTACTCGTTCGGGCTATATACCTATGTACTAATTACGCTAGTGGTTTAGGGATGAGCAAGATTGAATGTACATTAAGTGTACCCGCATTTTCTTGGGGAAAGTGTGGGAAACTGTCTAGGAAAAACTACCCTCAGTACACCCAACCGAGATAAAACCACAATCTCCCCATCAACGACATCATAGTCTTTTTGCGAGAATAGCGCCCTAAACCATGGGGCCACTGAATTTGGTCAAAAAATTCTTGATTTTAAAAATTAATACCAAGCTGGGAATTTTTTTATTTAATTGTTTATTTTTTTTAATGTCAGCATACCACCCAAATCTTGTTTGTGCGCCACTGAGTCTCACAAGTCACAAGTGCCATATATTTGGCATCCCTGACCTAGGCGGTCTACTAGAGCGCAAAGTTTCTAAGGGTACACTCTAACAAAAAGCTTTTAATCTTAAAAACATTCTTTAAATCAAAATGCTAAATATTCTTTCTAAATTAAGAGAGAACATCTAGATTTTTTTTATTAAATATACTTTTATGATTTTATTACGTTTGGAGTCGCTTTGTCGGTAAATAACTTTGCTATTTGATTCAAAAGCTCCAGAAAATATTAATAGAATGACAGGGACAGAAGGTATAATATTTTTTTGTACATTAAGTGGGGAAAGAGGGTGGTTGGAAAGGAACTCTCCATCTTATATATTTTTCCGGTATGTTGGCTAAACGAGTTAAGGAGAGAAACATACAAAGCGAGGGAATACATAAGTTGAGATTATTCAACTCCAAAAAAAAGGAAGGTATGATCTCAAGTAGGAAATGAAAACGTGTGCGAACAACAGGAAAAGGTAACCCCAAAGGTCAGATGGGGACGGATCATAAAGAGATTCTTACGATTTAGGAAATATATATATATAGAATAACTGTATGACAAGTAAAATAGACTAGGTAACCTGGAGATTGAAGCAGAAGATGAGGTAAAGGAAGACGGAAAATGACCCACCATTTTAAAGAATGAAGTGGAGAGAACCACAAAGGACATGCGAAGAAGGAAAGCTGTTGGAGATTATGACATACCAGCTGACTTTCTGAAAGAACTGGGAAACAACAAATTAATGGCTCTGATAAATCGTATAAATAGGATCTACGAAACAGGAGGATGGCCAAGGACTTTGTAGACGTTGTAACGTTTAAAAAAGATAGCATGATATACTATGTTTATTCGCCACCATTAGGGTGGCATTTGTTATGATGATTAAATCGGGTCCAAGTTTGTTATTCTGTATTTATAATTATTAAAATGGTATATCTTATTTTATAAATTATAAGTCCTGTTATTTTATAGATTTTATTATAAGTAGATAAACAGTTCTTTGCCCGATATTTCACACGCTATTGATTTTAATTTAAATGCCCGACTATTTGTCATATACATGACAATTCCCAACATGCGAGATTTAGATTCCGGTAAAAACACGGATTAAGATTTACATAGACTTTACCTACTGGGCTCCTTGTCAGGAAGGGAGTGAGGAGATGCGTACCCTGAAGGGATATGTCAAGCGACATTTCCTTCTCGAAGCTTCCTGAAAAAAGAGGTGCGGTCATCCAGGTGCGTTTATGTTGACAAAACTGCGTTGTCTTTTTAAACAGAGGTGTAGAAAGATGTTGCCATACCTTGCAATTTAACACAAGACAAATAAATCTTACTACCCGCTCTCATTTATAATATGATTTTGAATACAAATGCGAATAAATTATTGGGATGTATAATTCCATATCATTACAACGTAACCAGGTTGGCTTTATAGAAGAAGAAACAAGTCAAGAAATGCAGTGACCAAAGATTCATTTCTCATGCGAGGAAGATTGTGGCAGTAATACTGAATACATGACCGGAAAAGAAAATAGAAAGTGTGATGGAAGAATATCAATTTGTATTCAGAAAAGGAAAAGTAACCAGCGATGCCATTGGGATGCTAACAATAATTTCAGAGAGTGTGCAGGAAGTCAAGGAAGAGGTCTACATTGGTTTCATCAACTAGTGAAAGGCATTCTATAGAGTGAAGTGGATGAAACCAATGCAAAACTCAAGAAATCGGGATCAACTGGAGGGACAAGAGGCTGATTGAAAACTGTACCCGGGACAGCGAGTGAATGTGATGCTAATTGATGGAGAGACTAACAGGGTCGAGGTAGAGATGCTGTTTGTCACCAGCCTTTTCAACTTATATGGAGAGTGGCTGGTGGAGAGACCAACAGCGTTGAGGTAGAGATGCTGTTGGTCACCCAGCCTGTTCAACTTATATTGAGAGTGGCTGGTCAGGGAAGCCCTGGAGAGACATAGCAATCCCAGGGTAAGAGGATGCGTCCTCAATACAAAATATGCAGATGATTTAGCATTACTGGCCAAAAATAAAGTTGAGTTGCAGGAAATGATGGGCCAGCTGGTCAAAATAGGAAGAAGATATGGCATTGAGATCAACACTGAGAAGTCAAAAGTGATAATGTATATATATATATATATATAATAAAGGACGATCTGCTGAAAATCAAAATTGAAAACCAGGAATCGGAAACAGTGCAGTTCAATTACCTGGGAAGTCTGCTGACAAAGGATACCTACTGCACCAAGAAAATTAGGTCGAAGATCGCCACAGTCAAGAAAACTTTCAGTAAGAAGAAGTTACTGCTGACCAGCAAGTTGACTTTGGAACTGAGGAAGAAACTGATGAAATGCTACATTTGGAACATCGTGCTGTATGGAGCAGAAACTTGAATTCTAAGGAAAATGAAAACTATATAAATAGAGAACTTTGAAATGTGATTCTGGAGACGACTTGAGAAAATCAAATGGACAACAGGGTGACAAATGAAGTTATAAGAAGAGTGGATGAGAAGAGATCTATTTTGGACATGGTTCTTTGGTACGGAGCAAACTGGATCGGACAAATCCTTGGGGGAACTGTCTTCTGCACGTCGTCACAGAAGGAAAGATCGAGGGAAAGAGGAGCTTAAGAACGAGGAAGATTCAAATATTGGATGACTTGAAGGAAAGGAGAAAATTCTGGGAGCTGAAGGACTAAGTAGAGGACACACTGACAAAAGGAATGGGCCTGTCCTATGACAAAATACATAACAATAATAATAATAATAATTTTGGCACCCACGCAATTGTTACTGTATTCATATTGTACAAAATACAATTGGGGTACAGATGAGTCTCGCTTAGGACGCATAGAACCCTTGAGCCGGCCCTGGTTTTACATGAATATGTTTCATTATTTATACTAGTGTAGCGTGGACAGATTATTGTACCTGAAAGGTTGTGTATATAGTCTTAATAGACTAAAAATCAAACAAGAGTTAAGTTGCAATTGTGTTCAAATACTTAGTTCAAGTCACAAGCTAATACACTGCAGCTCCAACATCAAATTTGGTGAATAAAATATTATTCACCCTGTGCCAAACCAAGATTTTCATTTCAAATCGAATACAATTCTTAGCTTAGGCATACTAACTTGAATCAAATTCAAATCGATTCTCAATCTTAAGAAAATTTTACATTTGAATCTTAATAAACTATTTTATAATGGAAATATTCTGAATCTAATCAAGATATTTTATAAAACTTTTTTTTCCAAACCAAATATTAGGCTGGGCTATATAAATATTAGGCTAGATTTTATTATATATATATAAATAATATAATTATAAATCTAGTCTAATATATATTAAGTCGAATAAAAAATACCATAATATATTGTGCTTAAACCGTGATCCATAAAATAAAAAATAAATACTAACCACATTACTTTTATAGAATTTTATGATTAAAATGTTTTATTATATCTTAGTAATGGATCAGTTTATTTTATATACAATTTATAAGTTATTCAAAAATGTTATTTTAAGATTTGAATCCGAATCTTGGTTCTATTTGTATTAGTTGTATATGCAATTTCAAATTTTTCAATTATTTAAATTCAAAGTGAATATGTCCAACTTTAAGAGCTCATTTCCATAAGGGATTCTAGCAGCTTGGCTGTTAGCGGCGCTGATTGGCAATACATTGTTTTAACGATGTATTTCTACGAGCGTGCGCGGCTAAACTTGCAGCGCTGCAGTCGCGCTTGATCGCCTGTTCTCGCGACTAGCCGCGCTATTTCTAACAACACGGTGTAGATTCATTGTTAAATGGTCGTGTTTATACGGGTGGCACAATACATGCAACTATTTGATAGGAATTCATAGGAATGGCCCTATAACTAGGATTAACTAAGGATATGAACACATTGGTAAATTTCTATTATTTTTTTAAAATTGCTAGTTTTACTACTTTTATGTGATAAGGAAAAGTGACATTAAATGCATAACGTTAGGTTACTTCTAATTAAGTTTCATTTCTCGAGATAAATAAGCAAATTCATTTTAGTCCACATACTTAAGTGCTCATTGACATAATTGAATAGGACATATTCCTTTTATGGAATAATTCAACTCAAATACAGTTGATGTTGAATTCAAAATGGGTACTTTTCCTTTTTTTTTCTTTTTGCGAAAGAAAAAACTCGTAGAAAAACGTTAACAATTAGATAAAAGAAGGAAAACTCAAGTTCATATTTGTAATTTTTCTAATGACTACATTTATTAACCGGTCAGGATCAAAACTCCATTAAAACACAGCCAATAAATTTTAACCGTCTGGAAACAAATTATTCCATAAAAGGGACCTCTCTCTCTCTATTAGTCAGGGCTGATTCCGTAATTTGTCATCAAGTACTTGGGATAAACGCTTACGGGGGCTACAATATAAAATGTAAGAACTACAATGAAGACAAACAAACAAATGAAGTACTAAAATAGCCGGGTTGACGTTGTTTGCAACATGATTGTCTGGCAGGAGCATGTGATACAATTCACGTAATATAATGTTTTAAGTTCTGCCCCTGAAGAGCTATGTTAAGTGAACATTACGTCAACATTAAGTTAAGTGCATATTGATGGATTCATTTTAGAATTAGGAGGAGAAAATTTGCGTCACCTAACATCCCGTTCCTTTGGCAATATAAGTTGATACTATAATGTAACTTTTCCTTAACATAGAATTACATTTATTTTTAAACATAGATTGGGGCCACTCATTAAAAAGCAACACTGCTGATACATTTTGTCTGACCTTTACCCTGGCTTAACTTCTGGTAGCTCGCAATATCGGTTGTACAGGGCTGGATAAATGAAGTACAAATTCAATTACTGCCAATTTGTAAACTAGACATAGTAAAATAGATAGATAACAATAAAAATGCGATGCTTCAACTGCGAAACTAAATAAATTGATGTTACCTAGTAAAATGACTATATCGCTGTACTATTCTACAGGAATATTAATTCTCACCACGTTTCTTCTTATGAAAACTATACCTACTGATCTTCAAACTAGGAAAAAAAAAACGTCCATTGCGTCTTGCTACTCGCACGTACTAAAAGCATCTAGTTGAGATAGTGAGTGGGATATGGTTGCGAAAGGTAGAATTCAGATTAAATTTACATTCATTTGTTTAAAGGGAAAGTGGCAATCCATTTAGGAAAAATATAATTCATCCTAGTGCACCTCTATACATGCTGTATGTCCTAGTGAACCTCTAGACCTACTGCATCTCTAGACATGCTGTATGTCCTAGTGAACCTCTAGACCTACTGCATCTCTAGACATGCTGTATGTCTAGTGAACTCTAGACCTACTGCATCTCTAGACATTGCTGTATGTCCTAGTGACCTCTAGACTACTGCATCTCTTAGACTGCATGTCCTAGTGAACCTCTAGACCTACTGCATCTCTAGACATGCTGTATGTCTAGTGAACCTCTAGACTACTGCATCTATAGACATGCTGTATGTCCTAGTGAACCTCTAGACCTACTGCATCTCTAGACATGCTGTATGTCCTAATGAACCTCTAGATCTACTACTGTATTTACTAATGCACATCTAGAAATACTGGTTTCCCTAGTGCGCTTTTAGACATACTGTATATCTTAGTGCACTTTGAACCTACTGTGTCCCTATGCAACTCTAAACTTACTGTGTGTCCTTAGTGCACCTTAAATCTGCTATATTTCCTAATGCATTCATAGACCTACTGTGTGTCCTAATGCACCTCTAGGCTACAGTATTTACTAATGCACTTCAAGACCTACTGTATGCCCTAGTACATCTCTAAACTACTGTATTTCTAGTGCACCTCAGAGCTACGTGTGTCCTAATGCAACTATAGACCTACTGTGCGTCCTATTGCATCTCTATAGCTACTGTATTTCCTAATTCACTTCAAGACCTACTGTGCGTCCTATTGCACCTCTATAGTTACTGTATTTACTAATGCACTTCAAGACCTACTGTGCGTCCTATTGCACCTCTATAGTTACTGTATTTCCTAATGCACTTCAAGACCTACTGTGCGTCCTATTGCACCTCTATAGTTACTGTATTTCCTAATGCACTTCAAGACCTACTGTGCGTCCTATTGCACCTCTATAGCTACTGTATTTCCTAATGCACTTCAAGACCTACTGTGCGTCCTATTGCACCTCTATAGCTACTGTATTTCCTAATGCACTTCAAGACCTACTGTGTGTCCTAGTGCACCTCTATAGCTACTGTAATTCCTAAAGCACCTCTAGACCTACTGTATGTCCTATAGCAACCTTTAAACCTACATACTATGTGTACTAGTGCACAACTAGACCTATCGTATGCCTCAGTGCACCTCTAAACCTACTGTGCGCCTTCTAAATAAGAGAAAAGGTGGTTTGCCCGCGAACTTACACAGGAAGAAAGGGGACGCAAGGATAGCGTCGCGACTCCTTGTACGCTGAGTTCTCGACGTTGACTTGTTTGAGGCGTTCACTATGACGTTGTCCACGCTACAACCTAGCAGACAACACACACACTACACTGAATATCACCTCTGTGGGAACTGAAATTATTATGAAGGGAAATCTTCTGTTTATTTCGGTTAACTGTTGCCAGATCGCTTCACTTACAGTTATGTCGGAAGATAAGAAGGATATACTGCCAACATCGATGAACCAGTTTTGCAAAATTAATCTTAAATTTAAGGTAAGATTGATCACATGAAAATAAGAAAATGGCAACGCTGTTTTCCCAATAGTAACCAAGGAGTACCTTAAGAGACGATATCCATTGCTCTTGCAATTTGGAAATAATTTCTTTAAAGCATACGGTGATCTTCTCTAGTTAAGATGGGAAGTTAGGGGAAGCGAAATAAGGTCTGTGTTTGCAGTTTAATAGCAAAGTTTTTTTTGCCAAAATACATCAAATATTGGCCGAGTAGGAAAATAAATAAATAAATTTTCTTCACGTGGTGATATCAACAGTTTTTGATTTATCTGTCATGAGCATAGTGGCATCAGATGACAAATTTTTATATGAAGAGAAAAAGTTCTAGGATACCTTTGACAAATATTAAAGAACCATTATCGCCATTTGAAGAAAATTAACTATGTTTATAATGTAGAAATATTTTATTTATTTTGGCCAAAGAAATGTGTTACTATTAAAACTTCAAAAATACTGCCTTTATCGCGCGCTGCAACATCCCCACCTTAACGGGTTCCTACCTTTTCTGTTTTTAGAAAAGAAAAAAAAAATTGTACACAAATTGATTTCAAATCAAAGTTAAATTAGAACGTGGGCTTAATATTCAGAGGATGAATAATTGAAAGTTTTGTTTTAGTTTGTTTTAGCACCACGTCATATTACCTGTTCGGAGTAGAACAGAACTTGCAATATTAAACACCACAGATAAATGGGGATTTGTAACGTTTTTAGGTGGAGATGTTCAACATTAGGAGAACAAACACGGAAGGATTAAGATACAAGTGACAGTAGAACTCTTCTACCAAATGACATAATTAGATTCACAAAAATCCATTCTACGCTCCTATACCAGTTATCTTCATTTACTAGGGCATTTAATTCCTAATGATCAACCGAAATATGTGTATTTGTGAAATTTTCAGAAGTGAAAATTTTAACTTCCAAACTATGTTTATATATATATGGTCATATAACATAGTTTTATGTTCATTCCAGTAAACACCGAATGCATATAATCTTGAAAGTTTTGTGAATATTTAAACTAAGCGGCACATCTGATTGGGCAATATCTCAGCTACCTTGGCATCTCAATCGATATAACGTAGTATGACTTTCCCCCAAGTGAATACCCCTCAACTGGAACTATCCCTGCATGACCCAAGTAAAGGGACTTCAGCCAGGCGAATCCTCTCGTCTGGAACTATAGCTGTGTAACCAGAGTAAAGGTACTGTAATATACTCACGCCTGGAAGAGCGTTTATCACCGGTGAGGCTCATAGTGCGACCCAACTCGCCTTTGACCGCCTTCAAGTTGCGGAGGATCTCGTCTGGGTCACGCATTACCCGCGTGCAGGAGCTACGCCGGCGCTCCTTGTTGTAGCTGGGAGGAGGGACCACGTCCACATCTGTAAAACAACATAATGTGTGTGAGTCTGTTGTAGGTGATATGTTCATTTCTGTAAATCAGTATCATGTGAACCTGTTGCAGTTGGAACGTCCACTTCTGTATTATTATTATTATTATTATTAGCACCGCGTCTTACTACCCGTTCGGGTTATATGCTTTAAGTACTAATTACGCTAATTGATTAGGAATGGGGAAGGTTGAATTAGAGGAAGTGAACCCGCATTTGCGTGGAGGGAGAGTGGAAAACCATTTAGGAAAAACCACTCCCAGTTCACCCGACCGAGATTCGAAAACCCCGATCTCCCCGTTCTCAGCGGTCGAGCTCAACACGACTAGCGCGTTAGCCAACTACGCCACCGAGGCGGGTTCCACTTCTGTAAAACAGCTCATGTGAATCTGTTGTCTACAATCTACAATCCTTGATGTTGTACCTAAGCGGATTAATATTATCGGTATTTTCAGATACCTTCGTGAGCTTATAACATTTTCTCATAGGAAGGGTCTTATTTGACACCTAGAAAAGTTATTCGATCTACTTCACGTATCAGCAAGTCAAGTCATGTTATAAACAGTTGCTTCTTTTGATAGATATTATCAATGCATATAAAATAACAACAATAATATAGTAAAATGTTATCAATGTTGGCCAGGAAAATATATGATTGTACTTTATAAAAAATTATTCACATGAAAATCGTTAATTATTTGCGAGATTTGCCGTCCCCATAAAATAATATTGAAATTTCCATCTAACTTTGCCTGTAGAATCCATATAGAATCTGATAAAGGAACTGTATACCTTTGTTGGCAGCAGTTTGAGCTGGCTGTAGGGAAGTCTTTGTCCTGAATACCTTTGTTAGCGGCATTCTGGGCCGACTGGAATGAGCTGCGCCTGGATCCAGGAAGAGACCTCGAGAAGTCCTTGCCCAGCTCGTAGGTCTCGACCTCCAAAACCTCGGATTGGCTCGAACCTCGTCTCGAACCACACTGATACGCGTGGTCAGGATGAAGAAAACACAGTTCCGGACTGCCGGACTTCTCGTCACTTTCTTTGTCGTCTGAAACACGTCCGATAAATTCTTTCACACCTCATAAATAAACAACTATATTCAGGAAACAACCCTCTTAAAACTAAACCGAACTTAAAGTTGCATAATTTGTACCAAAATGTTAGACGTTGCCAAATATCAGTTTTGAATAAGTTAGTGTTGATCAATATGGTATCCAAATCTAAATACAATCATAAATAGTTTGAGTAAATTTATATAATGAATAATAAACATAATAGTATAGTTAAGGCAGTACATAATTTAACAAATATGATCATTGATGTTAAGTAAGTAATTATCATGGTATTGTTAGTTCAGTGAAAAGATCCTATGTGCCCAGATCCATCTCTCGTCAGATATAGTGTCTACAATGCACTATATCTACTCGTACTTGTATGGACTAGAGCAAGTTGTTACTTTCATTGATCCATCTCAGTTTAACTTGTAGCACTGACAAAATAAAAGTGGCAGGTGTATGGACGATACTAGTAATAAAATTCAATATACAGCCAGTCCCTGTGATGAATGGAGTGAAGGTGTTGCTTGTAGGTCAGTTGGTGTATGAACGATACTAGTAATAACATTCAATATACAGCCAATCCTGTGATGGAGTGAAGGTGTCGCTTGTAGGTCAGTTGGTGTATGAACGATACTAGTAATAAATTCAATATACAGCAATCCCTGTGATGGAGTGAAGGTGTCGCTTGTAGGGTCAGTTGGCGTATGAACGATACTAGTAATAACATTCAATATACAGCCAGTCCCTGTGATGAATGGAGTGAAGGTGTTGCTTGTAGGGTCAGTGGTGTATGAACGATACTAGTAATAACATTCAATATACAGCCAATCCCTGTGATGGAGTGAAGGTGTCACTTGTAGGGTCAGTTGGTGTATGAACGATACTAGTAATAACATTCAATATACAGCCAATCCCTGTGATGGAGTGAAGGTGTTGCTTGTAGGGTCAGTTGGTGTATGAACGATACTAGTAATAACATTCAATATACAGCCAATCCCTGTGATGGAGTGAAGGTGTCGCTTGTAGGGTCAGTTGGTGTATGAACGATACTAGTAATAACATTCAATATACAGCCAATCCCTGTGATGGAGTGAAGGTGTCGCTTGTAGGGTCAGTTGGTGTATGAACGATACTAGTAATAACATTCAATATACAGCCAGTCCTGTGATGAATGAGTGAAGGTGTTGCTTGTAGAGTCAGTTGGTGTATGAACTATACTAGTAATAACATTCAATATACAGCCAGTCCCTGTGATGGAGTGAAGGTGTTGCTTGTAGAGGTCAGTTGGTGTATGAACATACTAGTAATAACATTCAATATACAGCCAGTTCCTGTGATGGAGTGAAGGTGTTGCTTGTAGAGTCAATTGGTGTATGTCTGGCTCAGTGAGGAAAGCACGCTAAACTACGTCACTCATTTCCCTAGAACACCTCTTCAGTGCTATCTATGCTTTAAAGCTGATGGTAGAACTGTTGAGGATCCAACAAACCTTCGGGTTGAGTACTATTCATACATCATGTAAAAATAAATAAGGAAATATTGAGGTATTGTATTGTAAGTAAATGAAAAGGTCTACTATTCAGGAATACATCTGAGAATATCGTTTTAGTGTCTAGAAAAGTGGTATTCAACCCTGGGGAACGCGTACCTTACGAGTACATGAGTACATTTAAAAAAGGGTACGTAAAATGTATTATATATATATTTCTCATTTAAAACTTACTATCTAATACAAGAGTCCCCAAACTTATTGAGAGGAGGGTCACGTTATGTTATTGGTATATATTGAGGTGTTTAGTATTTGCGCACAGGAGCACCATCGTTTCGGTATTGTGGGCCGGATATAGCCCGTAGGCAAGTGGTTTGAGGACTCCTGATCTAATAAATTATTTTGAAATGTAATTTATTTATTTTTTTTTAGAAGTATATTATAAAACTAGCTTTTAAACTTGTCTATAAAAGGCTGATATCAATATTACCCATCCTAACAATACCAAACCTTCGATCTGTACGTGAATGGAATGTTAGGTTGTGTTAGGCTGGGCTAGCTTTTCATAAAATTGTTTCGTTCACTTAATTAATTAAGTAAGAGTGGCTAAAGTCCTAATAAATTAAATTAATTTTATTTTAATTGATAGATTATACAATTTCTTTATATAAGTTACTATATTTTTTGTGAATACTACAAGGTTTTTTCGGTAGTAAAGTTCCCTGATTTGATCCTTTAAGAAGTTTAAACCTTACGTCCGTTGAGCTTCGCAACCGTGGAAAAAGCCACATACAATTATTGACCAAGGCTGAAAACTGGCTCGGGAAGATAAATACCAACCCTATTCAAGGTTTGATAGTGTGACTTATTAATAGTCATTAAAAACATCAGTTTATCCGACACCTTAGCTCAGTTGGTAGCGTGTCTGCCTACTGAAATAAGGGTTCCGGGTTCGGTTCCCGACATGTCCGTAAAATTTATCATAGTTGAAATGTGTGTTTACCCTTTCGCAGTGATGAATTAACGGCCGGGGGACTTGATGTTGTGCCTGCCATAGTCTTAAGCTAGTTTATAAAGCAGATGAAGCCACGACACGATTAGCAAGTCGATAATGGAAAATTTATGGATTCATTTAAAAAAAACTGACCCAGGCCATAGGCTGGATACAATAATGGAGGTAAAAAAAAAGCTAGTTTAGCTGGGAAATGATTCAGTTTCAAAATAAAAGGGATGTCAAGGTCTACAGGGGTCAAATCAATTTTTGGTATGAAACATACACATTCCCTTGAGACAAACCCGTTAAAATTGATGCGTAGATTTTGAACCCAATTTGGTTACTACCTAATAGGCGGGTTCCGTTGCATAAGGCCTGTTTAATATTATACTGACACAAACCAAACATTAGTTTTATATTTTATAAGGCTCTGCAGTGTTAGCTGTCTTCTTCTAATAATAATAAATAATAATAATAATAATAATAATAATAATAATAATAATAATAATAATAATCGGTTTCTTTGAATGCATAATATATAGGCTATGTAACTGTAAACTTAAATTAAATAAATTTGCTAAACGCTAACTGTAAAATGTTATCTATCGACCAAAGACACACATTTTTCTAACTGATATAAAAAGGTTACAAAACAACCAAACTATAAAAATGAAAAGCTTTTCCATGCAAGACTCCGAGTTCATGTTGTGATAGTATTTGCCAGCGAACCTGAGAATGATCGCTGTAGGCCGAAATCTGAGCGCCTGACCAGTCTCTGGGCAAGCTCCGTAGAGAGAGATCCCCGTGGGGAGGCATGTGGGGACTTCCCTCCCATTCTTATCTGTTTGGGATCCTCCAGACGATACCAGGTCGGCCGATCCTCCATGAAGGCTTTCTGTAGGTCCACCGTGGCTTCTCCTAAAAAAAGAATAACCACAGCCATAATGGTGATACTTCAGCTCTGTGTCCAGATATATACCAGTCCTTTTATCAATGGAATTCTGCCTTGAATGTGTCGTTGGGTATCTTTGTTCGTTTTATAGTTAGTATCAGCAGTGAGAAGTTAAAAATATATTAAGGTTGGTAGCAAATATTTGATAAAATAAAAATAGCGACAAAAGAAAATGTCAGCATACCAAGATAGCCATAATATTAAATATATATGTAGTGTAGTCTAAATTTCATAAAATATTACATTGTACTAATATACACCGTGTTCGTAAATTAATGTGTGAAACTAAGAGAAATAGCAGGAGGATATAACAAAAAATGCATGATGTAATCAGCCTGATAGCGAAACCCTTCTTTCCACTACCCCCATAAAAGTGAGAGAAATCACAGGGGCAGGTCAGCAACAAGCACCCCTGATCATGCAATAAACACGTGCTGGCAACAAGCTGTAGCAGGCCTCATCCCCGGTCATGATTCCCACATACTTATTTTTATGGGGAACTCTAAAATCACTGGATTACGAAATGTGCTGGTGAGACAATCCAAGGAATGTTCGAACGGATCCAGGCAAACTTGGTTTGCCATTGAAATAGGCGCGTTGAATGTGTTGGACACATTTTTGAACAACTGTTGTAATCTTTATGTGCTGCTGTAAATAAGAGGTTGTGTGCATGTATTTCAGACTTTCAGTCAAACATTCCTTGATCACTACACATGTAACAGGGTGTCAATACCACGACCCTGTCGTGTTTCACTCCTATTACTGATGTGTTCTCGATCTGCTCCTGTGGCTTCTCTCACAATTTATTCCCGCCACCAGGCTGCTTATATCCATCCACTCCTTTTGTATCCTCCTACTACCTCTCTGAGCTTTAAACATGAATTATGAAACAGGAGGCTAGTTTCAGAGTCAGATTGAGTAAGCCTCCAATGCGATACTACACTAAATAGGCTACAGGACGACACCTACTTAGATCAGAATGGACTGGACCAGTTTCAAATGCGTAACTGGCCCATTCCATTCGATTTAGTGTAGTACTACACTTGAGGCTTACTCAATCTGACTGAGAAACTAGCTCATGGTATATCTATATACTAATGAATTGGTATCTGTTGGTTATTCTTTCACGCAAAATGCACAGATTTTGTTGAAAACTCGCATGGACATAGCTTGGACGCCCGGTAGCACATAGGATAGTTATAAATTACGTCCATCTTTTTTTTTCTAAGATGGTGGTTACGAAACATTGATTTTTGTCTTTTCTCAGCGTCTGTTTTTTATTAAACCAACTTTGAAAGGTTCCTAGATCTAGATAATAAATGACGGCCATCTTTAAGTAAATGATGGTTACAAAACACTCATTTCCATCCCGTTTACATCTCTATCTACTAAGCAATGGGGATCCGGGTCGTAGCCACTGATAATAATATTGATATAATTTTTTAAAGTATTTAACGTGTACTTTCTGAACTGGTTTATTATATCAGAAAACAACATATAAACTAACTATATATATATATATATATATATAAATATTACAAACACAACATCCAGCTCCAATCCGTTAGTTCATCAATGTGAAAGGGGAAACCACATTTCACCAATGATACATTTTTCGGTCATATTGGGAATCGTACCCGGGACCCTTACTCAGTAGATAGACACACTTCCGATTAAGCTAATGTGTTGGACATGATTTTAGTTACTATATTTAAGAGTTGGTCTATTTTATGTCTGAATGTGGGGAATGCCAGGCCTCCACCGTGGTTCGGATTCCACGTTAAACTGTAGGTCCTTCATTTCATCTCACAATCACACTACCATTACACATTAGCGTAAGTGCGTATAACCCGAATGGGTAGTAAGACGCGGTGCTAATAAAATAATAATAAATAATAATATTTTATGTCTAACTAACATCACATACACAATTCCTCTAATATATGACACGTATTGTACAGGATGTAAATGAATACAAGCTACAAACGTCTAGAGTATATAGGGGGTCCAAAGTAAATCCAGTTTTAATAAGGAACTCGTGTCTGGAAACGCACAGTTTGCGCGTTGCAGACTGGGACTGTTTGGACAAAACAAATGTTAACGCGATGCACGTTATGATCACGTGAGGTGACTCAACCAATGTAACGACAACTGTAAACGTTAAACGTTTTGCTAAAACTCTCTAATCTCTAACGTTAAATCACAGCAGAGCATGGGTGGCTATACTTTTATCGATTACGCTAGCATGGTGTTAATTTACTTTTTTTTTACATTACCTAAGATCTATTAAGGCCAGTCACCTATTTTAATTAGTACCGGCCTGAACTCCATCATTTAAATTATTACACTCGTATAGCCTCTAACATTAAGAGAATAATTATTAAATTTAAGTACATCTGGTTAAGTACAAAACAAAAATACTAAAAGAAAATTAATATATAACAAAAGAGATTAATAAAACATATAAATAAAATAAAATATAGTTGAATACTAAACTAACTAACTCGTCCTACTATCTACTTTCCAGTTGGTCCACCCCAGGATGCTCCCTTCAGGAGCCACAGTGACCACCTGGGTCCATATTTTCAGAGCCCATGGGCCCCCTGAAAGAAGGGCGCATCCCCTAACCCCCACCTGGGGTCCTATTGGAAATTGTGCTCCACCCACTTTCCACAAAAACCACATCATCGCCACAATTACACTACCAAAAAACAACATGAAATTCTAATCTATTACAATGATATACTACAATTATTCAAATCTACTACAAAATGTTCCAACTTAAAAACCACATCACTACAATTACCACCATTCCCACCTTGACCATACACCCTTAAGTTACATTTTGTCCTTGAAGTCCTTTCCACCAGCCGCACATGTAGACTGCCTTGCAGCCCACTCTCTCAGCCGGCTGAGAATGGGTCCCATTTCACCCAGGCCCAACCTGGTTTGTTCCCAATCCCTTTAAGTCCCACCCGGTTCAGGGTTACTCCCATCCTCCTTTGGATCTCCTCTTATGGTGCGGAGCTCCAGTTTCCACCGTCCATCCAGGGTATCCCTACCTCTGAAACCAGCAGAGTCGGAGTCCTATTTTCCCTACCTACAAATCCCCTATCCTACTCATTACTTCAGGGACTTAACCTCATCAAACTATTACCTTATATGTCTAACTATCCTACCCTTAAAACATCATAACCTATCCTAACTACTCCTGGGTTATGTCTTATTTCAAGGCCTATGCTCCCCATACCTGACCAGTTTACCAGCATCGAATCTGAGTCCTTAACCCCCTCCCCCTCCATCCGATTCCGCTGAGTCTAATTCAATTTCTTCTTCCGTGTCAGAAATCGTTTGTCTTCGTCTCACTCAGTACCCGTCATTCTCCTCCGTCAGGTTCCCTATAATCCCTTTTCTATCCAGTTCCCTATGCCTAGCTCTCAGTCTTCCCAGGTGTTCTATATAGTCGGTCCGTGCCCTATCTGAGGAAATCGTAGCCATTGCCTTGAGGAACCACCCCTGAATTCCCTCCAAAGCACCCTTCTGGAATTCATGGTATCACCAAGGCCATAACCACGTGCTCCGGTGTGGATTCCTCTCCGCAATCGCACAAATGTACATTGAAGCTAATTGAAATGGTAGGATACTCATCGGCGTTAGGCAGACCATTTTCCAAATTATCCAACTCCACCTCATACAATGTTAGCCAGAGTTTTTCAACGATTACGGGAAACAGGAACTTTCACAGTCAACAAGATAAACTGCGGGTCTAGGAGGAATCCCCGCAATGAAGTATTTGAAGACGTGATTCATAGGGTTAAAGAGAACCCATCCAGTAGCAGCAGAACCATTAGACGTGACATAGGTGTCAACCATATGAGCGTCTGGCAGGTTCTACATGAAAAACAGCCCTACCATTCGCAGAGAATTCAAGCAATGGGTCCAGCCGGTTTTTCTACGATGAGTAAACTTTTCTCACTGGTTTGTGTAACGTTGCCTGTTCCAAGTTAAATATCCACGGCTTGTTCTGTTTACCGATTAAGCTTCATTCACCAAGAAAGTCATGTTCAACTCGTCGGGGACGAAGAAAACCCTCACGCCCCTCGCTTCGCTAGATTCCAACAACAGTTCAACATCAACGCATAGGCTGGTATCATCGGCGGTAGTTTGTTTGTCCGTATCGTCTTCCACCCCGTCTCATCGGGCCCGGTTATTTGATATTCCTGCAAGAAGTATTGCCAGATTGTTGGAAGACGTACCATTACGAATTGGTCAACAGGTGTGGTTGCAACAAGATGGTGTGTCTTCACACTTTTCACTAGCTGTCCGAGACATCAACCAAATATTCCGGAACAGATGGACTGGTCGAGGGGGACCAGTAAAATGACCTCCCCACTCCCCGGACCTGACTCCGATAGACTTTTCCTGTGGAGCCAACATGAAGAGTCTTGTTTAATAAACCCCTGCTGAAACTGAGGAAGCTCTGCTAGCACGCATTCTTGCCACAGGGTAAGAAATCCAAATGAAGCCTGACATGTTTGAAAGAGTGTACCAAAATTCCCTTTGCAGGTATAATGCTTGAATCGAATTTAGTGGACGTCAATTTGAGAAATTATTGTAGCCATCTGATTTGGTATTGATAAACATTTTTGTCTTTAATCCAAACAAATGAAGTGTTATGAGAACTATTCCTATTACTGAACATACTAACAGTTACATTCTGCAACGAGTAAACGGCGCGTTTCCGGACACAATTTCCTTATTAAAGGTTGGTATGTTTAGATCTCCTAGAAGTATGTAAACTGTATTAATTTACACCCTGAATAAGAGACATACCGTGATAAGAATGGGTAATTAGTTACTAAACAATATTTCTACAAAAGAATGGACAACAGAATTTTGGGCTAAACGTGGTGTTCATGCTCACCTAAGAAGACATTCTCCCTATCTGGGCAGTAGTCCCAAAGGGTGACTTCAATAGTCCTCTCCATGAGGGTTTCACCGGGCACCTTAATGAAGTCGAATGTTGCGTTCCAAATAGGGTTCTGAGTGGGCTCAGCAATTTCAGATTTCGCTGTACAGTTTTCACCTCTGTTAAAATGTTTGAAAAAATGTAAAGTGAAAATAAATTAACTTAAAAAATAAAAACATACAGTATGTGATGTAAAACACAGCCAGCCTACCATTTAATAATATTACTAGAGTCCCTTTTGGCTTAGCGCTGGAGGACTTGACTTGCGGCCATTAATACCACATTAACTCACTGTAACTTACATCCAACATCAACTTAAGATAACTTCAATCTACACTAAATCGTGATAACTTCCATACAACATTAACTCATGGTAGCCTCCATTCATCATTAACTCAAGGAAACTTTCATTCAACATTATCTCATGATAAATTCCATACAGCTTTAATTCAAGGTAGCTTTAATATAACATTAACTCAAGGTAGCTCCCATATAACATTAACTCACAGTAACTTCCATCCAATATTAAATCGTAGCTATTTCAATCCAAAACTAACTCGTGGTAGCGTCCATCCAACATTAACTCGTGTTAACTTCCATCCAATATTACTCCATGTATCTTCCATCCAACATCAACCCATGGTAACTACCATCCAATACTAACTCCAGGTAACATGCAACCAACATAACTCCAGGTAACATCCATCCAGCATTAACTCCAGGTAACATGCAACCCACACTAGCCCACGGTATCTACCATCCAAAATTAACTCCATGTAACATCCATCCAACATAACTCCATGTAACATCCATCCAAAATTAGCTCCAGGTAACATGCAACCCACACTAGCCCACGGTATCTACCATCCAAAATTAACTCCAGGTAACATCCATTCAACATAACTCCATGTAACATCCATCCAAAATTAGCTCCAGGTAACATGCAACCCACACTAGCCCACGGTATCTACCATCCAAAATTAACTCCAGGTAACATCCATTCAACTAACTCCATGTAACATCCATCCAAAATTAGCTCCAGGTAACATGCAACCCACACTAGCCCACGGTATCTACCATCCAACATTAGCTCCAGGTAACATCCATTCAACATAACTCCATGTAACATCCATCCAAAATTAGCTCCAGGTAACATGCAACCCACACTAGCCCACGGTATCTACCATCCAAAATTAACTCCAGGTAACATCCATTCAACATAACTCCATGTAACATCCATCCAAAATTAGCTCCAGGTGACATGCAACCCACACTAGCCCACGGTATCTACCATCCAACATTAGCTCCAGGTAACATCTATCCTACATTAGCTCTAGGTAATAACCCTCCTAGCTCCACCAAAGTGTTCGAACGCCTAAACCAACAAAGGTACAAGCTAGAATGTAGCCCTAGCCCCCAGGATATAGCTCACACAACATGACATGAACTCACGTATCGGGCAGTAACCGCAGTTTGAGGAAGGCCTCGGGCAGACACCCATATCCCGTGTCTTCCCTGGGTGCTAGATCGTCCGCCGCCAACACAGACACCACAAGCTCCTTCTTCTCGTCGTGGTAGAACACTTGCAGCTGAACTCGCCCGCTCACCTGCTTCTCGCGAGCCAGCTGTTCCTACAACATCTCACATTACAGTCCGGACTCCTCACTTTACCCTCGTCACGATTTAACAGCCCACTTCTACTGGTCGATTCGATATATTATATTGTACCCTTCTTTTACCCGCAAAGGTAGAAATTTTACCTTTCTTGGTTCCACTATAGTGTAGCTTATAAGATAGGGCCATAGTATAATCAGTCAAGGTAAGGTTGCTACCTTTCAGGGTGAACAAAGCGTACGATGAGAGCAAAGATTTCATTATAAATAAACAAATGAATCTATGGTCCATTTACCTTGAGAGGTAACCAGCACCGTGGTGTAGTGGTCAGTGCACCTGGATACGAGCCTAGATATCCCATCCAATTCCCGGCTGGTACCTTGGATATTTTTTCCCCTAAGGAGAATGATCCTAACGGTTACCGGGTTTCGTTAGTTCGTCTTAAGTTAAGACTCACCCCGGCTCTAAGACTTCCTAATCACTATCATCACACCATCTCATTGCACGTAGACAACCTCCTATGGTGTTCCCTCGGCAAAGTTCTGTGCTACCAGATAGGCTAATAAACTACACATAAGGCGACTTAACCTGAATGTAATGTCTCTCCCGGTCATATATGCCATACGAAAAAAAAAAAAAAATGAGACTACGCATCAGACTGGAGCCCTTAAAGTCATTTTGCCAAAATATTTTATTTGGAATATTTATAAATGTTTAGAAATGAAATTTAATCAAAATCGTTAGAGCCGATTTTGAGAAAATCAACTTTTTGACTTTTTGCCCTTCAGTAAACTACCCTTATTTTAGGGTCAGATATCCAAGTCCAAAAATCCTCGGGGCAACCCTATGAAAATATTAGATACCGAGTTTTAGTCCGATCGGTAAAATAGTTTAGGCTCTAGTCGGAGATACAGACAGACAGACGGAAATTCAAAAACAACTTTTTCGGATTCGGGGGGGGGGGGGGATCATGAAACGTCGACATTCATCAAAACCTCGAGTTCGATTTATTTGACGATCACAATACTTTCTCTACCTGTAAGATGGTGAGAAAGTAAAAAAAAAACACTGGTAGGTAGCAGTCTCCCATGACTCCCCATTATGGCTCTATCCTATAAGATAAATCATGGTGGAAACCAGTAAAGTATAACAGTTATCTTGATGGACTATACTATGATCCTATTTTATATGATACACCATAGTGGAATAATGTAAGGTAAGCTTGCTACCTTTTAGTGATAAGGTGGGTTTGTAGGGATCACGGGAAAAAGTCAGTGTTGTAGCAATTTTAGCTACAAGTCAAATAAAAATCGGCAAGTCTACAACAACAACAACAACACTTACCCAATCTCACCGTCCAGGCTATGTACGAACTAATAACAACACGTCTGGCCACATTATCAGCCCGCGAACAACTGCCAGCTCCGAGCCGAGAATCAAACTTGCCCGCTAGAGACCGCCACCATGCTATATGCCAACCCAACGACCATGAGAAGAGAAGAGATGCCAGTGTAGAAGGGGCCAGTACCACCCAGTCGATTCGAGAATAAAATAGACGTTCTCGTTGTCACGCACGTCCCCCTCCCCCTCTTTGATCCCCTCCCTTTTGATCCTATCTCTCCTGTTCAACGAGTTTTGTGCATCGTATAAAAGACCGTGCATGAAAAAAGACTGGACTCTTGGATTTGACTTGGAAGTAGTTAGACGAAGCAGAGGCTTCAAGGACTTATTTAAAATGTAAGGAGAAATTCATTTTCGGCGTAATGTTAAATTTGTAATTATTCAAAATTCTCTTTAGGCCATTTATTATTTAGTAAAGTCCAGTATTATTCTTCGTTTTCTAGAACATTGAATTAACTTTGAACTACTTAACTTGTGAATTGTATTTCACATTTAATTTGATAATGTTTTACTTGGGAGAGTTCATTAATAACATTATGTCAGAATATTCAAATTAGTAATGTTATGTGTCATGCTTGGTATTTATAAACATTGCATTTACTTTGTTTTACATAATATTGCTATGGTATTTAAATGAAAACATTTAATTTTGTATGAAATATTCCCTTTTGGAAATATTGATGTTCATAGTTGCTCATATTTGATATGAGAGGTCCGATATATAATGTAGGACTTTGGCTAATTACGACTAATCAATATTTGATTAAATGTATGGATTGGTTTCGGCGTAATCAAACTTTTGACTTTAAGAGTAATATATAATTCTGTGGAAATTGTGAGCAATGATAGAGGATAATTTATAGATTTTCCTTACTATTTTTTATTATTGAATCTATTTATTTACCCGACCCATTTGAAAGGTCATAATGTAATAATTCGCGATTTTCACGAATTCTAAACGAAGGTCATTGCTGTTTATTGTATCTATGCGGAACAAGTTTAAATTTCTTCTAAATATATGCATGTTGTTAAAATTTGGCATACATTTAATAAATTTGCTATTTATAACTTGCAATCTTTTAATACTATATTTAAGCCATGTTATCCCTAGGTTTAGGAAAGTACACTATCCAGGCACCTTTTTTTTAGTTTTCAACTTTATCCTGTCTATATAATATTTATATATCTTTGAAGGAGGACTGTAGTTTTTTCCGTATCTAGGATTGAGTTGCGTGCACTGGGGACGTATTATGTACCCAGCATTGTCAAAACAGTAACTCACACTGCTCACTCCTATTTGTTTATTTACCTTTTTAAATAACATTAGATTATATTTTATTTTCGTGTATTTGGGCCACTCTAATTTTAGAGCTAGGGTTACAGTGTTTTTTGCAGTTTTCATAGCAAAATTTTTATTTTTGACAAAATAAATCAAATATTGCTTCAGTACAAACATATAGTTTAATTTTCTTCACATGGCGATACCAACAGTTGTTGAATATCTATTATGAGAATAGTGGAATTATCTAAATACTTTTCTTAATGAAGATAAAAAGTTGTCATTGAACTCCAGGACACTCTAGACAAATATTCAACAACTGTTGATGTCAACATGTGAAGAGAATTAACTCATTTGTATAGAAGCAATATTTGATTAGTTTTGCTATAAAAACTGCAAAAGCACTGGCTTTTTCTCGCGTTCCCAACATACCCACCTTAACAAAAGCACTGACCTTTTCTCGCGTTACCTGCTTCCCACCTTAACAAAAGGTATATTATACAGCTTTTTTCACGATGATACATTTTTTAACTAATAATGTATTTTATAATGTTAATAAATAAGTTAGCTAATGTTTATTTCTTTAAGTGCTACGTTTTTTATATTTGTAAGATTGTATACGTTAACAGAGACACGTGGTTTTTTAATTACATAAAAATAGTGTATTCTGAAAGTTATAATTAAAAATAAAATAAAATAATAACCTGTTTGTAATATACTTGTAGTAAGTGAGCACACTACTTGTCATGGCCGGAGTCCCAATTTGTCAAAAACCGTAGGTATACACATCTTTCCAAATTTCCACAGTTCCAGTACATAAATGTCCCCCCTTTGAACTACTTTTTTTAAAATTATTTGGTGAAGTTGTCAGACACAAGATTGGTCTTACTTATAAATTTTTTTTATCACCCCACCCTGCTAATTATTCAGGTACCATATATCGCATATATGATAACAAAAATTACACGGTGTAAGCTCGCAAGCGAGCTTTACCACACAAGTGGCCGCCACCATTAGCGATGATAATGCCAAAACTTGCTGATAGAGGGTGTCATTTGGTCAACACAACGAATCCTTCAGCCGGTAATCTCAGTTTTCTAAGCTGAAGCTGCTACTTATTTATTCAAGTAGCTCCTCATTTGTCCTCATGATGCTTAGTTTAACCCGTTCCAGACCCCCTGCTGTACAGATAAATTAAGAAAGCCGCGGGTATCGAACTCGGGACCTCTGTATCTGTATCCATGAACCCTGACAACTAGACCACAGAGGCGGTCATATGTATATATATGTGGTAGGGGTGAGAAAGTAAGTATCTTTGTGGTACTACTCCGAGTTGTCGGGGTAAATTCATGAAACTTTCTTCTATAATATTTTTTCAGCAACCTTGGTACTTTAAAATCTTTCTTATTACAGTTCATGACAAATTAATAAAAAGTAGTCTTACAGTTAACAGATTTGTTAACAGATGATACAAAAATGATTCAGAGTTTATCGCGAATGGCCAAATGTGTTCTTAAACGTTAAACGTTAACTACTTTAATTCTATGTTTTGAGTTCGAAACCAACTTTTATGAAAATGTTTGTGACACTAAACACCCTATGGGGTTACATAAATAAATATAATTCCAATGATGCTCACCTCAGCTTGTTTCTATTGGGAGAACCCTCTAACGAACAAAATTGCATCATTAAGTTTCTTCAACTCCACTCAATCATTTGTTTCCAATATTCTGGTAGATTTACTAAATTTTAGGTGTGTTTGAAGGTAATTTTCTAAATTCGAAGTGGAATCCTAGCTAAACATGAAACTTGGGAGGCAGAGTGAAGTTGATATCAAAAATAAGATTTTTGTTTTTATCACAAAAAAACACTTCTTTTAATTTTTAAACTAACTATCTATTAAGTTCTTTTAGGTAAAGAGAAAAAAACAAAGCGCACCATATTATTTTCTGCTATCATATCCGAATGTATCTATGTTTACGTTACAGATGTCATTTAATCCCTAGTCGGTGTTAAAATACTGTTTATTAGCTGTTATAAAAATAACTATTTGTTGAATTATGTCATATTCAGCGAGGTATTTCAAATATGTTCACTATATATCAAAGTTCTCTTCTACCTTCGAAATGTTTCGAAGATTCAAGGGTTAATGTGGGTGTGTACATCGAAGCCAAGGATATCTTAACCTAGACCTTGATGTCAGTATTTCAAAGCTTCAAACACCTCTACTACTAAATTCATACCTCGTCTTATAATGTTGTTTATTACATTATATAAACAAAATATATTATTTGTCGTGGGATTGAAATTGTTTTATTTGGATGGACGTATTTAAACACATTCTACTAGTTGAATTTAAAAATAATATCTGAGAATATTTTTAATTATCTCATTATTTAGATCCAAGTGTCTTGGGGATCCAATTAAGTTATGTAAAATTTATCTATTTTATGAGAACAACTTTTTTTTAAGCATTCATTATGTGTTAAAATGCTACGTTATATATTTTTACAATATAATCGGACTGATTTTATAGCTCCGAATCTGTGAAAGTGCATTTAAAAATCTATTATCTTGGATTATTAGAGGTTTTATTAATTAACTCGTAATATGTAGAAGAAATAAGACAAAAAATAACTATAATAATAATTATTATTAACTCGTTAAAGAACTCATTGGCGTCTTCTGTTTATGAAAATATATAAATTAATATTCCAAAGAATTGATTTTTGTTTCTTTTTATTAAAAACATTTCCTTTAATTACTAATTTATTTATGGCCATTGGTTTATTTCCTTACCACATCAATAAAATAACCAAAAGAAGACTTTAAAATGGATGTGACCTTTATTTAGTAGTAGGATATTTCTGTCACGTGTTTTAACTTGTGTTAATATAGTACTGTCCTTATCATTTTAAATGCTCTCCACACAAATGGTGCTATAAGTGCAAAGAGCCATTTTAGTGAACTTCATACCACTCTCAAACTCACCTGACTTCTCACCAAGTTGATTGTAAATATTTACCCAACCGGGTTTCGAGCTAATGTTTCAAAGAGTCATTGCCTAACGCAAATTATCAATTTTTTTTAACATTCATTTTACATATTTAAAATAACTTTTAGTTTTATGTATCTGCAAAATTGTATTTGCACGAATTATTAATTAAAAAGATAAATATATTCAACTCATACATATTAAGTTAACTAACACAATAAATACATATTTTATATAGTTTATTAACTTATATAATTACACTTAATTTAATAAAATCCAGACCTTGGTTAACAGGCGTTAAAGCGCACGTGTCAGACTTACTCGAGGGGATTTGTCTGGCTTTTTGCCTCGTATGTGCGGGGAATACCGCATTGCATGGCGAATGATAGATGACATTGCCCCCAATATTACGAAGGGGGGAGGGAAGTGGTCCATTTGGTTTAACACCGGATTTTACTACCCATTCGGGCTATACAGTAGGGGGTGGTCCAGATTCTATTAAATGGAGGTGATGGCGGATGTGAAGGACAAAGGAAAACACACAGAGAATGGACTGGCACAGAAAGTCGAATTGAACAAAACAAAGAAATAATATATATAAACACAGATAATGCATGCCTCTACTGCAAACAAACTGGTTCTGTACAGCCATACAATCAAAGGTAGATCTGTTATACAAACACATAGAGAGTCAAAAGCTTGGTTTGTAGAGGAGAATATGTGATATTACTTCAGAAGAAAACCTTTTCAAACGAACTCGAATAAGATCGGTAGTTTGAAAGTTTGATTCTACAAATACTTTTTTTTTCGATCAGCCACTTACATACCATTGCGTGCTGGCTTTTTTTTTAATGTTGCAAAATTTATTATTCGAAATTATCTGAGAAGAATGGTGAGGATGGGATTTATAAAATAGGAGATAGTAAAAAATATAAATACCTGATGAACAGGAAGAAAGTTAAGGAAAATTAATACAAAGAGGAAGAAAGTTAATAAATAGAACTAGAAGATATTTGTGCCAGAAGGGAATATGGAGAGACTTATTATTTTTTGAGGGAAAGGAAAATGAAAATAAAATCTAAAAAAAAATTATATATATATTGGTATGAAGAAGCATTTTATTATGTTTCGTTTTATTTTTACATCACAAAAATAAATTATAACCCTATATTCATATGACTTAATAAGTGAATGAGCGTTTGATAGTCTATCCACGCTATCACACTGAAATGTATATACAATAAAATTATATTCAACATCATTACAATTTTACTATAATAATTTTCGACCTAATATGTATGTAACAAACACTGGGACTAGTATGTTCACTTTTAGAGAAGAATAAAAGGTATTTTGGCTTTTGATATAAGCCTTTAGATTATCGCTCACATTAGTTTTCTATATATCCTATGGTACAATCTTTGGTTTAATCTATTGCATTTACAAATTCATTTGAAAACATTGATATGGAATACTGCTCTTGAAATGAAAATTATATAAATAATAGTTGTATTTTCCAGTATATTATAAAAATGTTTATTTATTGAAATAAAAGAAACTTTTATCATCAATATCAAAAATAAATTAAGTTTAAACCAGTAAATATTTGTATGTTTAAGAAAAATTGGTTTCTTAATATTAAATAACAAGTTTTCCGAAAAATAATTCAATTTAACCTTTTAGCTACTAAGTCCCCCCTTTTTAAAATAATGATATGTTCATCTATTATTAAAATTAATGGTTTGGTTTTCAAAATGAAAATAAAAAAATAAAATTGTCGATCGTCCTAAATAAATATAACCTCTATATAAAAGAATCATTAAACATATTTGTCATCATGTATAACCTTACCTTAAATGATCTCAAGAAGAGATTTGTTGAATAAGTCGTATGTGAGAAGTTCCATTCACTTTCTGTCGTTGAACATGTCAACTTATTTTTGGATATGTAACATTATATTTCACAAAATAAAATTGGAACTATTTATATTTGTGTTCTATAATTTGTGTTGTTCTGTTTTGGTGAATGATACTTATTAAACTTAATTCTAATTCTTTTTTATTATTCAAAATAATTCTTTTTATAATATATTAATCAAAGACGTTTATTTTGTAACCCTCTAACAATCAAGCTGTTTGAATCATAATATTTAGCACCGCGTCTAAGCTGTTTGAATCGAATGATATGTTGTTTTTAATTAACTTTCCTCTGAATAACGCAAATATAGATAGCTACACTCAAATTATTTTACTAGTAAACTCAAGATGATAACTTTTGTTAATTTTAGTACAATTTTATATAATGTATCGGTTTATCGCGTTTTGAAACGGATTTAAAAACATATTTTTAAATAATATTTTAAAATGAATCTTGGTATGAATGTGAACAGCATTATTTTTAACTTTTACATTAAATGATACTGTAATCCGCAATTTAATGAATTTAACATGTTATTAAGCTCTGACGTAATGTATCTAGCTTGTTAAGTTTCTGAATGCATTTTTTTTGAACAAAATATAAACTATCATTAAAAATTAGTTTATATGATGGTTGGTTATGATTATTTAAATAAATCTTTGTAAAATAAGCTCATTGTTATTAGTTAATATTGTATCAAGTATAAAAATAGATTTGGGAGACTCAAAATAATTATTAATGTTAGTAAAGAAAATATATTCGAAAAATAGTAGCCAAAA
Organism: Timema cristinae; assembly: GCA_039000515.1. Classification (NCBI taxonomy): domain Eukaryota; kingdom Metazoa; phylum Arthropoda; class Insecta; order Phasmatodea; family Timematidae; genus Timema; species Timema cristinae. Next base: position 7,781,386 of record JBCFYV010001001.1, on the reverse strand, counting down.
TGGATTTGAATTTGAATTTTGATGCCAGCAAGATTTTTTTCGACAAGGCTTAGCTGAAATATATATTAGCTTCTTATAAATATTTGTTTATACAAGCTATAATAGGGCAACATTAAATATATGTATATATAAATATGTACAAAAAATACTTTGAAACATACAAACTATTGGATACATTTGGGTCAGTTTAACATTATAATAAGTTTATCTTTTTACAAGCCAATTTTATATTTCGTAATATACCTTTTCCTTGAAACACATTGAAGTGTAAATTTTGTTTGTTTGTTTAACATAGTAATATGTGCAACCAGATTACGATATTACGTTTTCTAACCAACACAAATATTACCTCTTTCGTAGAACTATTTATAACATATAACATTTATTAAAATGATTAACCCGACTTCTAAGAGAGAACTCCGGATTTATCTCAACATTAATGTGGTGACATTTAATCACTCATACAATAATTAATAAAAAAAACGTAATAAGCTTAAAGACAGAAATATAGGTCTGAAGTATTTTCTTTTAGCTTGAAACTATGAGGTATTTTCTCACTGTGGTTTTTATTATCTATCGACATGGGAAGTGTGTATAGTTACAGGAAATCAGCGTTTAATGCCGTAATCGGGACCTCCCTTATCTTTATGTATGTATGTGTTATTATTATTAGCACCGCGTCTTACTACCCTTGGGTTATACGCTTTAAGTACTAATTACGCTAATGGATTAGGAATTGGGAATGTCGAATTAGAGGAAGTGAACCCGCATTTGTGTGGAGGGAGAGTGTAAAACAATTTATGAAAAACCACCCCCAGTTCACCCGACCGAGATTCGAACCTCGATCTCCCCGTCCTCAGCAGTCGAGCTCAACACGTCTAGCGTGTTAGCCAACTACGCCACTGAGGCGTTTTTTTTAATGTATGTAGAATATGTTGGTTAAGGATGCTACATTGTTCAATACTGAGAAGCCTTGCAGATATCTATAGATCCCGGATTAATTATGAAGTGGTTTGATATTTATTAGTATTGTTTTCACCAAAATATAGGCGAAGGTTCTGGCCATTTAAAAAGTTTAAATTTTAAGTTTAAAGTATTTCTAAAAAATATGTGATAACTTACACAAAACTCAATAAAACAATCCCCCAATATCTTAAAATTCTTTGTTGTCATCCAATCAAAACATGAGTTTATTTGATAGATGAACGTTAGACATATGTTTCTAACATTTTATTTTAAACTCTTAAGTAAAAAATTTCGTGGGGAGGTTCTTTAATTTGGTTTCCAAACTATAAACTACAAATTTAAACTTTTTAACCTGCTAATAATTTTCGCCTTCATTTGGTTGAAAATTATATTGAAAATTATCAACAAATTTAATAAACAATGTGGGATTTCTAAACGGTTGCAACCCTTAAGTTAAATACCTACACATAAGGGCCCCGCCCATTACGTTGATATCCTTTAGCTATTCACACTTTCCAAATATACCTATAGCTAATAAATACCTGTGTAAGTAGGTATACATCATAGCTGTAAGCTAAAATAAAATACCTCAAACTCGTTTTTTGTTTGTTTAAAGAATTATACTTTTTTCTGTAGTAGGTTTTTGTTTTATAATTAATCATTTTATTTTATTCTTTTTGGTGAAGCGTTTTGTAAAACTGTTAGATAACACTGGACTAAACATGCGTGACTTTTTGCGATCAAAAAATTAACAGCTCAAACCATTAAAATGTGCTCTGATGCACACCCTAGTGGTTTCAAGGGAGACTAGCTTAACTAAGAACGCTCCCTAGTGGTTTCAAGGGAGACTACTTTAAATTAATAGAACGCTCCCTAGTGATTTCATAGGAGACTTCTTAACTAAGAACGCTCCTAGTGGATTTCAAGGGAGACTAGCTTAACTAAGAACGCTCCTAGTGATTTCATAGGAGACTATCTTAAACTAAGAACGCTCCCTAGTGTTCCATAGGAGACTATGCTTAACTAAGAGAACGCTCCCTAGTGGTTTCAAGGAGACTAGCTTAAACTAAGAACGCTCCCTAGTGGATTCAATGGGAGACTTGCTTAACTAAGAACGCTCCCTAGTGATTTCATGGGAGACTATCTTAAATAAGAACGCTCCTAGTGATTCCATAGAGACTAGCTTAATAAGAACGCTCCCTAGTGGTTTCAAGAGACTAAGCTTAACTAAGAACGCTCCCTAGTGATTTCATGGGAGACTATCTTAAATAAGAACGCTCCCTAGTGATTCCATAGAGACTTGCTTAACTAAGAACGCTCCCTAGTGGTTCAAGGGAGACTAGCTTAACTAAGAACGCTCCCTAGTGTTTCATGGAGACTATCTTAAATAAGAACGCTCCCTAGTGATTTCATAGGAGACTATGCTTAATAAGAACGCTCCTAGTGGTTTCAAGGGAGACTAGCTTAACTAAGAACGCTCCCTAGTGATTTCATGGAGACTATCTTAAATAAGAACGCTCACCTAGTGGTTCAAGGGAGACTTGCTTAATAAGAACGCTCCCTAGTGGTTTCATAGGGAGACTAGCTTAACTAAGAACGCTCCCTAGTGTTTCAATGGGAGACTACTTAACTAAGAACGCTCCCTAGTGATTTCATAGGAGACTTGCTTAACTAAGAACGCTCCCTAGTGGTTTCAAGGGAGACTAGCTTAACTAAGAACGCTCCCTAGTGGTTTCAAGGGAGACTATCTTAAATAAGAACGCTCCCTAGTGATTTCATGGGAGACTACATAAGGCTTAATTAAGAACTGCTCTACCCCTAGTGGTTTCAAGGGAGACTATCTTAAATAAGAACGCTCCCTAGTGGTTTCATGGGAGACTATCTTAAATAAGAACGCTCCCTAGTGGTTTCATAGAGACTAGCTTAACTAAGAACGCTCCCTAGTGGTTTCAAGGGAGACTATCTTAACTAAGAACGCTCCTAGTGATTTCATGGGAGACTATGCTTAACTAAGAAACGCTCCTAGTGGTTTCAAGGGAGACTAGCTTAACTAAGAACGCTCCCTAGTGATTTCATGGGAGACTAGCTTAACTAAGAACGCTCCCTAGTGATTTCTATGGAGACTATCTTAATAAGAACGTCCCTAGTGTTCAAGGAGACTACTTAACTAAGAACGCTCCCTAGTGTTTCATAGGGAGACTAGCTTAACTAAGAACGCTCCCTATGTTTCATGGGAGACTATCTTAACTAAGAACGCTCCCTAGTGATTCCATAAGAGACTTGCTTAATAAGAACGCTCCCTATGGTTTCAAGGGAGACTACTTAACTAAGAACGCTCCCTAGTGTTTCAGGAGACTTGCTTAACTAAGAACGCCCTAGTGTTTCAAGGAGACTAGTTAACTAAGAACGCTCCTATGTTCAAGGAGACTCTAATAAAACGATCCCTAGTGTTTAAGAGATATGCTTACAAAATTAGGGTTTCCATGAAAGTTAATAAGCTCTATGTTTCAAAAACTAGTTAACTAAAACGCTCCATGAATTCATGGAATATTTTAAAACTAAGACGCTCCCTAGTGATTTCATGGGAGACTATCTAAATAAGAACGCTCCTATATTCCATAAGAGACTTCTTAATAAGAACGCTCCTAGTGGTTTCAAGGAGACTAGCTTAACTAAGAACGCTCCTAGTGATTTCATGGGAGACTATCTTAAATAGAACGCTCCCTAGTGATTCCTAGAACTTGCTTAATAAAACGCTCCCTAGTGTTTCAAGGAGATACTTAACTAAGAAATCCTAGTGATTTCATGGAGACTAGCTAAATAAGAACGCTCTCTAGTGTTTCAAGGGAGACTATCTTAAATAGACTCCTAATGTTCTAGAGATAGCTAAATAAGACGCTCCTAATGTTCATGGGGACTTTTAACTAAAACCTCCCTAGTATTCATAGGACTTCTTAATAAAACGCTCCCATGTTTAAGGAGATAGCTTACTAGAACGCTCCTTGTTTCATGGGAGACTTGCTTAATAAGAACGCTCCTATGATTCAAGGGAGACTTGCTTAACTAAGAACGCTCCCTAGTGGTTTCAAGGGAGACTATCTTAATAAGAACGCTCCCTAGTGGTTTCAGGAGACTATCTTAAATAAGAACGCTCCCTATGGTTCATAAGAGACTAGCATAATAAGAACGCTCCCTAATGGTTCAAAATGGAGACTATCTAATAAGAACGCTCCCTAGTGTTCAAGGAGACTTCTTAATAAGAACGCTCCCTAGTGGTTTCAGGGAGACTAGCTTAACTAAGAACGCTCCCTAGTGGTTCAAGGGAGACTAGCTTAACTAAGAACGCTCCCTAGTGATTTCATGGGAGACTATCTTAATAAGAACGCTCCCTAGTGATTCATAGGAGACTTCTTAACTAAAACGCTCCTAGTGGTTTCAAGGGAGACTACTTAATAAGAACGCTCCCTATGATTCATGGGAGACTATCTTAAATAAGAACGCTCCCTAGTGATTCCATAAGAGACTTGCTTAACTAAGAACGAGCCGTTACTAAGTGTGTTTCAGGGAGACTATCTTAAACTAAGAACGCTCCCTAGTGATTTCATGGAGACTTCTTAATAAGAACGCTCCCTAGTGATTCAAGAGACTTGCTTAACTAAGAACGCTCCCTAGTGGTTTCAAGGGAGACTAGCTTAACTAAGAACGCTCCCTATGTTCATGGGAGACTATCTTAAATAAGACGCTCCCTAGTGATTCCATAAGAGACTTGCTTAACTAAGAACGCTCCTAGTGGTTTCAAGGGAGACTAGCTTAACTAAGAACGCTCCCTAGTGGTTTCAAGGGAGACTACTTAATAAGAACGCTCCCTATGGTTCATGGGAGACTATCTTAAATAAGTAACGCTCCCTAGTGTTTCAAGGAGACTGCTTAACTAAGAACGCTCCTAGTGATTCATGGGAGACTTGCTTAACTAAGAACGCTCCCTAGTGATTTCATGGGAGACTATCTAAAATAAGAACGCTCCCTAGTGATTCCATAAGAGACTTGCTTAACTAAGAACGCTCCTAGTGGTTTCAAGGGAGACTAGCTTAACTAAGAACGCTCCCTAGTGATTTCATGGGAGACTATCTTAAATAAGAACGCTCCCTAGTGATTCCATAAGAACTTGCTTAACTAAGAACGCTCCTAGTGGTTTCAAGGGAGACTAGCTTAACTAAGAACGCTCCCTAGTGATTTCAGGGAGACTATCTTAAATAAGAACGCTCCCTAGTGTTTCAAGGGAGACTATCTTAAATAAGAACGCTCCCTAATGGTTCATAAGAGCTCATAACTAAGAACGCTACTAAGGTTCATGGAGGACTACTTAACTAAGAACGCTCCCTAGTGTTCCAAAGGAGACTTGCTTAATAAGAACGCTCCCTATGGTTCAATGGAGACTACTTAATAAGAACGATCCCTAGTGTTCAAGGAGACTTGCTTAACTAAGAACGCTCCCTAGTGATTTCAAGGGAGACTGCTTAACTAAGAACGCTCCCTAGTGGATTTCAAGGGAGACTATCTTAAATAAGAACGTCCCTAGTGGTTTCTAAGAGACTATCTTAAATAAGAACGCTCCCTATGGTTTAAGAGACTAGCTAACTAAGAACGCTCCTAGTGGTTCAATGGGAGACTATCTTAAATAAGAACGCTCCCTAGTGATCCATAAGAGACTTGCTTAACTAAGAACGCTCCCTAGTGGTTTCAAGGGAGACTAGCTTAACTAAGAACGCTCCTAGTGGTTTCAAGGGAGACTAGCTTAACTAAGAACGCTCCCTAGTGATTTCATGGGAGACTATCTTAAATAAGAACGCTCCCTAGTGATTCCATAAGAGACTTGCTTAACTAAGAACGCCTTCTAGTGTTTTCAAGGAGACTAGCTTAACTAAGAACGCTCCCTAGTGATTTCATGGGAGACTATCTTAAATAAGAACGCTCCCTAGTGATTCCATAAGAGACTTGCTTAACTAAGAACGCTCCTAGTGGTCAGATGCAACGCTAGTGCATGGAGACTACTAACTAAGAACGCTCCCTATGATTTCTGGAGACTATCTTAACTAAGAACGCTCCCTAGTGATTCCATAAGAGACTTGCTTAACTAAGAACGCTCCCTAGTGGTTTCAAGGGAGACTAGCTTAACTAAAACGCTCCCTAGTGGTTTCAAGGGAGACTATCTTAATAAGACGCTCCCTAGTGATTTCATGGGAGACTATCTTAACTAAGAACGCTCCCTAGTGTTTCAGGGAGACTATCTTAACTAAAACGCTCCCTAGTGTTCAAGGAGACTTCTTAACTAAGAACGCTCCCTAGTGGTTCAAGGGAGACTACTTAATAAGAACGCTCCCTAGTGTTTCAAGGGAGACTGCTTAACTAAGAACGCTCCTAGTGATTCAGGGAGACTGCTTAACTAAGAACGCTCCCTAGTGATTTCATGGGAGACTATCTTAAATAAGAACGCTCCCTAGTGATTCCATAAGAGACTTGCTTAACTAAGAACGCTCCCTAGTGGTTCAAGGGAGACTACTTAACTAAGAACGCTCCCTAGTGATTTCATGGGAGACTATCTTAAATAAGAACGCTCCCTAGTGATTCATAGAGACTTGCTTAACTAAGAACGCTCCTAGTGGTTTCAAGGGAGACTAGCTTAATAAGAACGCTCCTAGTGATTTCATGGGAGACTATCTTAAATAAGAACGCTCCTAGTGATTTCAAGGGAGACTATTTAAATAAGAACGCTCCTAAGGTTCATAAGGACTACATAACTAAGAACGCTCCTAATGGTTCAATGGGAGACTATCTTAACTAAGAACGCTCCCTAGTGATTCATAAGAGACTTGCTTAACTAAGAACGCTCCCTAGTGGTTTCAAGGGAGACTAGCTTAACTAAGAACGCTCCCTAGTGGTTTCAAGGGAGACTTCTTAACTAAGAACGCTCCCTATGATTTAAGGGAGACTTCTTAATAAGAACGCTCCTAGTGGTTTCAAGGGAGACTATCTTAAATAAACGCTCCCTAGTGGTTTCAAGGAGACTACTTAATAAGAACGCTCCTAATGGTTCCATAAGAGACTAGCATAACTAAGAACTCCTAATGGTTCAATGGGAGATATCTAAAATAAGAACGCTCCTAGTGATTCCATAAGAGCTTGCTTAACTAAGAACGCTCCTAGTGGTTTCAAGGGAGACTAGCTTAACTAAGAACGCTCCCTAGTGGTTTCAAGGGAGACTAGCTTAAATAAAACGCTCCCTAGTGATTTCATAGACTTGCTTAAATAAGAACGCTCCTAGTGATTTCTAAGAGATTGCTTAACTAAGAACGCTCCCTAGTGGTTTCAAGGGAGACTAGCTTAACTAAGAACGCTCCTTTAGTATTTCATGGAGAACTATCTTAAATAAGAACGCTCCCTAGTGATTCCATAAGAGACTTGCTTAACTAAGAACGCTCCTAGTGGTTTCAAGGGAGACTAGCTTAACTAAGAACGCTCCCTAGTGATTTCATGGGAGACTATCTTAATAAGAACGCTCCCTAGTGTTCCATAGAGACTTCTTAACTAAGAACGCTCCCTAGTGTTTCAAGGGAGACTAGCTTAATAAGAACGCTCCCTAGTGGTTTCATGGGAGACTATCTTAATAAGCGCTCCTAGTGATTCATGGTGACTTCTAACTAAGAACGCTCCCTAGTGGTTTCAAGGGAGACTAGCTTAACTAAGAACGCTCCCTAGTGGTTTCAAGGGAGACTAGCTTAATAAGAACGCTCCCTAGTGATTTCATGGAGACTATCTTAAATAAGAACGCTCCCTAGTGATTCATAAGAGACTTGCTTAATAAGAACGCTCCCTAGTGGTTTCAAGGGAGACTAGCTTAACTAAGAACGCCCTTTTTCCACTAGTGATTTCATGGGAGACTATCTTAAATAAGAACGCTCCCTAGTGATTCCATAAGAGACTTGCTTAACTAAGAACGCTCCCTAGTGGTTTCAAGGGAGACTAGCTTAACTAAGAACGCTCCCTAGTGATTTCATGGGAGACTATCTTAAATAAGAACGCTCCCTAGTGATTCATAAGAGACTTGCTTAACTAAGAACGCTCCCTAGTGGTTTCAAGGGAGACTAGCTTAACTAAGAACGCTCCCTAGTGATTTCATGGGAGACTATCTTAAATAAAACGCTCCCTAGTGGTTTCAAGGGAGACTATCTTAAATAAGAACGCTCCCTAATGGTTCCATAAGAGACTAGCATAACTAAGAACGCCCCTAATGGTTCATAGGGACTATCTTAACTAAGAACGCTCCCTATGATTCCATAAGAGACTTGCTTAACTAAGAACGCTCCCTAGTGTTTCAAGGGAGACTAGCTTAACTAAGAACGCTCCCTAGTGGTTTCAAGGGAGACTTGCTTAACTAAGAACGCTCCCTAGTGATTTCAAGGGAGACATGCTTAACTAAGAACGCTCCCTAAGTGGTTTCAAAGGAGACTATCTTAATAAGAACGCTCCCTAGTGGTTTCAAGGAGACTATCTTAAATAAGAACGCTCCCTAATGGTTCCATAAGAGACTAGCATAACTAAGAACGCTCCCTAATGGTTCAATGGGAGACTATCTTAACTAAGAACGCTCCCTAGTGATTCCATAGAGACTTCTTAACTAAGAACGCTCCCTAGTGGTTTCAAGGGAGACTAGCTTAACTAAGAACGCTCCCTAGTGGTTTTCAAGGGAGACTAGCTTAACTAAGAACGCTCCCTAGTGATTTCATGGAGACTATCTTAAATAAGAACGCTCCCTAGTGATTCCATAAGAGACTTGCTTAACTAAGAACGCTCCCTAGTGGTTTCAAGGAGACTAGCTTAACTAAGAACGCTCCCTAATGGTTCCATAGAGACTAGCTTAACTAAGAACGCTCCCTCATAGTTCCATGGGAGACTAGCTTAACTAATAACACTACCTCATGGTTCAATGGGAATCATTTGATGTCATGTTCTTCAAACTCGGGCCAATAGTTTAAGCAAAACGTGTTAACAAACAAACATTACACCCAACCTTGTTATCCTCCATATTCCATAGTCGGGTGATAAGTGACGTAGTGGATTAGGACTAGCAATCAAATACTGCTTATCTTAGGGTCTTAATTCAACTAAAAGTGTAATAGGTGATTAGAATTAACTAGGATCTTGAATCTCTCTTCGAGGCTAGAGTTTGTTGTTAAAATAATCGCACCACTTTTATTTCATGTGACATTTGTTTCCAAACAAAGCCGCGATAATGGGAGATAAAACTTTTAATCATCCATGAAAATTCCTCAAACTAATATTAATGAGAAGTGTTGCGTCATTATCGCTACACAATTTTTTAGATAATTTAATTGAGTAGATACACATCAAATAATATGTTTGATAACTTTTGTTTATCACAAATATACATGTATCTTTTGAAATATAAAATTTTCCATCAGTAAACTTTGTAATAATTATATTTTGGTAATAATAAGATTAAATCAATTTAATTTTGAAATTAAAGCATAAGAACCATCAAGTATATAGTGCACATTTACTGGCCTTATCGTAAATTACAATTAACAATTTGCATAAGACTATTCACCGAAAATAAATATTTGGTTTCATCAAAATAGTCTATGTTTTATTTTATAGTCATTTTGTTGTTGTTAACAGTTTCAAAGTTGCATTGTGAATTAAGTAAGAACACCATTCGCTTAATCCAACACAGTGATCTACGTTTGATTGTACGGAAGCATTTGACCCTAATTTCATAACAAACTATATACACAATATTGTTTAGTATACGTTTAACAGTTATAACATTCATAATATTAAAGTAACAATATCACAGAACAGATTCACACAGGGGAGATAATAAATTTTTCTGCCTCTTGGAAAACCATCTTAGACAAGATAACTTGATTAAACGTTAGCTTAAAAAAAATCCACGGTTATTATAGTGCATACATTTAAGGAATACGAAACTTACTTACAATTAAATAGGAGTTGCTGATCTTTAAAAGGTCAAAGCCAAAATTAAAGGTCAACACCTAATCGACCTCAATATCCTCAATTTTCTTCAAGTCTTCGAAAATATTTTTGGGTTAACTAAAAACTTTGACTAATGTAAATCATTCGAACTGAATCCAAAACTAACATAAACACAATTCAAAAATAAAATTAAATTCTAAACAAGTCAAATATTAAGTTATAATTTTTTAGTCAAGTCCAATAAAGTTTAATAGAATTTAAATCCTGAACCATTGAAATAAAATATAAATATTGACGAAACGACCTACATAATATGCTATGATGAAATAATTGTTTATTGTATAATTGATTAAAGAATCTGTTCCTTTTGTTTTTATAAAAAGTTAAATTATTCAAAAGTTTTGACTTTCATATTTGAATTTCGAATTACATTCCATATAATCCACATCTGAGATTTATATGGTTTTTTAAATTTCGAATCTTACTAGAATATTTCAAATATTGAGATTCGGAAATTCGAATCGAATTCTAGGCTTAGTTAGACGAAGATTAGATTTTAAGGTTTCGTACAGGAATATATTTACTTTCTTAGCTTTAAAACGGTTCATTGGATGTTTTTAAATAGCATTTCTAGCTTTGAAGTTGACTAGGTTAAAACATTCCGTCTTCATTTGATAAATTAACTGTCTGACTCCCAACTGTCGGCTATTTTGTCCAATCTTTTAAATTTATTTTTTGTACAATATTTATATCTTGACTTTCTTTCCTCTAGTTTTAAAAACAAGTTTAGTACTTACGCTAAGACATATGCATTTTGAAAGCTTTGATTTTCATTTTAACAACATTTACTATAAATCAGAGTCAATTTAAAATTAAAAGAAATGTAAATGAAAACAACGACTAATACTTACATTGGTGGCTATGCGGTATAAATGTAATTCTAATATATCCTGGTTTTCTGGTGACGGAAAGATTGGGTTTGAATCCCTTCCGGCAAGAGTGTACTAAGTATAGTTTTTACTTAATGGTTTCCCACTCTCCTTCCATGCCAATAAGGATACATTTTCTATAAAATCTATCTTCCTAATACCTACCCTCTAATGAGTAGGCTATAAAACAAACAAAAGAACTACAATTTTTACTTAACCTTTTTTTTTTCGCATTAAAAAAAATCACTTTGACTTCGCTTCACTTGTGGAAAATATATATTCACACACCCTTAAAAATTAAATTAATTTGTACAATGAGTAAACAGGTATACGCATATAAAATAAAACTTATTTAAGGCTACAATTAATTATACAGTTAAACAATTGTTTAATCAACACTATAACCCAGCTGTTTAGAGCACAAACAATAAATGCAAAACAAGTTAAATTAGATCATCCTCCCAAAATAAAGGATGTTTTTAAGATGTTTCCTCGAGGCAGTTAGTCGAACACAATTGGTATTTATTTATTTGGAGTACGTGATATTCGAGAAAAAGGCAAAGAGGTTAGAGAGAAAGGAATTTAGGCCCAGCGGATTACAGTTATATCAAAGGCTTAAAGGAAGATATCCAGGTAGATATATAAGTTTATCACGTCTATACACAAGGATCAGACACAATATTTTTTTTAAATGGATTAAGAATTTAGAAAAGTGAAAACTCTAAATTCCATTTGATGTATACATACAGTCTTTAATTTTCATACATGGTAAACTAGATTTTAAAATGATCCATGCAAAAAATTGTTTATTCACACTGGTTAACTAAGCTATAGTCATAGTAAACAACTTTATAAAGTTGTGCATACAGTCTTAGCCAGTTTTTTTTTTTTTTTGGCCCATTCCCTACGAACGTGAAATACGTAAAAATCATCTGTACTGAGAGGCACAGCTTTCACTGCTTTAATACTTCACTTTAAAGACAAGAGAACAGGAAAATGAGGAGGTGAACCAGAAAAAAAATAATAGCAACTTTGTGGGTGGATGCAACAGTTAGAAGAAATGTTACAAGTTCGACATGGTTTTGTTTAGTCGGCTGGGTTTATATTAATGCACACCAGTAGCCCATAACTAATAGTAAATTAATGCATATCAGACAGTGCCCAATGCATAAGAAAAATGTAAACGGTTTATCATGAAACGTAATTTATGAAGTATTACTTAAATTGATGGTCTTTTATTAAGGCTGGTGACAGACTGACGTTTTGATCGCTGGGACACAAACGCTGCGACCAGGTCGCTCAAGTATATTGCATTGTTTAATTTGAGAGGGGTCTCTACGCCCAAGAAACGCTCACATCGACGTTTTCAAACCTGTCGCGACATTCGTGTCGCTAGTCTGACCACTCTCAAATGAAACAATGCAAAATTCTAGAGTGACCTGGTCGTGGCGTTTGTGTAGCAGCGACCAAAATGTTAGTTTGCCACCGGCCTAATAGAAAATAACCCAACCTCTAAAAGTCTCTCAAATACTTTACTTAAGGGTTCAGTTGGAAAACAACATTAACTAAACCGTATCTTTTGAAACTTTAAATTAACCTAGTTAAAGTTTTGCTTGTACTACTAAATCAACTTTGATTTTGATTCGGTTTTTATTTTACTATTGTTGTGAATATTATGGTAGAACTAATTCTAAACACTTAACAGAATAAAAAAAATGGCAGTACATCCCCTTTATTTTCAATCATAAACACAAACACAGAAGGTAATTCCAGTCTTCTGTGTGTACGGGCGTTTAATTAGCTATAGCTTCTTTTCGCACTCTCATTGACGGATAAAAGGGCCATCTAATATCAAGCCCATGCATAACGCATAAAAAATTAAAGTTAAATCATCTGTATGTATTGTGCACTATTCATTATTCACATGTATCAATCATGAACGCCATGATTGAAAATAAAACGATTCAACTTTTTGCGCACTATGCGATATGCACGATTCACCCTTCTTTATACATGGACTATGAACGCCATCATAAAAATAATGTTTGTTAACTTCTTGTGCACTATGTGCTATGCACTATTCTCTATTAGTAATAAGTTGTGCAAAAATTAAACTCAACCTTACAGATATAAAATACGAAACGACATTAATTTGGTCTTACTGGACGATCAATCCAAAAGCTATTTAAAAACTTTCGAAAGTATCAGAGATTTAATAAAATATTTTTTTTTTGAAAAGTTTTTTTTGCGGGGTGGGGTTCTGAATTCGTGTTCCCTTGTTAATGCAAAAGTGTGCATAAGATTCAGTGGCCTCTCCAGTCAGGTGACAATCAATAATGATAAATAGATCTATACCGGAGTTTTGGGCAGCTTTCGACGAGTCGGTGAAGTTGGGGCCTTGTCCTGGTCGTTTTCTGTAACACACAAATATTTTTCGTCAAATAAATATTAACATATTGTATAATACTTACTTGGGAACTCGAAAGTCCATTGCCGCACTTACAAAAATACTCCACCTATCCCTATCTTGAGCTAGTTATATCCAGTCCACCTCATTATACCCTATCACTTTCAGGTCAATTCTAATGCTATCATCCCATCTACGTTTATATTTTCCCACTGGTATCTTCCCGTTATGTTTGCCAGTCAATACCTTAAATAATAAATAATAATATAATAATATAATAATTTTAGCACCACGTCTTACTACCCGTTCGGGTTATACGCTTTAAGTACTAATTACGCTAATGGATTAGGAATTGGGAAGGTTGAATTAGAGGAAGTGAACCCGCATTTGCGTGAAGGGAGAGTGGAAAACCATTTAGGAAAAACCACCCTAGTTCACCCGACCGAGATTCGAACCTCGATCTCCCGTCCTCAGCAGTCGAGCTCAACACGACAAGCGCGTTAGCCAACTACGCCACCGAGGTGGGTAATACCTTAAACATGGTTCTAGATTCTCCCATTCACGCTGCATGACCTTCCCACCGTAATCTACGAGACTTGAATATCCTAACAATTCCCGTGATGAATACAGGGCATTTGTAGCTCAACATTATGTAACATCCTCCACTCCCCGGTATCTTAATCTTTTTTTTTGGACCAAAATATTTCCAAAACTTTATTTTTAGAACATCTTCAATTTGTATTCGTCATGTAGGTAAGAAACCACGTTTTACACACATAGACAACAACCGGTAAAATGATTGCTTTGAATATTTTGAGATCTATTGACAACAAGTGAGATGTTACAAATGACTGTCCTCGTAGCGTCATCCATTTCCCGACTTTGTTATTTTTTAATTTCTATCTAATATATTTATTAATAGTTATTGCTCTTAAATATTTGAACCCATTAACTCTATATATTTTATAGTAATAAATAAATACTGGTAACGTTTATAAATATGGTGCTGTAGGAGAATAGAAAGGATAAAGTGGACAAATAGGGTGACTAATGAAGAATGACTAAAAATAGGACAATTCTGCAGGTGATTATACGAAGAAAGGACGATTGGATGGGTCACACGATGAGAATAAATGGTTGATTGAGTGACGTCATAGAAGGCAAGGTGGAAAAATGAAAAAGGGAAACGGGAATACCACGAATTAAACTGACTGATGACCTCAAACAAAGAAAGAAAATAAAACTTCAGGTTCTAAGAAAGGAAGATACTGCTAAACATTCTGGAGAAATTAATTTGGAGAAGACCTGTCGAAAGACAGAACACCAAATATGATAGATACAATTTAAACAATACATTGAACTTAACCTTTTGTGTAGACATTTAATATTCACAATTAATATGAGTTTAAATATGTGTTGAAATAAAATGATGCGGGTATCAAAATTTAGGACTTTTTTTTTCAAGCACCATGTCTTACTACCCGTTCAGGCTATACGATGGGGACTTTGTTGAAGTAGAACATAACCCTTTAACTGTGTCTAAGTGTTTTTTAAATACACACATACACAGATAGATACACGCACACATAATTATAATACATTAGAAAAATATTCTTCTACACTTAAAACATTCATAGTATAAATTAATGATATCACAGAACAGATTCACACAGGGGATATAATAAATTTAACTTCCTCTTGAAAAGACATCTTAGTAAGTTATGATGGTTAAAAGTTGGTGTATAATCTTATAGGATTAACTAGTCATATACATATATTTAACTGTTCAAATGGTGGTTTAACTTCATTAAGTGTATCTACAAACTAGGTAAAGAAACTGGCTTAGAATAAAAGTAAATTGTACAACAAAACTTTTTCATATTGTGTATTATGGATTCAAAGAAAAATTTCAAAAATAGATTAGATTTTCAGTAAACTACCCTTAAATATTTCTACTCATAAAACAAAACACATCATCTTGTTAATAACAATAATCATTCCTTATAAATTTTAAAATAATTGTTCAAATATATTTCACAAAATTCAAATTTTCAAAATTACATTATTTGTAAGATATCTTAAAATTGTTTGTAAAAATAAAAACGTATTTTTATTCATCATTAACAACTATTCACAAATTTATATTTTGAATTCAATCTTCAATATCAATTTCCAAAATATTCGAATTTTCTTTATTAGTGTATAACTAACTACCCTTAAATCATTATTTTTTTAAATAAAAAAATAGATATTTTATTGATATGTAAAATAGTCTCCTGATACCAATTTTGAACCAAATTGCTAAATATACTTTTTTAATTAAAGAAAAAGTCATCAGTAAGTTACCCAAAGCAAAATTTCCTCCACAAAACAAATATACAACTTTATTTGTCATGTTCATGTCAAACACTCCCCATATATACATTTCAAGCATTTTATGCCTGTTTCAAAATAATTCAAATGTTCAATAATCACTCCTACGTAAACGATCCTTTATCTAATTTTTACCAAAACCAAGCATAAAGAATTATTTGTTATATCAAATTCGTTATATCAAACAAAATCGTTAGCCGCCATTTTAAACTATTTTAAGTTTTGGAAAATCAGTCATCACTAAATTACCCAAAAATAAGTTTTTACCCACAAAGAAAGCAAACAGTGTTAGTTGGTAAAGTCTGTTCAACGTAGGAATTGTTTTCTGAAAGGTCTTTTTCCCTACCATAAATCTATACTTATAAAATAACATGTCCTGAGACTGATTCATCATCGCCGAGCGCAAACTATCAAGGCAACAAGCATGAAATTCGGACTGTATATTCATTTTGTTATGTAGGCACCCACTAAGAAAGGATTTTAGAAAATTCCACCCAAAGGGGTCAAAATAGGGGATGATAATATGTATGATAATATGTATGAAAGTCCGTCATTTTGAAAGTTACATAAACAAAATTTTGTATTTCGGTTATTGACGTAAAACAAATAAATACGTGTTTCAGGAATTTTCGGAAATTTTATTTAATAAGGATGAAAAAGGGGGTGAAAGTTTGTATCGGACTTGCATTATTTTTGATCTGAGGTCAAGTTATGGTTATCAACGTAACGTAATATTTTAAATTAATCTGTAAATACATATGTATATTTTCGTATTTGTATATAATCAACTTCCACGCGAGCAAAGCGCGGGCAACAGCTATCTAGTCTATTATATAGTAGGATGTTGGTAGGAAAAAAGACCTTCCATAGATAAATTCCCTTACCGTGAATAGAGTATATGCCAAACACGCCCAAGCTACCATTTGGAACCAAATTGTTATAGCTATTTGTAAAATATTTCTAGTTTTTGAAAAATCAGTCATCAGTAAACTACCCATATATTATTTTGTACCCCAAAAATAAGTATACAGTATTATTTTTTTAAATCTCAAACACTCCCATTTTAAACAAATTCGTTGGAGCCATTTTCGAAAAATGTGTAATTCAAAAAAATTATCATCAGTAAACTTTCCTTAATTGAATGGTTAAGGTTAAAAACTTTTTTGGTGGTTTAGCATATTTGATCTAAAAACAAGTTTGAACAAAATCCATCAAACAGTTTTGGATCCGTTGCCAGGGACAAACAGAATTGTAAAATCCACTTTTGGGTTTGTGTTTACTAAAACATTAAAACTTGTCATCCGACACCGTTTATTTTATGCTGAATGATTATTTATGCTTACATATATTATAATAATATATTATAAAGTCGTTTTAAAATGACTGACTACCAATGACGGGGATATCAGAGTTCGAATCCCGGTCGGGCGTACTGAGGGTGGGTTTTCTCTAAATTACTTTCTACTCTCGCTCCACGCAAATGTTGATACACTACCTCTAAATTCAAACTTGCCAATCCCTAGCACGGCCGTGATTTTTTTAATCACCACGTCTTAATACCTGTAAAGGCTATAGGTACTATAATAATTACTCTAATTTGGTAGGGATGGAAAAGTAAGTATTATAGAGGTAATATACCCGCATTTGCGTAGATGGAGAGTGAGAAACCATTAAAAAGGACCTCAGTAAACCCGACCAGGATTTGAACCCCAATCACCTCATAATCAGCATGCCAATCTGTTTTAGCAAAAGTGAGTCTTTAGACCATTCGTCCATCAATGAGGGTCGTAATTATTACATAGGCATACAGCCCGAACGGGTAGTAAGACGTGGTACTAAAAGAAATAAAAAACGGACGAAGATGTGAACGTGTAGTGTAATACTGGTGGATCTAATTACTGTGTCTGTAAGTGCCATTGTCCTCCTACACTGTTCTAACTGTCCACGAGTTTTGTCGCGCACAATAGTTCCCAGTCAGCTGACAACAACAAGGTATCCGCTCCTACTGCTTAGAGGCTCACAAAGAAACTATGCTAGCTCTCAACACAGGATGGAGGTAAGAATTAACCGTCGGAAGTATACTATTTATTTACTCTACTGGTGGCGTGTCGTGAAATGTTTCCAGGGTGAGCAGTGTTAGTTCTAACTGTGTCAATGAACGTTTCTTATCATTCATTAGTCAGGTATTAATGGAAATAGATTTTAATGTGAGGTATGTTTTAAACGGATTTTTGTAGGAATGTGATAATACATCTGAAATACCTTTTTTACATACCATTAATCTATCTATCTATTAAAATCTACTTATTTACTCGTATCTACCTATATATAAATAACTCGCTTTGCTTGTTCTTCTTTACAAGTGGATGTAAACTAATGTAATTCCAGAGCAGTTTTTTGTTAGCTATTACCGTTTAGCCACAAGAAACCTCAAAAGAAAGGTCCGCACCGACTTTAAAGTTTCTCACAATTTTGAATTTTTTTCGGGGGTTATAAATTAAAATTTCTAATTTTTTGGAATTTTCCTGTCTGTTAGAGGATAGAAGCTATAATTTTGCCAAATTTCAAATTTCTAGCTTATCTGGAAGTGGGTAAACATTAATGTCAGTGAGTGAGTCAACCATGTGGCTTTAGAGAATAATAATAATAATAATAATAATAATAATAATAATAATAATAATAAAAATAATAAAATAAAAAATACATACACTGATTTTTATTGTAATAGAAATCAGAATGGCCTTTTACCCTACACTATGTCTGATTGGTCGAATGGGGACTGAAGGACTAGAACAATTCACAGGTACTGTTTTATCAAGCTCTGCTTACCCTGAAAAACTTCACAGAACTTCACTGATTACTTTACAAGAATAAATTAACCACCCAAAGCTATAACTTTGTGTAAACGAACATATATAACACCTCAGTTTTTCTCTTTCCTGAGCAAAAGCTCACAAATAAACCAACAATCGGTTCTGCGGTTAGGTCTCTGCAGATTGTTCTGTTCATGCTGACATCTCCGGGGCACTTCAACATCAGGAATCACCGTCAGACGAGAGTCTACTAGAGGAGGTGCGTGGTCTCAGTGAGCTACCCCTGGACAAGCTACTTCACGTCAAACACACCTTCAGTCAGGATACAGGTTAGCTTAGAAAATGTGTAAAACTCGATCGCTATTAACAATATTTTTTGTGTGTTTTCTCTCATTCTCTCCAATTTTAATACTCCCGTGCCAATGATCATGTGGGTAAAGGCGCCAGTCTCATTCGCGGTGACGGGGAAGTTGAAATTCAAATTAAACAGTATTTTTTATAAAAAAATCACCGGTCTTACTACCTGTTAAGGCTATACGCATTATATTATAACTACTATAATAGAATAAGGATGAGGAAGGAAGCATTTTGAGATTATTACCCGCATTTGTGTGAAAGGAGAGTGGGAAACCATTTAGGAAAAACCACGCACAATAGACCCAACCGGGATTTGAACCCTGATCTCCCCATCATCAGCAGGCCAGTCTAACACTAGAGTGACGCTTCAGACTATCCGGCCACTGAAGCGTTTAATAGTGTGTTCTGAGTTGATTTTTACTATATCAATTCCTACGTCCCATCCACGCAAATGCAGGCACATTTGATCTAAATTCTACCTACTTCATCTAGTGAACACGAATTGAGGAATAACTCATTCGAGCTCGTAATACATTTACACGAACTTTGGGACTAAAAATTAAATTCATAATGAATTTGTTCAAAATGGAACATGAAGCTTAAGTTAAGTTAGGCAAAGTTAGGTTAGGTTAGGTTAAATTAGGTAAAGTTAGACAAGGCTAGGTTAGGTTAGGTTAGTGATTAAAAGTTGAATGGAATCACAGGTTGTTCCGCAATTCGTATGGACCGGCTGACAGGTATATTTTATTCCACAATTTGAGTGCACCCACTTCATTTACACCCTATTAATGTAAATAATCTGATGGCCCTGACTGGTAATAAAGAGGCACAGTGATCTAAGCCAATAAAAGAAGACCCACTCTGGTGGTTGAATAGTCTAAAGCAAAGGTTCCCAACCTGGGGTCCGCGAAACAAATATATATTTTAAAATTATTATTTATTTGTATTTTTACATCAAATGTAAGTTTTTCGTTTTTTACAATTTGCTCGAATTTTTTATTTTTTTAAAATTACTGTCTAACTAAACTTTCTTTTATTAATATTAAATGGGTTACGTATAGTAATAGAAATGCATGCGTATGTTTTTAATTTCACCTCGTGTGGTGGGGGAGATTAGGAGGGCCACGGCGAATCGTCATTGGCTTCAGGGGGTCCACGATATGAAAAAGGTTGAGATTCACTGGTTTAGGCGTCACTCTCGTAATATATTGGACTGCTGATGACAGGTAGATTGAGGTTAAAACCCCTATCAGGTGCATTCAAGGTGGTTTTCACCAATTATTTCATATTATTCCCCATGAAAATGAGCGTACACTTCCTCTAAATTCAATCTTCCTCATCCCTAACACATTAGAGTAGTTAACACATAACGGATGTGGTGATGAAATAAAATAAAAGCAGCATTTATCAATCTTACCTTAGAAAACACTGTCCCAAATCTTTAAACATCTTAATTTAGGGGAACAGGTTGAGTAGGTACAATTTCGAAATACAGTAACATCCGCTTGAAAAATGGATATAACTACTTGCTGAGGAGTGATTTGTTTCCAGCCGAAGAAGAATTGCACGAGGATGATGTGGAGGATGAATACAGTGGGGCCAAGACGTCACCAGAGGCTTTGCCCCTCAAATCTTCCTCTCGAAGACGTACCCATCCCATCAGTAGAGGCAGCTACGAGGAGGCAGACAGTGGAGGACATATGTCCAAGGGAGGGGAAGCGAACACAGCGGCCATATTTCAAGTGAGTGCTATTTGTTTTCGAGATTTGACGGAATTGCTCTGGTTTCATCTTGGCTCTAGTAAATAAATGCAGAGGTTTTAAAGAATAGCTGTTTCGGAAGGTGAACTATACAACTTTACATTATTTATATGTACGCCATATTTGAAACAAAGCTGTATTTTGGATTGTGAGTTATCTATGTTTAAAATACTTCTGTCCAAACCTAATATGACACCAATCTCTTTTTTGGTCGCTGAACCATCCAAGTTCATATTACTTCTGTGCAATACTGATTTGAAACCAATCTTTATTTTGGACACTGAACCATCCAAGTTCATATTACTTCTGTGCAAACCTAATTTGAAACCAATCTTTATTTTGGACACTGAACCATACAAGTTCATATTACTTCTGTGCAAACCTGATTTGAAACCAATCTTTATTTTGGACACTGAACCATCCAAGTTCATATTACTTCTGTGTAAACCTGATTTGAAACCAATCTTTATTTTGGACACTGAACCATCCAAGTTCATATTACTTCTGTGTAAACCTGATTTGAAACCAATCTTTATTTTGGACACTGAGCCATCCAAGTTCATATTACTTCTGTGCAAACCTAATTTGAAACCAATCTTTATTTTGGACACTGAGCCATCCAAGTTTATATTACTTCTGTGCAAACCTGATTTGAAACCAATCTTTATTTTAAACACTGAGCCATCCAAGTTTATATTACTTCTGTGCAAACCTGATTTGAAACCAATCTTTATTTTGGACACTGAGCCATTCAAGTTTATATTACTTCTGTGCAAACCTGATTTGAAACCAATCTTTATTTTGGACACTGAAAAATCCAGGTTCATATTACTTCTGTGCAAACCTGATTTGAAACCAATCTTTATTTTGGACACTGAGCCATCCAAGTTTATATTACTTCTGTGCAAACCTGATTTGAAACCAATCTTTATTTTGGACACTGAAAAGTCCAGGTTCATATTACTTCTGTGCAAACCTCATTTGAAACCAATCTTTATTTTAGACTCTGAACAGTCTAAGTTAATATTATTCTGTGCAAAACTTATTTTAAACCAATCTTGATTTTGGACTCTCAACGGTCCAAGTTAATATTATTTCAGTGCAAACATGATATGAAACTAATCTATTTTTTGGACTAAAAATAATCAAATAATACATTAATTCTATGCAGGCCTATTCTAAAACCAACATGATTAAGAACTAAACGATTCCACAAGAAGTTCTCTGAAATGGTTTGGATGAATTTACAAAGGTTTATTATTATATAGTTTAACTGTTCGCCTAAGATGAAGCTGAGAGAAAAGGACCCGTTGTTTCAGGGTACGGTAGCAGCTTTAGCTTTCCTGGCGTTTGGCGGATATCTGGCCTGCATTGTTGTACAATCTATAAGAGCCAACAACATGAACATGAACGCGATGCCTGCTCCAGGTAACTTGCCTATAAACAAGTATCATAACTATCACGATTGCTATTGGTTGGATATTACCTCCTTTAGGAATATAAGTTTTTAATTCCCTCCATATTCCTTTGCTTAATACCACCATTTTATTAACATCAGGTGTTACAAATTACATGAGATCATTATGGACTCATAGAAAATATCACACTGAAAGATTTAAACAATTATCTTTTACAGTAATCTTAGGAGTTTATTTCTCTATTTTACAAGCATATGAATATATTAATCTCCATTCACTATTGTACTCCCTTTATCGCTGAAATTTTATATATATATAGAACAGGATTCCATAGAACTCATGCAATTATTGGAACTACTTTTCTTCTTTCTTGCTTAATCATACCTATTTATATACTTTCTCTTCCGATCTTTACTTCTAATTTGAAGCTGCCGCGATGCTTTTAAAATTATGAATCCAGAATCTTAATCTTGCTAGGATTTGATTCGGTATTCCGAATTTTATTATTTGAAAGATTAAAAATTTCAAGCCTAAATAGGCCGCAGATACAGATTCGATAGAATTTAATCCATGATTCAAGGTTTACATATTTAAAAAAAATAATTAGGGTAGTGACAATGGAAAATGGGTATGGAGTTCGAAGGTTTATTTATCATTAAAATTCCAAATTTGGACCTGATTTTTAACAAATTAGTTTGACTTCCAATCTTTCTGGCGCTACCTTATATTCTCTTTGCATTGTTTTTAATTGCCTTATTAATTCCCCGGGTATATAAAATATTATAATCATAAAAAAAAAAATTGAATTCGAGATTTTGATGGATATAGAAGTTTGATGACCAACTGAAACTGAAAGACTGGTTTTCACGATGTCATCTGTTTGTGAGTCTGTGTTTCGAATAGAAAATGAACGGGTAGTATGAGATGGAGAATGTACGGGTAGTACGACACCTATCATGGATAGGTAGTAAGGCACATATCATGGATAGGTAGTAAGGCATAGAGAATGTAAGGGTAGTACGACACATATCATGGATAGGTAGTAAGGCACATATCATGGATAGGTAGTAAGGCACATATCATGGATAGGTAGTAAGACACATATCATGGATAGGTAGTAAGACACATATCATGGATAGGTAGTAAGGCACATATCATGGATAGGTAGTAAGACACATATCATGGATAGGTAGTAAGGCACATATCATGGATAGGTATAAGGCACATATCATGGATAGGTAGTAAGGCATAGAGAATGTACGGGTAGTACGACACATATCATGGATGGGTAGTAAGGCACATATCATTGATGAGTAGTAAGGCATGGAGAATGGACGAGTAGTAAGATTTATCATGGATGGGTAGTAAGGCACGGAGAATGGACGGGTAGTAAGACACATATCATGGATATGTAGTAAGGCGTGGTACACACAAATGTATCTGGCCTAAAGGTACATGATTAATGAGGCATCCGCCGTGCCATCCAGAAACTCAGGACTGTTGATTCTTGTTGTTCAGCTAGCAGCCCCGCCATCATGGTGATGGCCCCTGAAACGCTCAGCATGATCGGTGGTGGTGGTGGTGGTGGAGGGGGCGGTGGCGCCATGTTGCCTAGCGGGATGCTCCCTGGCGGGATGCTCAACGTCCCAGGTGGCAACCTCCCAGGGGGAGGGTTTAATTTCCCTAACCTCAACCTCCCTGGGGGTGATATCAACCTACCGATGCTCCCTGGAATGGGCGGTGGGAGGTTACGGAAGAAGAGGAGCTCAGGAGGTTCGACGGCAACTCCGGAAGGAGGGAAGACGATGCTACCAGAACAGGATAATTGGAGTATCATCACTGGTGACAGGGTTGAAGACATGTACCACGCCCTGGCCATGTTGTCCGAGGGCTACTCCAAGTACCACGAGATGTACTACCTGTGAGGGGGACCTAGTTGCGTCGCTTTCGTTCGAACCAAGTGTTGACAGTCTGGTGGGGGAAGGAGGGGTACAAATGGGTGGAGGGGGTGGTGGATGGAGACATGTTAACCAAGAGGGGAGAGCTTAGGAACAGTTCGGCTTCATTTGAACGATTATGGCATCAATGCAGATATACTTTACAACCAGATTACACAAAAACAAATTTTAATATCTTAAAATGTAGATCGTGAAATAAATTATATTTTTTTATTTTAAATTTATTAATACATTTTATTGTTTAATGTGAAGGCGCTTTACTTTTTGAAATATCTCATAAACGTATCTGAATATTATAATAACAATCGAACCTTCAAAGATGAATAAAACCATCATTATTTAATGTAAAGTAAGTAAGACACTAATTAACGCTAATAGCGACAGTGAAGTGGCGTGTCACCAGGGTAAGCAGTGGTAGTTTAAGATGCACCTGTGAATTGTTTTCATAACTCAGTAAAACACTCATTGGTCGGGTATCAACATTCTCATGTGAGTTGTGTGGAGCAGAGTCTATGTATGATTGGTTAAATGGAGACAGTGCGAGAGAACATATTAAATATAAAGTTTTAACAAGCTATAATTACCCTGGTAACACTGCACGTCACGCCACCACTGAAATTTGAGCCCTGGCATGGTTTATCGAGTTTTAGGCTCCTTTCACACGTTCCGATTTTGTGATCGGCTGAGAAATAGTCGGCCAGCGAACGGGTAGCAGTCGTATTGAACCTAAACTGCTGTCCAATGTCGGCCAGGCGTCACAGGTCAGTCACTTTTTCTTTTAAATTGGCGTGTTTACACATGCAGGTATTTAGTAGTGATGGGCACAATCGGGTAATTATTCGATTCTCTTTAAAAAGAATCGAGTAATCGAGTAAAATTACTCGAGTAATTTTTAGCGAATCATCTACGGTATTCGAATCGTTCCGTGACAATCGTTTGGACAACATTACTCTGGTGACCTGGTGGTCTAGGGGTAAGGTGTCAGACTTCTGTGCTGGCGGCCGGGGTTCAATCCTCGGTCCCGGCAAAGATTTATCTGATTACCAAACCCTTCCTTCACCTCTGACAAGACATCTTGTGAATGTGGGGAATGCCAGGCCTCCACCGTGGTTCGGATTCCACGTTAAACTGTAGGTCCTTCATTTCATCTCACAATCACCCTTCCATTACACATTAGCGTAAGTGCGTACAACCCGAATGGGTAGTAAGACGCGGTGCTAATAATAATAACATTACTCTGGAGCCTTGTAATGTATTAGTGTAAGCGGCAGTCGACATTGCCAGTGATCTCCAGCCCCTTGTTTTCAGGTTTCATGTTGCATCAACAATCATTATGAAAGTATGCGTTTTAAGAAGTGTCTCACAAAAAAAAAAAAAAAAAAAAAAGAGGGAGAGAAAATTGTTTAGTGCTCTTTTTAATAAAAATAAACTTTTATTTTTACATTCGTGTCAACGAAATTGATAGTAATTGTACATTTTTAGAAGTGTTAACAGTTTATATATTTTTTATTTTGTAACTTACTTTAATTAGTTTCAATTTATAAATAATCATATTTTACTAAGGAAAAATTATAATCAATAAATTAAGGATTAAATTTATTAGTTTCGTTATATGCGATTGTGGAAACAAGACTGACCAGGTGCCGAGTAAAAAAAATTGAGTAATTTTCATCGAGTACTTTTAAAAATAATCGGGGAATGCCAGGTCTCCACCGTGGTTCGGATTCCACGTTAAACTGTAGGTCCTTCATTTCATCTCACAATCACCCTACCATTACACATTAGCGTAAGTGCGTATAACCCGAACGGGTAGTAAGACGCGGTGCTAATATAATAATAATAATAATAATAATAATAATAAAAATAATCGGAAATGTGATACTCTTAGTTAGCATGCTTTTCGATTGTGTACTTTTCATCTGCGAGCAATTTGTATCGAGAATGCATGTGCAACATTTAAAACATAAAGGGTCATTTTTGCGTAGCAGCAGAAACTGTTGTTGGAAAATGAGCTCTAAGGGAATATGTCTTTTAAATGGAAATAGCATGGCAAACAGTCCAACCAATAAGATCGATTCTCACTTAGCTGGTAAGAAAAGAGAAAATAAAAGAATAACAAGGTCCGAGTAAAATTACTCGAGTAATCCCGGAAGAATCGAGTAGACCCGATTACACAACACAATCAAGTTACTCGATTGTGCCCATCACCAGTATTTAGTCGTCCGACACCCTCCTGAGCGAACACACGTGCTGTGCGGTTGGCGGTCAAGTTGCTTATGAAAATGAGTGATATTGATGTCGATACCGAATTATTGATTTCTCTGATTAGATCACGGCCTGTGTTGTGGGACAATACGTTAGAAAGTTACAAGGACAAGAACAAAACAAAAAATGCATGGAGAGAATGTGAACATCTAAAAGAAATTATTCCTTCTTATTTATCCAGAAAATTTAATTTATCTAGAGATTTGATTATTAGGTTTTGAGAATAAGAACTTGCTTGGGGAGAATGATAAAATGTATTATGCGTAGAGGAGGTAAACGAGAGAAGTTAAGTGCACTAGCTTTTATTAAAATACTTGTCGTCCGGCAAGAATCGGAGTAAACTCTATTAATTATCTTTACTTGGTTGTCGGACGGTTTGCTGTCGGATAATATCTGCCAACAAAAATTGGAACGTGTTAAAGGAGCCTTATCTCCACAGTACTAGATTCCTACTTTTCTACATTCCCTAAAGTTCCTTCCTACCAGAGCTCCAAATAGTTCTCTACAGTTCCTGCTTGCCAGAATCCTATTATAGTTCCCTAAATAGCCCGTCTCTGTGGCATAGTTAGCTAACGCGCTAGTTTCATGTAGAGCCAGACTGCCGAGGATGGGGAGATCAAGGTTCGAATCTAGGTCGCGTGAACGGGAGGGGGGTGTTTCAAAATGGTTTTCCACTCTTCCTCCACGAAAATGTGGGTTAACTTCCTCTAAAAATAACCTTCCCAATTCCTAATCCATTAGAGTAGTTAGTACATAAGCGTATAGCCCGAACGGGTAGTAAGACGCGTTGCTCAATAAATAAATACATAAAAATGTTCCCTAAAGTTCTTTCTTATCAACATTCTACTAAAGTTCCTTCATATCACAATCCTACCATAGTTCTCTACAGTTCCTTCTTACCAGAACACTAATTTAGTTCCTCCAAGTTCGTTCCTACCAGAACCTTAATATAGTTCTCTACAGTTCCTTCTTACCAGAACACCAATTTAGTTCCTCCAAGTTCGTTCCTACCAGAACCTTAATATAGTTATCTACAGTTACTTCTTACCAGAATCCTACTATAGTTCTCTAAAGTTCCTTCATACAAGAATCCTACTATAGTTACCTAAAGTTCCTTCCTACTATATTACTCCTATAACATCATGTAGTACCTTCCTATCAGTCTACTATAGTTCCTTCCTACCTTAAGCTTAGTACAGTTCCCTAGCCCTCTCGACTTCTCATGTGTGAAAAGTAACGGCTCCACAGCGAGGGAGTATCCCCCACTATTGCAGCCAACACCCCACACAAGAACACACCGTCACGGTCGAAACGGGCAATTACCCCGACACTGTGTCACACTCTGGTGGCGGAATTATACATCTCGTAAGACTCGCAGGCAATTAACGTCAGTATTCTGGTGACATTGGTACCGACTGCGGCCGATCTGTTGGTAACAATTGAGGATTTCAGCGAAGGTCACCAATAATCGTTATTAATTGATATCTCGTGAGTTGAAGTCGGTGAGTTGGTAACACTAGTAGGTAATTCGTGGGGGAACAGTTGATATAGTCCAGTTTTCATATGGTGGGTTTTATCTGACGTCTAGAAAAACTAATAGATCTATATTCACGTATGCATACGTCAAGTCTTGCGATATGCAGTTGTCACTGTTGACAGATATTATCAAAACATATAAATTAACAATATTAACAATATTGTTAAATTTTTTCTGGTAATTTTAGCTACTAAAAATGTGTTTGTATTTTACAAAAAAAAAGACCCTTCCTATGAAATTTGGACTTAGCATAGATAATAATCAGTTGTAAAGCTTGATACACAATTTTCTTTAGCACCACGTCAAATTACCCGTTCGGGTTAAATGCCTGTGTACTAATTACACCAATGGGTTAGGGGTTAATTTGGTTATAATTTAGAGGAAATGCACCCGCATCTGTGTGGAGGGAAAGTGAGAACTATTTAGGAAAACCACCCTCAGTGCACCCGACTGGGAAAGAACTACTGATCTCCCCGTCTTCTTCAGTCTAGTCCAACACCAGAGTAGCGCGTTAGACCACGCGACCACAGAACCGGGTTGCTACACAATTAAAACAACTTTTCTGATTTCCAAACCCTTCCTTCACCTCTGACAAAACATCTTGTGAATATGTGGAATGCCAGGCCGCCACCGTGGTTCGGATTCCACGTTAAACTGTAGGTCCTTCATTTCATCTCACAATCACCCTACCATTACACATTAGTGTAAGTGCGTATAACCCGAACGGGTAGTAAGATGCGGTGCTAATAATAATAATAATAATAATAAAAATAATAATAAAACTACTTTTATTAATAGAGATTACAATTTTTTTTGAATGTGTGACTTTAAGAATTAAATGTAGTCAAACACATTGGCTCAGTCGATATCCTGTCACCTGTTTCGGTGGTCGCGTGATCTAACGCGCTACTCTCGTGTTTGACTAGACTTCCGATGACGGGGAGATTGATGTTTGAATCTCGGTCAGATGTACCTGAGATTTATTTTTAATAAAATTCTTTTACACTCTCCCTCCACGCAAATTTGGGTATATTTCGTATAAAATAAACGCCTTAATCCATACAAACCATTAGCGTACTGTAATTAGTACATAAGAGTATACCCGAACATATAGTAAGACACGGTGCTAAAACAAATACATCTGAATGTGGGGAATGCCAGGCCTCCACCGTGGTTCGGATTCCACGTTAAACTGTAGGTCCTTCATTTCATCTCACAATCACCCTACCATTACACATTAGCGTAAGTGCGTATAACCCGAACGGGTAGTAAGACGCGGTGCTAATAATAATAATAATAATAATAATAATAATAATAATAATAACAACAAATACATCTTGCCTACCTACTGAGATAAGAGTCTTAGGTTTTATTCCCACTTCGAGGTGTTATTTTTCAAACTTACGAATTTTGTACTTTGTATTTGGTCAATTTTTCATTACCTAATCGTTGATATTTTTAAAGTCATAGAAAGTTATTGTGTTAATACAAACATTTGTCAAAGTTATTATTTTTTTGTACACTATTGAAAGCTTTTTAACTGTGTAACCAGCTTTATAGAGAGGCGCAGACCTCCCTGTGTTCATCTGTTGGAAGATGGCTGTCATGTTGGTAGCTTTTCTCCTCCTACTAACAACGTCCAATTGCAGTGGGGACAGAGTAACCAGAAGCCTACTGGGACCAGATGGTAAGCCCGGAAAATACTAGCATCTTTTCGCCCGCGGCTTTGCTCGCATCAAACAATACATCAACACATTCGACAACTTCAAATAATAGAAAACAATGAAACCTAGTCGCGAGCAGTGTTTTCATACGCGTACGAAGATTCACGAAGAAACACGAACTCGATCCCACTCCACACCCTCAGCTCATATCACTCGCCATCTTATGTTCACGCAACACCAGCCGCGATGTGTGTGTTCGTTCACTACTTACGACCCGTTTTTTCGACAATACTTCGCTCGCAGATGAGATAGAGTGATGGTATGTAGCTAAACCATTTCCCTGCTCGTGTTAGACTAGACTGCTGAAGACGGGGAGGTCGGGGTTCGATCCCGGTTGGGTGCACTGAGGGTTTTTTCCTAATTGATTTTTCACTATCCCTCCACGCAAATGTGGGTGCACTTCACCTCAGCTGAACCTTCCTAATCCTTAGACCGTTAATACAATTAGTACATAGGCGTGTAACCCGAACGGGTAGTATTAAGGCGGGCGGGGTGCTAAAATAAATAGGCATATAACAGAAAAAGTCCCGTCTCGATCTTACGAGTACGTTTTGAGTTTACTGGCAATAAACAAACATAAACTCAAATGGACAGACATATCTTAGAGCAGGTGTCAGCAACCTTTTAGTAGTGTTGTGCCGAAGTAATATTGCAAAGTCGCTCAGCGTACCAACCAACCTAAGACCACCCAAATCGTTTATATTTTTATACTAGTTACTAGTACAACTCTTTAATCAAATTTAAGCTGATTTTGTAAACTATAAATGTAACAACATGTTTCTAAATCAAATACATTAAATAGCTTCTGTTTCTTGAATATCTAATATAAATATAAATCAGATAAATCAAAAATAAATACAAAAGTCATAAATGTGTTTTTGCAAAATTTGAGTTCTGAAGACATAATTTGAAATTTTGAAGTGAAAAATTGAATCATTGAAACATAAAACATGTTGCTATTAAAATTATTACATACATTATTGTTTTAACTAAAAATAACGATTTTATATTATTCATACTCAAATCGCTAAGCGTGCCATTGAAAATCATTCTGTGTGCCACTTTTGGCAGGCGTGCCGTAGGTTGCCAACCCCTGCCATAGAGTTTTACTGGATGTATAGATGAGGTTGGGTGGCTGTTGAAACCTATGAAGGGTGCAAGAAGGAAAGTCCTATTTTAACTCAAATTGAGTTAGTATTGCCATCTGTTAGACAATCATGATACCTTTGTAACGTACTTTAGATTACGGTTAAAAGAGGTTTCTCTCACATTTAGATTAGTTAAAAATAATATTTACTGGCGTTCTTATTGGGTTTGAAATATTTAAGTTATTGTCCTGTGCGGCTTTCCTCCCTTTCCCCCTGTATCCTTCACAAGTGAAAGATTGCCCGTTTCACACAAGCTCAAAGCGCACCAAGGCGCTATAACGACGCCGATTAAAGGTAAGAGTCCACTGGCCCGCATCGGGCGGATCGCACGCGTCACACGAATCGGATTTATTTAGTGTACTGCGTCCACTGAAATCTGAACATTAGGATTTCTGAAGGAGGTTGTTCCCAACATCTTTCCTTCATTTTTATCGTGTCGCCTTTTGTGTGTATCTATAATTATATCACTGGAACGGGTGGTCGTTAAATACAAATATTCAAGCTGCGCCCCACAAAGATATAATTAATATAACAGCTGGTGCTGTTCTAACCAATATAATCTGACTTTAAAGTATTATTTTTCTATCACAAAATATTATATTTA
Organism: Timema cristinae; assembly: GCA_039000515.1. Taxonomy (NCBI): domain Eukaryota; kingdom Metazoa; phylum Arthropoda; class Insecta; order Phasmatodea; family Timematidae; genus Timema; species Timema cristinae. Next base: position 7,750,112 of record JBCFYV010001001.1, on the reverse strand, counting down.
CTTTATTTAAGTAAATGTTGCGTCATCATTAAGTTTATCACAGTTATTTAGACAAAAATAACAAGTTCTTAATTCGTGAGGACACTTAAATAAACTTTAACAACATTCCCCAGATGGCAGAGCGTTACTATGTAACTAGTGTTGTGAGGGGGGAAAGAATAAATCACTCACACGCGGTAGTTTGACAGCTGATGGAGGACTAAACTGAAAGGTCTAGGCCTGTCGCGAACCACTGAATTACAGGCTGTATTTCTATAGGTCCTGAACTACAAGACATAGTTTGTGAACTATTGAACTAGATAAATGAACTGCTCATTTCATCTAATCTCTTTGAACTGTTCCCAACAGTGAAATGTACTGTCCATCTATAAACTAATTAGAGATAATAAAGCCGGAGATTCCGAATGATGCGAATGGTGGGGAGAACCGGTACTACTCAGCGTTCCAGATGACGTCATATGCACGAACCACACGGATCGGATCTTACTTCTTATCGGCATTGTCGATGTCCGATGCGTACGATGCGGATAGGTGAACACATTCTCATAGTCTAGAGATGGGGAAGGTTGAATTGAAATTAAATATAGCCACATTTGCGTTGAGGGAACGCGGTAAACAATTTATGAAACAAAACCACCTTCACTACACAATTTAGGGATTAAAACCTCAAGCTCCTTGTCTTAAGAAATCCAACCTATTGCGAGTATGACACCTTAGACCCGTGGGACATGGGGGGGGGGGGAGGGTGAAAGGGAGGGCACAACCCTTTTCGCAATCTCCACAAGTGGCGAATTGGCCATAAAAGTTTGGTGAATTTGAGTTTGTCAGCTATCACAGTAAAATAAACCTTTTTACTGACGGTGTGTGTTGTTTATAGCTTTATATTTATTGCATAGCATTAGAAACAAAAGGATTGTAAAGTTTCACATTAAGCTGTCTTAGATTTTCAATCTGAACAGATTCGCATCTGAGGCAGTTGTAACTGAGCAGTCAAAGTACACATTAAACTTGTTCAAACAGTGTGTGGTGTTTTAAATGTTCGATTGAGCAACCTAATTTCTTAATTTCTACACGGTGTGGCGAGTTTCACTTCTCATTCGCCACACTTGTGGCTACATTGAAAAATATGTTGCCCACCTCTGCCTTAGACCATAAGACCACCGAATCGGGTTTTAATTAGTAAATGATTATCTGCTTTGGTGGTCAGATTGTTTAAGGCATCCCTCTCGCATGGACTGGATTGCTTATGATGGGGATATTGGGTTTCAAATCCCGGTCAGGTGCACTGAGGATAATTTTCCAAATGGTTTTCCACTCTCCCTCAAGGAAAATTTGGGTAGATTTATTTTAAATTTAACCTTCCTCCTCCTTAACACATTAGCGTAATTAGTATATAGGCGTATAACCCAAACGGGTAGTAAGAAGTACTTCTAAAAACAAAGTCACTTCCACTAGGGGATGCCGATTCCTAACGTGGAGTTTGTTTGGATTTTCAACTATTTCCATCCCTGTGTAATTATGAAGTATTTGGATGAGAATGTTTTTAAAATATGTTTTCTTTCAAATAATACAAATACAGTACTGACACTTAAAAAACAACAAAAAAAACGTTGGTAGCCCCCAAGATTGACTTTGTCATGGTCGAAAAAGTTGTGATTAGTGAAATTTGGACTTCCCCTTTCACGGTGGTGAGTTAATGGCCGTAGGGCTGGATGTTGTATCTGGTCTAGATTTAAATTAGTTTATAAGTCATTCGTCAATAAAAAACAATCATATTAAAAAAAATATCATGAATCTCATGAATGTTTGTATTTTATTACCATTCGGGCTATACGCATATGTACTAATTACGATAGTATGTTACTGACGAGTAAGATCGAATTTAGAGGAAGTGTACCCGAATTTACGTGGAGGTAAAGTGGTAGACCATTTAGGAAAAAACTTTCACTACACCTGACCAGGATTTGAACCCAGATCTTCCCGTAATCGGCAGTCCCAGTATACAGCGAGAGTGACGTCTTGGACCATTCAACCACCGGTATCTTGAGTAAATCCAACAGAAGTGAAAAGGAGAGGTTAAAGAACCTCACAAACATCTTTGACCGTCTTTGTAGAGATCTCTTTGTTTGTTTGTTGTGGATGCGCAAGGCGTGATATCCAAGGTGCGCGCGGGACTGAACATGGCGGGAAAGCTGCTAGGTCTTGACAAGGCGCAGGGCGTCGCTAGCCTCGTCAGTAGCAGTCTTCTACGAACGACGCCCGCACAGGAACCGCACCAGGATGGCCACGGTCTGTTCTTCAGGCTACTGGGGCTTGACTCCAAAAAGCTCGGGGCTATAGCCCTTAACGCTCTAATTTTCATAGCGCAGCTGGTTAGTGGTTGTTATAGTTATATCCCCAATTACCGTCGATTCACAAAAAAAAACAAAACAGGAGCATATATATTAAATATTGCGCCTTACTGCCCATTCGGACTATACTCCTATTTACTAATTACTTTAATATGTTAGTAGAAAGGTAGAATTTAAAGAAAGTGTATCCACATTTGAGTGTAGAGGGAGTAGAAAAACATTTAGGAAAAAACACCCTCAATACACCCGACCGGGATTCAAACCCCGATCTCTCTATCATCTGCAGTATCAGTCTATTGCGAGAGTGATGCCTTAGACTATTCAACCACCCGAAATGGTTCTATCTGAAACTCAGCCATCCGAATTTTCAATTATCCGAACCACTTATCTCACAAATTAATTCGTTTGGGCGCTGTTCCACTCTTATTTGTGTGTGCTCCTGAGGTAATCTTGCGTGGTATGTTTCAGATTAGCAGTGCAATGACTGGCCAGGCGAAACCCCTGGAGAGGCGTCATCCCCAGAAACTGAGTGAAGAGTCCTTGATGTCTTGGCTTATCAACAGCCCCAACCAGCAGGTAAAAGAACCCTTAGGGGGCTACTAGTTTAGCAAAAATTGACTTAATTATGCTAAGATCTATGTGCTTATTGTGTGAATAAGATTTTAATTTGTTGACATGCTATACATTGGTTTTTAACTATTAAACTAATAGAACATAAATGTAATTATAAAGATAATGTATAAGGTTTCCCCCCTCTATCTCTCTCCACGCAAATGTGGCTACATTTCCTTTAATTACAACCTTTCTAATCCTTAACCTATTCACGTAATATAAGTGTATACAAAATACGCTGGCCTTAACTTCGCCTCCAAAAAAATACTTTGCTATATTTTTATGATCATGATTATTATATTTATTACTAATATTATTAGTCTTACATGTATATATTATTAATAATATTATTTTTATTATAATTACAATTTTTTTTAACAGTGCGTCTTACTACCCATTTGGTTTATACACTTTTGTATTAATTACGCTAATGGACTAGGGATGAGAAAGGTTGAATTTAAATTTGGATTTAAAGAAATATACCCGCATTTGTGTGGAGAATAGAGAGGAGTGGGAAAACATTTAGGAAAATCACCCTCAGTACACCGGACTGAGCTCAAACTACGATCTCCCCATCGTCGGCAGACTATTGCGAGAGTAGTGCCCTAGATTATGCGACCACCAAAGTGTTTTTTTTAATATGATTACCCACCTCGGTGGCGTAGTTGGCTAACGCGCTTGTCGTGTTGAGCTCGACCGCCGAGGACGAGGAGATCGAGGTTCGAATCTCGGTCGGGTGAATTGGGAATGGTTTTTCCTAAATGGTTTTCCACTCTCCCTCCACGCAAATGCGGGTTCACTTCCTCTATTTCAACCTTCCCAATTCCTAATCCATTAGCGTAATTAGTACTTAAAAGCGTATAACCCGAACGGGTATTAAGACGCGGTGCTAAATATATTTAATATGATTCATATACCCGCGGAACTTGGCACTATTTCCGCCAACATACCACAGCTGCTCTGTTGATATGGTTCATTTGCGGGTTGACGCCATGGAGTTATATATATTATATATATATATAGCCACTACTATTATTAATTTTTTCTTGTTAAATCCTACATAAAGATTGAGTCTAAACCATTACAAAGCTTCTTATTCCGCTCCCTTGACAGTTGGCCGGTCTGGTGTCCCGGGCCCAGGAGCGCTCCCTCCCGGACCAACTCATCTCGGAGCTTAGGTTGAGCAACGCCCCTTGCGTGCAACTGCTGGTGTGCAAGGCGGCGCCCTTCGTCTGGGGGATGCAAGGGGCGCTACTGAGTCGTAAACCTTCATCCCTAACCACAGGATGACCGACTTCCTACCCACGGAGCAGAGCGTCATCGAGCACGGAGAGGATTGCGAGGAGAGGCTTCCGAACTGCGGCCTCTTCGCCGACGACCGTTAGGATGGGGGTATTGCGGAATTTAGGACCTTCAATAAGCGGAAGATCATCGAGAAATACGAGGAGAGTTTCTTGTACTGTGGCCTCTTCACCAACAACTGCTAGGATAATCGGAGAAGGGGATGTTGAGGCATTTGACACGGCTGATCTTCGACTTATAGTGCCGGTCATTATGTAAAATGTCTGTGAGGGTACGTTTAGTTTGAACTCTAAGTGAAAGCCTCTCTCACTTCCACCAAAACACGTGTTTTACGACCCCTTTATCTCTATTGGTAGCGTATTTTCCTATCAAGAGAAGGATACAGGGTTCAAATGCCAACATGGACATTTTTTTGTAAATCATTGGTGAAGATGGGGACTTTCCCTTTATTATTATTATTATTATTATTATTATTATTATATTATTATTAGCCCCGCGTCTTACTACCCGTTCGGATTATACGCACTTACGCTAATGTGTAATGGTAGGGTGATTGTGAGATGAAATGGAGGACCTACAGTTTAACGTGGAATCCGAACCACGGTGGAGGCCTGGCATTCCACACATTCACAACTTTCCCTTTAAACAGCGATGGCTGACGGATGCTAATTATGTTTTAGAACTAAGTTAGTTTGTAGATCATGTTCTGATATGTTCATACGGCGTAGTACGTACACGGTAAATACCCGAATAAAATAAATAAAACTTGAATTTCTAATTTGCCAACATTAGACCATTGGTAAATTATGAATTAAATGTTTTTCTTGTTTTTTTTTTTCAAACCTTTCAATTAAAATCGGTTGTGTTGGAACTCTTGGATATTGAAGTCGATATAGATGATCGTTTTTCTGAAATTCCGGCTTAATCTTTGAATATTTTCGAACACACTCTCTATGTATAAGTTTTTATTTAGAAAAAAATAATGATATAAAAAATGTTCGGTAGAATCCAGCAATCATTGTCAAAATATATCTCTTCACATTTTAAATATATAGACGAACAGATGATTGAAAAATATAAATCACAAATCAAACATTTTAAATTTATTTTGTAGCTATTTATTATAACATCTTGTACTAATTTTAATAAATAATATTAGTTAATGTTGTAAAAATGAAAATTTTATAACAACAATAAAATATATTGAAAGTAAATTTATTTATTCTACGCTATTAGCCTAATATGTAAACTTAACTTTATAAATATAATAATAGATATTATAATATATTTATGTAAGTAAGCATAGGCCTATGCTTGCAAAATCCAATGTATGTACATGACCAGCGAAACGCACAAAGTGGAAAGGGTCATTAGTTATATTAGCATAAGGCCGATCCATGAGTCGCGGGCGGCTGTGGTATCTGATCATTGTTAGTTGACAATATTCACACGTCCATCAAAGTCTCTCCCTTAAACTATGAGTGAAGAATGACCCTGAGCATGGGATGAATCCTGGATAACTCTGTGATAAGGCATGGTATGCTAATTTAAGAGTCCCTGGTTTGACTCCTGTTTATTAAATCCGCATGAATGTGAATGGTAATTTTAACTCAGTCAGTGTAGTTGTTTATTGACGTTAAAATATAACAGCTGAGTAAAATGAAAAAAAGGTCGTGTTTTGTTGCCACTATCTTGAAACAAAATGGGGGGACAGAGTAGAAAGTTTGTAGCCACCATCTTGAAATTAAATGGTGGACGTAGATTTTAATTAGCCTATATGTTTACCGGATGTTCGAGCTACGTCTATACAACATTTCAAAACAAGTCGTGTAGTGACATTCGCATGAAGCCGTAGCAGTTAAGAAAAATGCAAAAAAAAAAAAAAAGTAGTGTCTAGTTGCCAACATCTTGAAAAAAAAAATGGCAAAAGTAAATTTTAATCAACACACATGTTTATCGGATGTCTGAGCTATATCCATGCAAGATTTCAGCACAATCGGTTTAGGGTTTTTTTTTTGCGTGAAAGAGTAACAGCTTAGAAAAAGGTGAAAAAAAAAATATTTTCTGGTCACCATCTTGAAACAAAATGGTGGACGTGGATTTTAACTAGCCTATATTTTAACCAGACGTCCTATTTATGTCAATTAGAAATGTCAGCACAATAAGTACAATGGTTTTTTGCGTGAAATAGTAAACATATAAATACTAACTCATGTTACTAATATTAGAATTATTTGTTGGTACATCATTGATAATCTAAACTGTAAAGTGTGAAAGGTGTTCTCACCACTCTGGGCTCCTAGCGAGTCTCCGCTCTTCCTGGGTCCAGAACCCAAGGCACTCGGGTCGTCTAGTAGGTCACACATTCGTCTGAAACAGAACGAAAATGGGGTGAGAGAGAGGACATTACAATGCTGCTGTTTTTCAGCAACACGTCTTACTCTTTGTGTTTTAGGCTATACGCTTATGTAATAATTAATATATGGACGAGGAAGTGTACCCGCACTTGCGTGAAGGGAGAGTGGGAAACCAATTTCTAAAAAATCACCCTCAGAACACCCAACTAGAATTTGAATCCCAATCTCCCTTTCATTGGCAGTATATTCTAACACGAGAGTGACGCCTTAGACCATGCGGTCACTGAGGTTTACAGTAGGAGTTATATAAATAAAACATTTCAGAAAATATAAGTTTTTTTTTGTATTGTAGCCAAGATAGATAACATCTCACATTAATATTTTAATTTTAAGGTATTGTTAATATCTATCAAAAGTGACAGCTGCAGATTACATGACTTGACGTATGAAAAAAATGAAAGTATATCTAGTATATTTTATAAATGTCAGATAAGGCTAATTAAAATTGGACTTGTACAAAGTTTTAGTGGGTAAGAAAATATGAAGCACTGAAGGATTTCAAAACAAATATTACAAAATATTAAAGTGCGCTTACACGAGCAAAGTAAATAGAAAAGAGACACATTTGTAATAATTTATCATGTAAATAATGTTTGTGAATGTGGTTGGTTTAAAATTTATTTTCAAATTGTTTTGTTTTTATAATCTATTTTATTTAGGTATCTCTTTTAAATTTAAAATATTCTTAATTATAAAAATTTTGTAGCCTGGTTAAATGTAAGAGAAGATTTAACACCAGCATAACTGAAGACATTTAAATACATAAAATAAAGTTAAAACCAGCAGGATACTTGCATCAAGACATAAGACGTATGCGGACCACTTGCTTAGTAAGATGGGTAGCGAAACGAACTCAAGCAAGGAAAGTAAATAGAAAGATGTTCTATTTTCGAGCTCAAATTAACTTCCTATGCCTTACAAACATCTTACCAGTCCGTTTACTTGCCCCATTCGACCAATTGGTACTCAATTTGCATTTGACCACAGCAGATGCAAGAGATGGCCTTGCTTATGTTTCATGTGGTATTTTTATGTTCTTTATTTTCTTTCTCATCTTAAGAGAAAGCATTGTTATCGTGAATGTTTTTACCTCGATATTATGATGAATCTTTACAAATTATATCCTCCCGAATAAAAAAAAAGTTGATTTTACAATTCTGTCTATCTTTCTGTCTTTTTATATATCTCTGGTCTAAATCCAAAACGGTTTGATGGATTTGGTTCAAACTTATTATTTAGATATTACATGGTGGTGGCTCAGGAATTTTTTAAAATTTTGATCCTAGCCCTTATATTAAGGGTAGAGTACAAATGAGAGATTTTTTTTATTTAAAATTTTTCAAAACTGTATCTAATGATTTAAAAAAAAATGGATATTTAAAGAGTGTTTAACCTCCCAAATAACAATGTATACTTACTTACTGGTACTATAACTAAAATCTTCCGAAAATGTTAGGAGACAAAAAAAGGGAATAAGAGATAATATTTTTGAACCTATTTATTAAGAGGATAGGATTTGAGTAATATTAAAAAAAAAATATTTTTGTTTGCTGTATGGTATTATTTTAAGCATCTTATTATTCTTATTTTATTCTTATTGTTATTATTATTATTATTATTATTATTTATTTATTATTATTAGCACCGCGTCTTACTACCGTTCGGGTTGTACACATATTCTTATTTTGCTTCATGTAGGGTGGTAGGAGGGATTTATAATACACATAAAACAGCTGGGGGTGCAAATTTTAAGTCTCACCTAGGGCGTATTAAACCCTTCTCAGCGGCCCTGATGCCTCCTTACTTGCACCTTGTAAGCCCGTCATTATTTCCCCGCCAATAAGATATGGGTGTCAGTTGGTAGTTTGGTAGAAGAGGGGGGGGGGGGAAGAGAAGGATGAAAGGAAGGTACTTACAAGTCAGGGGGCATGCTCCACGAGCAATTCCGCCACTTCACCAGCCCGTCCATTACCGCGCAGACCTCCTCGAAACTGCGGTCCACCAGAGGCATACCATCCCACTCCAGCACCTGCATATTATGTTAGAGAGTTTTATTATTATTATTATTATTATTATTATTTATTTTAGCACCGCGTCTTACTACCCGTTCGGGTTATACGCACTTACGCTAATGTGTAATGGTAGGGGGATTGTGAGATGAAATGGAGGACCTACAGTTTAACGTGGAATCCGAACCACGGTGGAGGCCTGGCATTCCCCACATTCACAAGATGTCTTGTCAGAGGTGAAGGAAGGGTTTGGTAATCAGATAAATCTGTGACGGGACCGAGGATTGAACCCCGGCCGCCAGCATAGAAGTCTGACACCTTACCCCTAGACCACCAGGTCACCTTTTAGAGAGTTTTAACTTGCCAGTAGAACATGTTTCACGAAACATACACATTATATTTAATTATGTTTTTAGAGGCTGAGGAACGCAGATAATTATCTAATGATTTATAATATATTTAGGCACTATCATAAGTGTGTAATATTTGAGTAAAGTTTATGGGGTGAGTCAGCCCCCTGACCTGCTCCCAGCACATAGGGCATGATTATTGGGTTGGGGAATGGGGAACAAAACTAACCTATTATTACTTTAAATTAGAAACTAATACTATATAGTACCACATGAATAATTAGATGTCATATGCCATATGCAAAAAGTTTTTAGGAATATAATAATTCACTGTTTCATTTTATGGTACTAAGAGTGCCTCCTCAAAAGAATTTCTTTCTAAAAATAGTTCCTTAAAACAGTTTACTCTTTTCAAACTCTTAGCCACCCCCCTCCCCCTCACCTCGAAAGTATTGCATCCACAAGTAGTTCCTAGAAACAGTTAGCTCTTCATCAAACACTCCCTCCTCTTCTAGAAATTATTTCCTCCACAATTAGTTCCTTAAAATAGTTCACTCTTTAAAAATCTCACACCCTCTTCCTTGAAAAGTATTTCCTTCACAAGTAGTTCCTAGAAACAGGTAACTTTTAAACCCCCCCTCCTCTAGAATATAACTCAAAGTAGTTCAAAACAGTACTATTATCAAACCCCTCCCCTCTAGAAATGATAACTCCACAAGTAGTTCCTAGAAACAGTTAACTCTTTATCAAACCCCTCCCCTCTAGAAAATGATAACTCCACAAGTAGTTCCTAGAAACAGTTAACTCTTTATCAAACCCCTCCCCTCTAGAAAATGATAACTCCACAAGTAGTTCCTAGAAACGGGTAACTCTATATCAACCCTCCAGTCGACGAGTCCCTGTAGTATACCTTGTCTCCTTGTTGAAGCCTCCCTTCTCGGCCGGGCCACCGGGCACGGTCCACACGATGTAAGCGAACAGTCGACCATCGTTACCCGTCTTGCCGCCCACAACTCTCATCCCGAACCCTCGGGCTGAAACATATGAATTACCTGGCCATTACCATTAAACATCCGACAATATACAAAGCTGTGAGAACCACGTCACAAACTATCCATTGTATTCACTCTCATAGGATAGTGGGGTATCGACCGATTTTAATAACAAGGACTTTTAGTAAACACCAACACATTTTTTTTTGCAGGCAAATTTTATTATTCAATATAATTATGGTATCAATTTAAAGTGACAGTTTAAGATCACGTGACTTGCCATATGAATACGTAAGAATATATCTACTAGTGGTTTTTCTATTTGTCAGATAAGGTTATGTCAGACTGTACACTCCGTTTACGTTGACAGCTGTGTCATAGTGGAACCATTCAAGGGTAAATTTGCCTACTTTCAGGGTGAACGAAAGATATAATTTGTCCTTGAATTTTCGTGGAGAGAAAGAGATGGGTGAATCAATTAGAAAATAAATAATAACACCTTCCGTTCAGTCAGCCAGGATTTGAAGCCTGACCTTTTTATTAACAGGACAATGTGGGCTTAGCTTTTAGTCCGCATTTCCACCCCTGACAGCAAATAATTGTGTTACGTAGTCAATTTTGAATTGTATTTAATTTTGAATGTATAAATAATTTCTTGAGTGTGACCAATTAGTTTTAAAGTTTCGGGTTTTTATTTATGTTATGAATTTTCGATAATTTTTAAAAGTATTACTATTTTACAATACATAATAGTAAGTAAATTTAGCCTTAATTATTGTAATATTAAATAAAAGTATTTAGAATTAATAAATTGCTCTCGCGGTATCATTATATAATATTTGATAAGCAAACACTGATTTATTACGTATATAAAAATGTACCAGCAACTTAATAGATTTACAGAATTTTATTTCTTATTTGAAAAATATAAGTTATATTTACCTACTCTATATATTGCACTATATATGTATGTATACATATATACATGTATACACTATATGTATATACATATATAATATATAACATATATAAATATATACAATACATATACAGATATATATAAAATATATATATATATAATAATATATATATATATATATATACTATATACATTATTATAATATATATCTGCTTTCTAGTCCTTGTATATATATATATATATATATATATATATATATAATATATATATATATATATACACACACACACACATACAAGGGCGTAAAAAATCAAATTTTTCCAGGGGAGAGAGCATCCGCTGGAAAATGTTACTTTAGACCTACCTTTAGCCTATAAAAGTTGTTATAGATATATGTGGATCTACCTTTAAGGTAGTCCAAAAATCCTGAGGTCCTCAACTATGGAGGGGTTCGGGCCCCCTATTTCTATGCCATCATATATTATAATATACAGTATATATTATATTCAATGAGTAACTTCTAGTTATTATAAGGTATAAAATAGTTTTGTTTCAGAACTCATTTGAATAATCCAAGAAAGGTCCAAACAGTAGCTTAGTTAAATTACAATTTACTATAATAATTATAATAACTTATCATCAAAATTACCATCCACCAAGATATTAATTAAGTATTTATTAGTTTGAACCCTCTCTGTCATTAATATTATTAGATTATTTTATGATAAAACTAGATCAATAAGAAATATTGCCACTGTGTGTGTTTTTTTCCAATAAACATAATCATATTTATATAATTCAAGTACAGAACGTTTCCCCCGGCGGTTTCGACGTCAATTTCTTCAGCGCTAGGAAAAGAAATAGTAAAACTGGAAGAGGAGGGGTTACTGTGTTGAGGAAGCTAAGATGGGCTCGTTGAAATGAACAGGGGGTTGTAGGACCCCCTTCCCCCATCCATTTAATCAAGATGGGGGCACAATAGCCTCCTACCTTGGCCAGACAAGAGGCGAACAACAATAGCGGGACTCTGATGGAGATCCATTTCATTCGACGGAGAATTCTTCAATACGCTTCTGACGTCATAACTCGTGTATCGAATATTGATGCGTTAGTGACGGGAGGGCTAGAATAGGAGGGTAGGGTGAATAGGGGAGTAGGTCCCATGAGTAAGATGTTCGAAAAACCCTTATACAAAAACTTTTTTACTTTCTCTCAACTTCTTGGAGAAAGAAGTATTGTGATCGTCAAAATAAAAAACAGAAAAAGTTATTTTTGCGGTGCTGTTTGTGTGTGTGTGTGTGTGTCTGTACCTTGGGTTAGAACCGACATTATTTTACTGGTCAGGATGAAGTTTAGTATCTAGGTTTTTAATAGGGTTCCCCCGAGGGATTTTTGGAATTAGATATCAACCCTAAAATTAAGGGTAATTTACTGAAAAGATAAAAAGAGAAAACATCTATTTTCTCCAAACTTGCTCTAATAATTTTGTTTAAATTTTGTATACAGGTATTGTTTAACATTACAAACAAAATTACAACTCTCATTTTCCCACGAAAACGACTTTAAGGTACTTTCCATGAGCAGAAATTTCCAATTTTGATTTCACCACCATTATTTGAGATACTAAATAACTTATCAATGTAAAGTTGTAGTATTATTCAAAATAAAAGTTTTCTAGTCTAAATATATTTTATAAAACCAATAGTTTCTGAGCTATAAACAAATATACATATAAATACGTGCATAAAAAATAAAATAAATTTGCGCGTACCCTAGATTTGACACCACTTGTATAAACTACAGTACAAGGTAATCTTGTTATTTTTTAGAATAAATAAAAATTACAGAACATTTTAATCGAACAATTAGACACTCTAAAAATTATAGTTTCATTTTGTAAATTAATCTCTTTTAAACTCTTGAGAGTTTGGGTAGATAATTTTCTTTTTTGTATATATATATATATAGCTATGTCTCTTTCATCCTAAAGTGCTTCTTGTCAGAATGGATGGAGAGGGGAAAGTTGAGGGGGTGATATGATAATATAGTTTAAACTGGTTTTGATTGTGTTTTATTATAAAAATAATAGAAAGACTATTTGAGAACTTAATAGACTAATGTGACGAGTAGTCATGTCGATAACAAGAGATAAGTTTGAAGTGAGAACGTTGTGTCAGCAACCATTGTTAGTGTAAATAGGAACTGGACCACAGACAAGGATACACCAGACCAAAACCTCCAGGTTAAAATAGCTGCACTCCGTGAGTTTTTCAACATGGATATAGCTAGGCACCCAAAAGGGGAATTTAAAAAAGAGACAATTTTAAACATAGTTTATCTAGAGAGAAGACACAAATATCCTTCTCAAGTTAATCGGCCGGTTTCCACTAAGATAGGTTCAGGTAGCAGCCCAAACCCCTCTTCACACAATCCTACCTCAAAAAGAGCCTACGAAAACTGTTCATTACAATTACCATGGTCTCATTTGACACACATTTTAAAGTGAGTCGTTCAACAACTGCACATCTGGAAGTCTTTTATCTTTAGCGTTGACACTAGCGAACCACAGTGTCAATGGGCTCAATCTGGCTCAAGGAAGGCAGCGAAGCTTCCGTAAGGTGGACCGTCTAGTGAATCCTTGACTGTTACCTGTCAAGGATACACCAGTGCTTGCTGATTCCCTCTCACGCTTCTGCACAGTGGTTTCATCATCAGTTTCTAACAAAGTCCGTGAACTATAAACTGGTCGTGATACTGTAAGTTAATTCGTTAGGCCTGGACCTCCACACTAAGTTATAACACGAAACATTGAACTTCTACTAATGAATCCCTACGGAGAGTCTATGCCACTCGTCTCGATTAAATTCGACAAATCCCACCAGTTAATCATAGACTTCTCTATTTAATCACCTAAAGAGGGTCTAGTACACTTCAACGGTATTGTCTTACGTAGATATTTAACTTCCTTTAATTTTGAATGTATAGCTAATTTTTAAGTGTGACCAAGTAGCTTTAATGTTTCGGTTTTTTATTCATGTTATGAATTTCCGATCTTTTTTGGTTAATATTACTAATTTACTATTATAGTAGTAGTAAATTTAGCATTAAGTATTGTAAATTATATTAGATTATTTATAATAATAAACTGTTCTCACGGTATCATTATATATATTTGATAAGGATGAATATTTTATTATGTTTACAAAAACGTAGCGACTACTTCTATTTAATAGTTTTAAATAATTTTATTTTGTATTTAAAAAAGACAAGCTTATTTTTATATTTACCTACTTTGTATATTATATCCATATAAATATATATAAATGTAATAAGAAGCACTACGTTAAAATAATGTTTAAAAATAGTTTTATTTCATAACCCATTTGAATAGTCCAAAACGATCCGAACAGTAAGCCTAATTAAATATTACAATTTAATATTATTATTATAAATAATAATTAAAAACCTATAATTTAACTAGGCTACTGTTCAGACCGTTCCAAACATCAAAATTATCACCTACCAACATAGTTAATTTACATTGCATTCATTACTGTTTTTTATTCAAGCTATCTATATATTTTCCAATACAGCTTGCTAGGCCTGGCGTGGCTACCAATATATGAATACCTCTGCATTTAATATTATTAGATTATTTTTATGATAACACGAGAGCAATAAGAAATATTGTCTATGTGTTGTGTGTTTTTTCAATCCACATATTCATATTAATATGATTCAAGTACAGAACTTTCCCCCCAAGAAATGGTGGTTTCGACTCAATTTCCCAAAGATATGAAAAGAAGGGTAAAACTGTGTTGAGAAGGAAGCTAACAGAAGTAAAATCTTGTTGGGGTTATGAAATAATTATTATTATGCGACAAACGCGCTTACTTGCCAATGAGTAATAAATAAGTTATGTTGGGTCGGTTGTGAGAAATCGTCTTTATTGTTTTAGTACTGATTTCTGACAGCGGATGGTCTACTTGGACAATATTTTCATTACATAACGAGTTAAAGAGTTGATTCCTCAGTAAATATTCCTGGGACGGCTTCAAATATAAATAATCGTCCTAACGCCTGTGTCTAGTTGCTAAGTGTTATGTAACATTGTGTAAAGAAACTTACTGCGGTGTCCTTTGTCCCCGGGATCTCTGCGTAACACGACACGCCTTTTGGAACCGGGTCTTGCACCTGTAACATTCATTAACTCATCAAATACTTGCCTCTAAATTCTAACCTTCTTCATCCCTGCCCATTAGGGTGGATAGTAATTACATCCATTTGTAAAGCCTAAACCGGTAGAAGGGCAAAGAAAAAAGTCCGTGGCATTTTTTATGTCAGACAAATTCCAATTGACGTGAACTGACCTAGGTTAGCCTCCGAGTCCACGTCGTGTATGACGATCTTGATGGCTTCTCCGTCTGCCACAGACGCTTGGCGCCTCACAGAGTCTCCTCCGTCGTGGAGGGGAGGCCGGGGGACCGGTGCCACTGCAGATATTACTGGAAGGGGATGAGGCAGGGCTGGTCTGAAAATACAACATTACTTTAGTACGATCTAGCACCTCCGGTAGAACATGTCTAGTCATTCCGTCAGTGTTTGTACCTGGAACTAGTCGTAGCGAATACTTGTAGGCAACACATGTAGTCAATACTTGTAATCACCGCATGTAGTCCATGCTTGTAATTAATACTTGTAGTCAATACTAATTTGTATTCTATACTTGTAATTACCACATGTAATCACTACTTGTAATATATTATTATAATGAGAACCTGTACTCAATAATTGGAATCTATACTTGTATCAATGCATTCAATGATTACTTGTAATTATTAAAATAAGCCAGGGTATTGACTGGCAAACACAATGGGAAGGACATTTGGAAGACCTAGGCGCAGATGGAAGAATAACTATAGAATGGATCTAAAAGAAATAGCGTGTAATGAGGTGGACTGGATATAACTATCTCAATATAAGAATAGGGTGTAGTTAGGGGGACTGAATATAGAACTAGCTCAAGATAGGAATTGGGTGTAATGAAGTGGACAAGATATAACTAGATCAAGATAGGGATAGGGTGTAATGAGATGGACTGAATAGAAATAGTTCAAGATATGGATAGCGTGTAATGAAGGGGACTGGATGGAACTAGCTTAAGATAGGAATAGGTGGCGTACTCTAGTAAATGCGGCAGTGAGATTTCGAGCTCCTAACGTCATAGAATAAGTGGTATTTTAATCAATACTTGTAAACAGAATAATTAACCCCAAACCATAACATACTAATTTAAATCATCCAAATATTGAGTCCTATTTGAAAACAATGTTTGCTCAAATCAAGTTAATGAAAAAATAAAAATAATGAGAGAATACGGACGGATATCTAAGGAAGAACGAACTACCATACACAACAAATATACAACTTGCTGTTTGTCATAAAATATCCAAAATATCCAAAAGGTGACCAACATTTCAACAAAATTTCCGACAAAAGTTTGATTAATTGAGAATTCACATTTACAGAGAAGATTAAATGTAGCTAGAAATTATTGGAAGCCATAGGATGATTGGTTATATCTTAATTTCGGTTGAAAGAGTAGAAAAAATTCAAACGTATTTCTTTGCGGCCAACATTAATAATATTTCACTTCATTATTTTTGTCATTCTATAGATATTGAAAATATCTATCAAAAATGACAGCTTCAAACAACATGACTTGATGCGTAAATATATTTAAATAGTTTTAGTAACTTTAGTAACTAACGTCTAGTGTTCTTCGTACCAAAATCATATTATAGCTTAGGATGCCATTCTTGTGTTGAGACCATGAATAATTCTAAAACCGCTTCGGTGATACAGTGGTCTAACGCGCTACGATCGTATTGGACTAGACTGCTGACGATGGGACTGATCTCTTTCGGGTGCACTGAAGGAGTATTTTCCTAAACGGGTTTCCACTCTCCCTTCACGCAAGTACGGGCGCCATTCCTCTCAATTTAATCTTCCTAATCCCTAAACCATTAGTGTAAATAGTACATAAGCTTATAATCTGAACAGGTAGTAAGACGTGATGCAAAAAAAAAAAAAAAAAAAATCCACTCTGAAGACATGCAAATTCTAGACAGGAGTGAACGGCTGGTTGCCTGATCCAGAGTTAATCCAGGACACATTTTTTGAACACCGTGTCTTACTACCCGTACGGGTTATACGCTGGACACAAATAAAATTAAAAGCAGTTCATTAGTTTCCAGTACTTCATCAGCGGCTATATCTTCTGCGTGGTCTAAGATTATAAACGTCTAGAGCAGTCCCCCCCCCCCCCCAATAACAACGCTCTTTTGTCCAAATGTTACTTTTGTAAACATTTGTATATTCAATATTATATAATTAAAAGTGTTTAGCAATATAAAAATATATTTCGTGTCTTCATTAAGGTGGGAGTTTAGGGAAAGTGAGTTAAGGTAAGTTTTTTTGGGAGCAAAACTTATTTTGGTCATAATGAATATAATATTACTCCAATAGAAACATAGAGTTTAATTTTAGACACATGGTGATATCAACAGTTCTTAAATATCTGTCATGAGCATAGCAGGATTGGATGAGAAACTTTTTAATTGAAGAAAAAAAGTTGTCATTAAATTCCAGAACACTCTTGACGTATACTCAATAATGGTTGAGTTCACCATGTGAAAAAAATTAAACTTTATGTTTCTACTGAAAAGTTATTTGATTTATTTAAAAAAAAGTTTTAATACAAAAACTGCAATGTTCTATACACTATTAACTTAAATTGGGTGTCGTATCTTCGCTGGATGGGCCATAACTGTTTCAAATTAGATTATAATTTTGGAAGGATTAAGCTTTTAGAAGATGCAAGTGAATTTTTTGCGGCTGACATTGATAACAGTAAATTATATATATATATATATATATATATTATATTATTATATTATATGTTATTTATATTATTGATATTGTATATCAAAAGTGACAGCTAAAGATCACACGAGCAGCAGTATGAGTACGGGAAAGTAGATTTAGTAACTATTCTATCTGTCAGATAAAGTTCTTTCTATGAAAATTGGACTGTGGTTGAGAAATGCACTTACAGCTGTGAGCCTCTACGCCTAGTTCGTCTGTCATCATCCACCATCAACACAGGAGCACCCTCTGGTGACAATGGTGACTGCAAACCTACAATAAAAACAACATTGATATGCTTCAAGGAATTATATAAAATCACATCAACACTAGACAAGCCAAGATAATGGATTGTTGGGGCAAAATCCCCAATGGAAGAAATGCTGGTTTGTGCAGGGATAGACATAACGTCTACGTAACGTAAAGGTTCTCCTCGAATTTTTAAATGGAAATCATTCCGATGCATTTAAATAATGGTTTACTTAACGTAAGTGTTGTTCAGGAGAGAGCTTTCACGTTACGTGTTCTAACTAGCCAATCATGGCTATTTAGTGCTTTATTTGTTTTACTATTGTGTGCAGATCGACTTCTTTGCACTGATTCGTTTGTTAACGTCTCGCGAACTCTTAATACATCGTAGCTTCTTGTTACACTTACCGTAGTTTTGTATACCCAGTAAAGCTTCAATTGCAAGTACTTGTAACCTAATCAACACTAAATGCTTGGGTTTCATTTTAGTGATCAATTTGTTTTCAAATGTCCAAATTCTTTGTCTGTGTTTGTCCGAGTTGTTACTTTAAATTGTGTGAATCTTAATCACACACTGGTTTATTTACTAGAACTCTAAGTGAACGTTACGTGAATGCGAAGTTTATCGTAATCCCGGAATAAGCGAAAAAGGTTTTGTTTGATAAGAAAGATTTCTCTAGTAATTACTATGGTTTCAATAACATTTCAGGGGGGTCCGGACACCCCAGAACTTCCCTTTCTACGTGATTGGTACCAAAAACTAATGAATAGCTCCTTATTTTTCTAAAGATGACATTCTGTTCACCTTTCGGGTCATCCTGGTTGTTATTGTCGAAGTCATAGAGCCCCGGGGGTTTCCCCGCCCGGAAAGATGGTCTACGCCCCGGATTGGGCTCCGGATTGGCCTCCTGCTGGCTCCTCACTGAGGCCACGGCCGCTGCCATAGCCATTGCGTTGAGACCCCCCCACCGCCTCCGCCACCCCCATCCCGCGTCGCATACACGTCGTAGGCGGAGGCGCGGCGTGGCAGCTGCACGGGCAAGCCTGCCAACAAATCAATGTTTTACTTCTCCTGTGGATGGTTTTCTAACACCGCGTCTTACTGCCCATTCGGGTCATACGAATAAATACTAATTAGGCTGACGTGTCAGGTATGAGGTTGGTTGAATTTAGAGCACGTGTTCCCACATTTTCATGTAGGGAGAGTATAAAACTGTATAAGGGAAGAAAACACCCTCAATACACTCGACTGAGAATCGAACCACGATCTCATCATCGGCAGTCCCAGTATAACAATAGAGTGATGTCTTAGAACATTCGACAACTAAAGTGGGTTTGTGTATGTTAATCTTGTAAAATTTAAATATTTATTTATCGCTCAACTCTCAAAATAATAAAACTAAAAAAAAAAACACGCGATAAAATCTTTATTCCGAAACGTCAATTTTTTTTTTTTTATTTCTCACCTAAACCGACGTCTCCTCCTGAAGAAGGTGCGCTGCCGTCGTTCTTGAGGTCGTCATCGTAGCTGTGTTGTTTCTGCACCCGCGACTTCCTGCGGGTCCTCCCCCGGCGCCGCCTCCACTCCTCTTCCTCCTCCGGGTCTTCCGGGGGCTGTTCTATCGGACAGACCGAGCCGCTCCGGGGGCGGGGCATTTCGTCTGGAGCAGAAGAAACACGGGCCTCAAGTTCGTGTCACTCGGGCAAACTATTCTATAGACTCGTAAAATCTGAGCGCCTTACCTTGAGTGAATACACTATGGGCCTATATTATAAGTTACACCATAGTGGATACATGAGGGGTGTGTCACCTTTTTTCGGAGTAAATGAAGGTTACGTTAGCGTGACAAGGCTCTCAATAGACACGTCGACTAACCATGAACGGTTACTTTCCTTTCTTATAATTTATTATATAGATGCTTACTTTATACATGTATATAAATATATGATTATATCATAATTATATATTGAAATTATCTAACAAAATAATTATTTAGTTAAGTCTATTCAAATATTTTGTAATTTCATCAACATGTGAATATTACTTAATTATTTTATAACTGGACATCTTACTTGTTGATTGGAAATGTAATCTAATGTGAGACTGACGCCTTAGGCCATGTGACCATTGGTGTTCTTTAAAAGTGTCTTGATTATATCTGCGCTCGAATCCCCGATCGGGAGTTTTATCAAGCTGATACAAGAGATTTAGAGGGAGGTCTCAAACGCCTTGTTGTAAGAGCACAAGGGGTGTAAAAGGGGGGTGGAAGGTAGTCATACCTGTCTTTAGATGCTGGTCCCTCTGCCTCCGGGAGAGCTGCCCCTCTTGTGCTGACGCCACTCCATCTCCCTCTCCCATCGCAACTCTTCCCGCCTCTCACCCGCCACCTTCTCCAACTCTTGAGAGAGGCGGGCGACACGTCCGAGTGGCGGCGCAGCTCAGGTGACCTCGGCGGTGCCAGTCCGGCCCCCAACCCGCCCCCGCCGCCTCCACCTCCTCCTCCCCCCCCACCTGCCGTCAACAAATAGCCACACTGTACCCTGGCTAGCTCGCGGGCCGACACGTCTGAGTGACGTCGGGCCTCCGGAGAGCGAGGGAGAGCTAAACCACCTGGTCGCACAAACAGAGAGAGAGAAGCCAACAGCTACTACAAGCGGACACAAGACAAGACAAGAACATGGGCATGCGCACAAAGAGACAGAGACACATTTGGCTACAAAGCAACAGAGGTCGTCGGAAAGCCGCTGATTTGGCCCGGCCTGGTTTTAGAACCTAGGACCATACTTATTATGCTTCTGATTGAACCCGATCAACAGGGCCCAGACTTTTATTAACGAAAATCTATCCAAAAAAAGACCTAAGAATTCTAAACAAAATAACTTCTAATTAAAAATAAAATCACTTAAAGATTCTTTAAAATTAATTCAAATTTCCAAAAAACCATCAAGAAATTTAAAAAAAATACTTCAAATTTATAAAGCATCGCTTAAAAATCCTGAAAAAAAACCCTTCAAATTTACCAAAAAGACCCACAATTTAAATAAATCATGAACATAATTTATGTAGAAATGAGCATTGTCTGTGATGTTAAAATAAAAATTACGTCATCAAAATACAGACCCTGGTGACCATTTTTACACAACAAGTCGTTAGTCCTTTATAAAAAAAATGGGATTGTACATTAAGTCCTCGACTTACGCAGTTAACTCAACCCCAAATTTCTGCACACGTTTAAAAACCACGTAAGTAGCATGACGCTGACTTTATCAGCTGTGGGTCAGTTTACCAAGAATGCCCTCGATTATGTTTAAAGCTACGCTTGATAGATGGCTTTACTAGTCGTAAGTCAAAGTACCACAACCGCGTATTTATGAATCCGTGTAAGTCGAGTACATATTGTTCCCTCTAATTTAGCTTGCCCTTTGAAGACAATGAGCACATATTCATTCATTTCAATTTTTGTTTAGGGTTTCATCACATATTAAAACCCGTTCAGGCTTTCCACATATTTACACTAAGAAAGCAGTGATAGGAAAGACATGACTTAGAATAAATGTACCCAAAATTGCGTATGGGGAGGCTGATAAAGCATTTAAGAAAGAGAAAATAACTTCCCAAAAACCTCCCACAAAATGTGTAATGCACCCTATTTGGGGATACAAACAAACTGAGAAACTTTTATTATTTTCGTTATCAAATGTTGTTTTCAAGAACCCCAAGGGGTTGGGAAAAATTATTAGTTCAAATTTTGTGTTTTTATATAATGTTTGTATATAGAGAATAATAATGAAAAAAATAAATCACTTAGAAATAACTTCCCGCAAAGAATTCTATCCCAGATTTCCACGTCACCGGAAAACTAGTATATTGGTGTGTTGACACTACTACATTATTGTGTGCGTATGGTTGGTAGGTTGGGTAGTCAGAGGGAGGGAACAGTTTCCTAGGTACATTCCCATCAAGCGGAGAAAGCCATGGCAACAACCCACGAGCCACTACTGAAAAAAAAAAAAGATGGCGTCGCTAAACAAATTGTAAGGAATGGGACTTGCTAACCTAGTGGAGCGTTTCTTTGTGGGAAATTATAACCGAAATATATGATTAACAATAATGACGGAGCCTGAATGAATTATTTTAAAGATTGTCGCCTGAGAAGGGAAGTGAAGTAAATGTGTATAGGTGTTTGAAGTGTGGGCTATATTAACTGGCGTAGCAGCTGCAAAGCGCATTGGAGAACATTCTGGACAAAGCCTACATCTAGCTGGGGTCGTAAAAGCATTTGACAATCTTCTACAAAGTTTTACTTTAATGCAAAGCGTTAAGCTTTATTAGAATATTAAGAGCCCGTCTCACCCCACGGGTAACATATTGCTTAGGTAAGTGATACAGCTCGAAACATATCTTGTATCTTTGTGTGGTTTTTATGACATATTAAAAATAATAACACAGCGGGTATATTAACAGTTGTACAAAACATATTTGTTTGACAAACATACATTTTAAATCAATTAATTTTTTTTTTACCAAGAATGGGGCACATATTTAGGATCTAAGATTATCAGAGATGAAATTATGTTTTTATTAAATCATACTAATTTTGGTGTTAATGTTTACGCATGACCAAAATTGTTATCAAAATATAATTAATGTGGATTTATATATATTTTCATAAATGTATACTACTTTAAATTGTAGCACACATGCTTAGTAAATAATATTTCTTTCTATTTAAAAGACTATAAGTTGTGAACTCAATTCTTTTTAACTTAATACATATTGAGATATAATTAAATGATTTAGCATGTAATAAAACTCATGAATTCATTAAAAAATTTAATTAATTAATTTGAAATAAATGGAAATTATAAAGGCTTGATAAAATCATATTAAGCATTTCACGTAGTTGGGAATTCTTTAAAAATAATGTCCCAAAATACAAAGAGTCTATATACATATATCGATAGATCTACAAGAGCAATCATATAAATATTAAATACATAATGGGTATATAAATGTATCCTATTAAAATTAGTGTAAGAATAAATACATAATCATTTAAACTAAACAATGTAAAAATTTAATTTCGATAACTCATACATGAGCAATCATATATTGTAGAGTTATCGAAATTAAATTTTTATACTGTTTGGTTTAAATGATTATGTATTTATTCTTACATTTGAATAGGATATATTTATAAACCTGTTATTTATTTAAAATAGTTATAGCAATCAATACCATATTGTATTTTGATAAACTGGTTCACATTTCACGCGAATTATACGTTTTAATCAGCGGCTCATATTTTAATAAGTCATGCAGCGGGTTGAGTGAGTAGTGACAGATTGGCGATGTACAGTAACGGGTAAGATATACATGTAGACCACATGAAACTGTACAAGACATGGTCAAGTAGAAAACAAACCATCGTGAAGAATCTACTTGGAAATATTTTATACGGACAGCACACATAAGCCAACATATATATACAAAACACAGATTAAATAGAAAGTGGTGAGCACATTTAAGAATAAGTTTTTTTACCTATATATAATATCTTTCTTCTAAATAATATGAGATTTAATATTTAAAAACTAATAAATATACAATTAAAATGTGTCATCAATCAAATTACGTATTAATGATTTTATTTTTGATCAGAAATAAAATACAAGTTGAATACATGTATTTCAGTTGTTTACTATCACCAGTGGTGTAGTCGTAAATTTATCAGTGCCGGAACGCAAGATGGTTGCCACCCCAAAGTTGAATGGGGGGTGCAGGGCACTACGACCACAATTTAGCAAACATAATGCCCCTAGAAGTTATTTTGAGCATTTTTGTTGTTGTTATTAAGGCAGAAACTTACTTAGCGCACTTCCTCGAAGGTTCCAAAAATTCGCATGCAGCACAGTAAATTTCAACAGAATATATTGATTCACAGTATGAAAAAAAAAAAGTTTTAACATCATATTGATATTAAATCTATCTTTGAATTGCATAGTGTAAATCTTTACTTAAAAAAAAAAATGAATATTTTTTCATGAAAAGCAGTGCTGGAATGGCGTTCCCACGCGTTCCAGCTCCACTACACGCCTGAATATTACTTTTTATTCTTATTAGCTGTCACAGGAACAGGTTATTAATAATATTGTTCTGGAAAGAATTCGTGTAAAGGAGTACATGAGATAGTGAGGAAGCAAGGGGGAGATGAATGGGCATGTAATTAGAATGGAAAATGAAAGAATCCCAAGGAGATTGATAGAGATGGAGTATATAGTGAAAAACCGTAAAAAAAAGAGACGAAGGATGAGAACGAGCAGATGACATTAAGTGTGAGGGTGAGAGTAGGAGAATGGAAGCAAATAAAGGAATACAAATGTGAAAGTACAGATAAAGATGGAGGAATTTTACGAAACTGACCATAACACAGATGGAAACATTGATGATGTTAACTATGACTCATGAAAACTATTGATAAATAATGTATTCTGGGTGTGTGTTAGTGGGATACTTGGGGTTTGGGGGAAGAGAATTCAAAATAAGTATTTTTGTAGTTTTTGTATCAAAAATGTTTTTGGACTAACTAAATAAAATATCGTTTCAGTAGATACTTGTTTACGAATCAAATAAGATTAGTAAGAAATGGTTGATTTTTTTGTAAATAATGTGTGATCTTATATTTTTGATAAGGGTGTAGTTATAGGAAGTATTTATAATACATATGCATTATTTTTAAGAAATAATTTAAAATATGCTAAATATTTAGAAAAAATAGATAAAACTTTAAAATTCTAGTTTCATATCAGTAATATCACTATCATAATTGATGCACCTGTATATGATGTGTTTACATAGCCAGATATAGCCGGACACAAAACCAATAAAGCAGGAGGGTTGCTGATGGGCTACCAGCCCGGTGCTTACAAACCAACCAGGTTACAAACTACATAAGCAACCTAAAAAAAATAAGTAATTAAATGATAACAATAACAAACATCGAGGACTTCGGTTTGAAATTTGGAACATTCTAAGCTCGCACCGACCAGATCCAACAAAGACTGTATTATAAAAAGTGCATAATTTTATTCTTGATGCCTTGCAGGAAATCGGGTGGTTTGGTGAAGGGACGCTACATCAAGACCGGTCCGCTACATTATACAGAGGTTGCATGAAGATACACAATCTCAGCACATGCTTTGGGATTAACGACCGACTAGCCCGATGGTTCAATAATTCAAAGCGATATATAAAGTAATATCCTTCAGAAAACTAAAGCAGTCGAGAAGAACAATCACATTTACCGCCGCACATGCACCAACAGGAATTAGCGAAGTAGAGGAGAATAATGACTTTATAGAACATTTGTAAAAGGTGTATTGAAGCATAAATGCTATAATTGTGAAAACTGTAATGCGGGACTTTAACGGGAAAATGGAGAAGCAAGATGTGTATACACCAACAATGGGCATGGAGGGTTTACATTTGGCTACAAATATTAACGGGTTGAGAATGGTAAACTTTGCGGGAGCCCAAAATCTGGTAATGAGCTAGATAACGTTCGTACATAAACGAATACACAAAGAGGCATGGACTTCGCGGAACGAAGAGTAGTGAATCAGAGTGACCACATTATGATTGGGGTGAGATGCCGAAATGAGAAAGAGGATGTCAGAACAGACAGAGAAGCGGATGGTGTGAGCGATCACTTTATGTTAGTAGCCAAAATGAAAGTCGGGATGTGAATTGCCTGACATAAAGAAAAGCGATGATACCACATAGCACCAGAAAGTTGAAAAATCAAGAACGATAGGGAAAGATATGCCCGGGAGATTGAAAAGGGTTTTGAACTCTTGAAACAAGACAGCGTAGAAGATAAAAAGGAAAGAGAGAGAGAAATAGTAAAATATGAAGAAATCAATATTAAGGGTAGCACAAAAAAAATATTGGAAAGAGGAAAACAGGAAGAAATTATAGTGGGTTGATGGAAATTGTGAGGAGGAATAAGAAAGCAAGGAAGAAGTGGCTTCAGGATACAGAGACTGCAGAAATTAAATAAACAAACTGAAAGTGAAATTCTGAATTTGGATGACCCCATGGAGAAATTTTAGTGGGATGACAACAGTGAAAAGGAAGAAAGAGAAGATGAGGTGGAATTATTAGAGACAGAGGTGAGAAAGGCCATAAGACGTTGAAGAAGTGGAAATCTCCTGAGGAAGATCAGATAATGGCGGAGATGATCAAAGAAGGGGGAGGAATACTGCCTAAAGATATATTTAAGCTAATGATAACTATCTGAAGGGAGAAGAAAATACCCAAAGAAGGACAAACAACGATAATATTCCAATCAACAAAAAAATCAAGATGAAATGCAACAACTACTATCGAGGTATCTACATCTGAACGTGACGTACACAATACTATCACTGTTCACTCTGGTCAAGCTGAGGCCACTCGCTGAAGGAAAGGTCGGAGAATACCAATCCAATGCCTTAGGGAAAGAAAACATACAGTAGATCACATCTTTACGATGACACATCTATATAAATGTGCTGGAAATATGACAATGACATCTAAATGACTTTTGTGGACTTCTCCAAAGCGTATGATGGCATTCACAAATATAGCATGTTTAAGATACTTCCAAAGATGAAGATACTCCCAGAAATAAGAAGGGTGATCATGGCTTGTATAGCAACGCCAAGAGCAGAAGTGAGCGAAAAAGGAGTATTGTCAGACAAATTAAAGATAAAAACAGAGTAAAGCAAGGAGATGCGATATTGCCGGTAATGTTCAACTTGGTTTTAGATAAGTTAATGAGGTAAATGGACAATAGAATGGTCTGGAATAGTTTTATGATTAATGGAAAGCACCGATGGTTGGCCTTTGCCAATGAAATTGCGCTAGTGGCTGAGGAGGATATGGATATAGTATTGATTGCCCTGGAGTTAGAGAGGGACGCCGAGAAGGTTGGGTTACACATCCGTGAAGAGAAAGCCTTGTCAAGGAGAAGGACAAAGGAAGGAAATGTAAAGGCAAGAGATATGAAACTGAGAAAGGTGGATAAATTCAGATATCTCGGATGCTGGTTTAATGAGCGTAACAACATTAAGGAAGAGCTGAACGAAAGAATGATGGCTGGATACCGGAACTACTACAGTCTAAAGAATAATGAAGTGGGATGGATATAATTATTTCAAGATGTGGAATAAATAAAACTATTTCAAAATAGGAATATGGTATGTGGACTGTATAGAACTAGCTCAAGATAGAGATAGATGGCGTAGTTTTGTAAGAGCGGCAATTAACTTTCGAGTTCCTAATGCTATAGAGTAATTAAGTAAAATTAAATACATAGTATATTATCTACTATTGCAATTAAGTGATAACATGATTATATCATTGTGTGAGTTATTGTGCAGATTGACTGGTAGATACAAATGTTCTACTCGTACGATAAATGGTGAAAAGATTACACCAATTCACTAAAGAGAGAAACATAGGTGCCACAATAAAGAACACTTAGCATGTGACTTAAGTTAACAAACAATTTCTAAATCAGGAATTTGAAACAAAACACAAAATTTAGAAGGACAACCGTGTATTATTTTATGCTGAATATATATTAAAGTGTTTTTTTCCCTTTTCTACAAATGTAGATATTTGTGTAGTTAAGTTACACGGAATGAATATACAAAATAAATATTCATACAAGATAAAAACAAATTGCTCCAACATTGTAGGTTTACTATTTACGTTTGTTTAGCTACAATGAAACTTCGTAGACGTAATAGTTTCTACAAAGATGTGTTTAACATATTTTATCAATGTTTGATTATGTGTTTATATATGTATGTATGTATGTATGTATGAATGTATACGTGTATGTATGCATCTATGTATGTATGTATGTATGTATGTATGCATGTATGTATGTGTATGTTTGTATATATGATATATGTATGTGTGTGTATGTATGTATGTATGTGTATGTATTTATGAATGTATGTATGTATATATGTATGTATGTATGTGTATTTATGTATGAATGTATGTGTATGTATGTATGTATGTATATATGTATGTATGCATGTGTGTGTATGTATGTATGTATGTATGTATGTTATGTATGTATGTATATATGTATGTATGTATGTATGTATGTGTATTTATTATGTATGTATGTATATATGTATTTATGTATATATGTATGTATGTATGTATGTAAATATATATGTATGTATGTATGTGTATTATGTATGTATGTATGTATGTATATATGTATTATGTATGTGTATGTATGTATATATGTATGTGTGTGTATGTATGTATGTATGTGTATGTATTATGTATGTATGTATGTATGTATGTATGTATGTATGTATGTATGTATGTATGTATGTATGTATGTGTATTTATGTATGTATGTATGTATGTATATATGTATATATGTATGTATGTTTTGTATTTATGTATGTATGTATGTATATGTTATATGTATGTATGTGTGTGTTGTATGTATGTGTATGTATGTATGTATGTATGTATGTATGTATGTATGTATGTATGTATGTATGTATGTATGTATGTGTGTGTGTATGTATGTATTATGTATGTATGTATGTATGTATGTATGTATGTATGTATGTATGTGTGATGTATGTATGTATGTATGTATGTATGTATGTATGTATGTGTGTGTATGTATGTATTATGTATGTATGTATGTATGTATGTATGTATGTATGTATGTGTGTATGTATGTATGTATGTGAAAAAGAGAGTGTACTCAGTCCATACCAATTATAAACTAAATTGAAACAAATTCGCGCTATACATATGTCTGCACATTTAGAAATAATACGACTTTGTTTATTTTGTCATGCGTAGTAATATCTGATTTTCCCACATTTGCCATTAATTTATAGATATAAAAAAACTTAACTTTTGTCTCAATTTCAAATTTACCTCGTATTATTTTACTCACACTTTGGATGGTAATAATAATTGACTAGATGGTACAAGAATACCCGTTCAATTATATGATGTTGAAAAACAACATTTTGATATACAGACAAACTTAAAATTTTTTAGAACTAAATTTGATAGATTTCTTATAATGGTAGGAACACGATAAGGAATATAACATCAGCCCATTATTTTTCACCCTATCTTAGTACCCGTTTGTATTCACTTTGTTGATCGCATGGTCTAAACCCTAAAGCGTCACTCTCGCAACAGACCTAACTACCGATGATGGGAAGATTGAGGTTCGAATCCTAGTCGAGTGTAATGAGGTTGATTTTATACTCTGATTCCACACAAATGTGAGTACACTTCCTATAAATTAAACCTTCCTTATCCCTAACACCCCATGGTCAGTGTAGACTCGTTAGGAAAATACGAATACATTGTTTGCTCTAACTTAATAAGGCAGAGGAAGTTATAGGTTCAATAGATTTGTACTCTGATTTCCAAGCGGGGAAAGGGAAGTCCCTTTAGAAAAAACCCTTACTACACCCAACCGGGATTTGAACCCTGATATCCTCGTCATTGGCAGTCCAGTATATTGTGAGAGTGATGCCTCTAACAAAAGGGAGGTAGTTCAGGTGTGAGTTTATTCAAAACATGTTCTCTTTGACCACCAAGTTACAACTGTCTCAGACGCAAATGATGAATATTGTTCTGATTGAAAGTGTAAGACAATTTAATGAGAAATTTGACAAGTCTCTGTTACAAATGTTTACTAGCACATACCATCAAGAAAATGTTTGTTTTACTGGAAGAACTGGAAAACTCAAATTCTCCACATTTTTATGGCCAATTCGCCACTTGTGGCGATTGACAACAGGGCTGCCCAACCCGTGCTTAGACCATGTGGCCACCGTAGTGCGTTTAAAAATTGTCAATAGAAATATTTTAATATATTAATACGTAAAGTCATGTAGTCGGTAGATTTAGCTCCTAATAAATATAAGCGATGCCTATCAAATAATATAAATTATATTAAAAACGTAGGGGAATGGCCTGAAGTGTTGCCAGAGTAAGCAAAACTTGTTCAAACTGTACCTCATCACTCAATCAATACACATTGGAAAAGTAACAAAGAACATACATTCCCATGAGAGATATGTAGAGCAGAGCCTATGTGTGATTGGTCAAATAGAGATAAAGTGGGAGAGAGCATCTCACTCAATATAACACTCATTGGTCAGATATCACCACTCATGTGAGTTATGTAGAGCAAAGCCTATGTATAGTTGGTCAAATGGGGACAGAGTGGGTGAGAACATATCTCTGAACACTCATTGGTCAGGTATCAACACTCTCATGTGAGGTATGTAAAGTGGAGCCTATGGATG
Organism: Timema cristinae; assembly: GCA_039000515.1. Lineage (NCBI taxonomy): Eukaryota > Metazoa > Arthropoda > Insecta > Phasmatodea > Timematidae > Timema > Timema cristinae. Next base: position 7,719,621 of record JBCFYV010001001.1, on the reverse strand, counting down.
ATTGGTCAAATGGGGACAAAGTGAGTGAGAACATATCTCCGAACACTCATTGGTCAGGTATCAACACTCTCATGTGAGTAAGGGTTCGGCCAGACTGCCAAGCGCGCGAGCGAGCGAGCGAGCGCGCAAGCGACTGGGTGGCCAAACTGGCGAGCGCGCGAGCGAGCGAGCGAGCGAGCGCGTAATTAGCGGACCCTAGTTAGATTATTATTAGCACCGCGTCTTACTACCCGTTCGGGTTATACGCACTTACGCTAATGTGTAATGGTAGGGTTATTGTGAGATGAAATGAAGGACCTACAGTTTAACGTGGAATCCGAACCACGGTGGTGGCCTGGCATTCCCTACATTCACAAGATGTCTTGTCAGAGGTGAAGGAAGGGTTTGGAAATAAGATAAATCTGTGCCGGGACCGAGGATTGAACCCCGGCTGCCAGCACAGAAGTCTGACACCTTACCCCTAAACCACTAGGTCACCGCCCCCCCCCCCCCTCCCCCTAGTTAGAGAAGATGTCTCTGTCAAACACACTTAGTACATCTCTGCTCCTCGAAAATTCTTACAGAAAATATTGTGTATTTATAAAAAAGAAAAAAGTAGAAGTGCATCCAATTAATAAATTGAGAAATGCGTATGGTACTGTACTGAAGTGTTTTAATATCAGATTTGCCGCACCAGTGGCAGAATGGTGCGTTGCACTCGATAACTTTTGACTAGGAGGCAAAGGTTCGAATCTTGGCTCAGTGAACTGAAGGTGATTTTTAAAACTTATTTATTGTTGTGGTTTTTTCATACTCTCTCCAAACTAATGGTGATTCTTATTTGTAAAGGCCTACTTTGATTATAATATTGAAGTATTTTAACATATCGGGTTTACATATATACATTATATTATTTATGGTCTTACCAATTAAATTAGGCCATTATTATTATTATTATTATTATTATTAGCACCGCATCTTACTTCCCGTTCGGGTTATATGCACTTACGCTAATGTGTAATGGTAGGGTGATTGTGAGATGAAATGAAGGACCTACAGTTTAACGTGGAATCCGAACCACGGTGGAGGCCTGGCTTTCCCCACATTCACAAGATGTCTTGCCAGAGGTGAAGGAAGGGTTTGGTAATCAGATAAATCTGTGCCGGGACCGAGGATTGAGCCCCAGACCTCCAGCACAGAAGTCTGACACCTTACCCCTAGACCGCCAGGTCACCGGGCCATTAATAGCAAGTGTGTTAAACCTATCACTGATAGAAAAAAGTCAAATATCATGTCAAAATGAGAAGTTTCCCCAGCACTCAATGAACCAACATACAATAATATTGCCTAGCGCCTGTAAACTAGACTGTACCGGGTCGAGCGCGCGCGCTTGAAAAATAGAACCAGTTCTATCTTTCAAGCGCGCGCGCTCAGTCGCTCGCGCGCTCGCTCGCTCGCTCGCTCCAGTGTGGCCACCCCCATTACAACCAATGTGTTCTATTTTATATTTTAGTCGCTCGCGCGCTCGCTCGCTCGCTCGCGCGCTCAGTCTGGCCGTACCCTTATGTAGAGCAGAGCCTATGGATGATTGGTCAAATGGGGACAAAGTGAGTGAGAACATATCTCTGAGCACTCATTGGTCAGGTATCAACACTCTCATGTGAGTTATGTAGAGCAGAGCCTATGGATGATTGGTCAAATGGGGACAAAGTGGGAGAAAATATAACACAGGTACAGTTTTAACAAACTCTAATCACCCTGAAAAGGCTCCACGACATGTCACGTCACTGGTAAAATTTATCAACGTGAACAGTAAAAAAATTAAAAGTTTTCCTTAAACTGTCCTTTCTTATCTCGTTCTTACTGTAAATAGTCATTCACGAGCTAACAACCAAACATCATAATGCAACACCAACAATTGGTAGGCGTGCAACGAGATCTAGATTAATAGAGCGGCCAAAACATGATAGTTGTGAAATAAGACTTTCGTATTTTGTTGTTGTTGTTGATTAAAACGCTCGAATTTGAGTGACGCACCCGAATTGCCGGAGCTACCGGAACCGATCTTGACGTCGGAGTGACGTCGCTGGAGCGCCTCGACCACTGGTACGTCCAGGAGCGTGTCCATGGACTCCTGCGTCAAGACGGGCTGCGCACGACTCTGCATCTTGCGCCGACAGATGCTGCACCGCCATGATTTCTGCGCAGAGAAAGAACAAACACATTTAAAATACAATTAAAATATGATCTTAGTAGGAAGTAACTTCTGGAAAATAGTAAAACCATTATTTTTATCAATACCTATAAAATAACAATAAAAATAACGTCAAGGATCTTCCTATGAAAATTGAATTGTACCCTTGGTTACCTTGCTTAATTCCACTATGGTGCAGCTTATAAAATAGGCCCCCATAGTGTAATAAGTCAAGGTAAGGTTGCTACCTTGAATGTGTCCACTATGGTATAGCTTATAAGATAGCTCCATAGTGTAATCAGTCAAGGTAAGGCTGCTACCTTGAATGTGTCCACTATGGTGCAGCTTATAAGATAGCTCCATAGTGTAATCAGTCAAGGTAAGGCTGCTACCTTGAATGTGTCCACTATGGTATAGCTTATAAGATAGCTCCATAGTGTAATCAGTCAAGGCAAGGCTGCTACCTTGAATGTGTCCACTATGGTGCAGCTTATAAGATAGGTCCATAGTGTAATCAGTCAAGGTAAGACCTTCCAAGCCAAACGGAGTGTACACTGTACACCCACCATAGTTTACTGCCACACAGGCAGAGTAGCTGTGCTAGTTTTTTTTTGTCGATTCAGTATCTAGTGACGTTGATACACCAGCGCTACTGTAGGAGATGACGCAAACAAACACGCCCACAACCCTCCCACCCTCCCCCCACCCCTCAACCTGCCCACACCGCCATTGAATACACACTTGCTTAATTAATTCAATTAGTTGCTAGATTGACACAATGGCCGTGTTTATCTACCTGGATCAGGGAGACACGCCTCAAAGGGAAGATTATGTGCGTCATATCAGGAGTTTCGGCCAAAGGATCAGGTGGATTGTTATTTATCGCTTCTATTTGGTTTTGATGCTTGTTTTCTTATAATTTCACTCATATTTAAATGCATAATACATAGATTATTTAATGCGTTCTGTGGTTCGGATCCCACGTTAAACTGTAGGTCTTTCATTTCATCTCACAATTACCTTACCATTACACATTAGCGTAAGTGCGTATTACCCGAACGGGTAGTAAGACGCAGTGCTAATAATAATAATAATAATAATAATAATAATAATAGGGCCTAGTAATAATAATAATAATTTAATGCGTTGATGCAAACATTTGAGAAACAAGAACGTGTTTTTTTAAATATCTTCTTGTCTCTTAGCATTCGTTTTTTTAAAAGTTCTTTCGTGTTTGGTGAGATACTTTTAGAAAAAAAAGAGAGGGCTTTTAATACCTTTTTTTGTTTTTAAAACAACCATTTAATAAACAAGATCTTCTTATTTTTATTGCTTATTTCAATTTTAGTTGAGTTCTTTCAAAGCTTTTTTCATATTCATATGCGTTTTAATAACTTCTTTCGTGTTTTGATACAATCATTTAAGAAACAAGAACGTGTTTTATAGTAGCTTCTGTAACGTCCCTATCCTACTTCTGACAAACTGTGTAAGGTCAGTGGTTTTATCTGGGTGCCCGGTAGTCAACACTACTACAGCACTACCGGGGCACCGTAGAGACTCACATGGTTAGGATGGACCCCGAGCGATAGGGGCTGGAATGGATGGTTCGTGGGGAATGAGACTGGCGAGTTAGTCCAATAAGATGTATTTATTAATCTAGTCAGATGTTAAACTACTACATGAGTCACCGGATATATCCCCCATGATGAGTTTCGGTAGACCCGCGATCGACCCTCCGGTGGGGTGAACTACCAGATCACATTTTATATCGTCATTCCGTCAAACGTGCTAGCTACCACCACACATGTAGTCATCATGGCTCCCAACATTCAACAACCATGTGTTATTCTCACACACGAAACTTGCTGATCTCGTTGTTCACCAGCCAGGAAGGTCCATCGGTCGCACCGTGCTCGCTCGTCAACAGGATGCAAGCTATACGAGCTATATGCTACTCTCAGCAGGAAGGCAACCAAATACTCTTGACTTCCAGGAAATGTACAAGCGTGGGATAACCTTCTGCCAGAATAAGCTTTAAAATAATTATGCTCTTACACTTCTTTCATATTTAGATGCGTTTTATTATAGCTTTTTTCGTGTTTTGATACGATCGTTTGATTAAATAAAGCCTAATTACTAAAACTTCTATCTTGCTTTTAATACGATCTTTTTAGAAACAGGAATTTGGGTTTCGAATGCCGACTGGGCGTATTAAAATGGTTTGCCCCCCAAATTAGTTTATTAATATTCCGCTTCACGAATGGAAGTGTAATTTCTTGAAACGTTAAGCCACTCTGGTGATATTGCTCGTTGTCGAAGCCACTTGTAGTGTATTTTGTGAGGTGAGATGATGATGATGATAATAATGATTCCTCTGGTTGTTGGGCACCACTTTATAATGTTGTTTTTGTGAAGGTGGTGAAGATAGGGAGGGAACTTTCGGAGCTTGGAGTATGTTTGTGCTCCGGCTTGTTAATGTTAGTAAGGGCTCGGTTCTTACTGTCTCTCTATATATATAAGAACTTGCTTTTTACCAATTTAATATTATTTATTATATTTATAAACTTAACCCGATAAGGTAGCTCAATAACTATTTATTTATACTAGAACAGTTTTTATTTTTGAAAATAGAGAGATAATTTAACGTGGACCGTTCCTGTATAATGCCGCAGGACGACTGTGTAGAGAAGAAGCCTTTTCACGTATATCTTTCGAAGGAAATTATTCCAGAACCATCCGTTTTTTTTAAAGTTACACCAGGGTATATCCTTCTTGAAGCGAAAGAATGAGATTGAGCGAAAAAAACCCAACAGAACATGTCTTTCAGCCATGTTTCACAAGTGTTTACAATAGGGGTGGAGTTAGCTCCAAACGATTAAATTTATTTGTCAACAAAAAAAATAAAATATCTTTAGTCACCCAACTGGGAGAGGATTTCCTAACACTTATGGGTGCTTTGAGTTTTATATTTTGGAAATATTAATTAATCTAAAATGTATCAAGGGTGGAAATTTTTGAGTAGAATGATTAATGAAACTACATTTGTTTGTTTATTTCTACATTCTAATAATCTAACATAATTTTAGTGGCCTAATTAACCTAATCTAATTTTATGATAGGTATGAAAATAAGATTCAAAATAGTTAATTTATTATTGAAAGAAACTTAACAACAGTCAAGTTACACAATGCTACAATGCAAACACTCACCGGGAGTAGAATCCAGTACACTTGAATCAGTAGAAAAATCTCGTCTAAACGATATAAGTGAATGTTACACGACGTGTGTTAGTTAGCCTACCTCATCCTCGTTGGCGTCCATTTTGGAGTAGGAAGCGCAGTCCTCGCACACCTTCTGCTGGCACTCGAAACATATGCGGAAGTAGTCCTCTGGTTTGAAGCTCTTGAGGCAGACTCGACACGTCCCGGCCCTGTTCAGTGGCTTAGTAGGATCCACTTTCCTGTAACAGAGGTAACAAGACTGACAACTCTAAAACCACACCCGACACGCTCCTGATTGATAGGATACAGTTTCCTGTAACAGAGGTAGCAAAGTTGACAACTATTAAAGCACACCCGACACACGCCTGGTTAGCAAGATCTAGTTTCCTATAAAAGAGGTAACAAGGTTGACAGCTCTTGAAGCACACCTGATATGTTTCTGGTTGACAAGATCCAGTTTCCTGTAAAAGAGGTAATAAGGTTGATGGCTCTTGAAGCACACCTGATATGTTTCTGGTTGGCAGGATCCAGTTTCCTGTAAAAGAGGTAATAAGGTTGATGGCTCTTGAAGCACACCTGATATGTTTCTGGTTGGCAGGATACAGTTTCCTGTAAAAGAGGTAATAAGGTTGATGGCTCTTGAAGCACACCTGATATGTTTCTGGTTGGCAGGATCCAGTTTCCTGTAAAAGAGGTAATAAGGTTGATGGCTCTTGAAGCACACCTGATATGTTTCTGATTGACAGGATCCAGTTTCCTGTAAAAGAGGTAATAAGGTTGATGGCTCTTGAAGCACACCTGATATGTTTCTGGTTGGCAGGATCCAGTTTCCTGTAAAAGAGGTAATAAGGTTGATGGCTCTTGAAGCACACCTGATATGTTTCTGGTTGACAGGATCCAGTTTCCTGTAAAAGAGGTAATAAGGTTGATGGCTCTTGAAGCACACCTGATATGTTTCTGGTTGGCAGGATCTAGTTTCCTATAAAAGAGGTAACAAGGTTGACAGCTCTTGAAGCACACCTGATATGTTTCTGGTTGACAGGATCCAGTTTCCTGTAAAAGAGGTAATAAGGTTGATGGCTCTTGAAGCACACCTGATATGTTTCTGGTTGGCAGGATCCAGTTTCCTGTGACAGAGGTAACAAGGCTGACCACTATTGAAACACACCCGACATGATTCTGGTTGGCAGGATCCAGTTTCCTGTAAAAGAGGTAACAAGGTTGACAACTATTGAAACACACCCGATATGTTCCTCCTAGATTTGTGGGCTACAGTCGTGAGTGACGTCAGTGCTCCAGTACGCAAGTAAAAAGTTCAAGTACCATACTGCTCCGATAAAAGACCTCTTGGAAGAGCAGAACACCGTCACTGCGAGCCAAATAGCTGATATACATTTTTAGTAGTCACCTTATCGTAAAAATATAACTTCTATTCACGCTTATTAAGTATATTTATTGTGTTCTCTTTCAAATAATCAAACAATATTGAAAAATATCCTTCCACTCCAAAGAATTAATTGTTTTATAGGTATGGTTTAATATGAAAACCGGGCATATAACTCAACTTTATATAACCTTATCTCCTTTCCATTATATTCATCCCTTTTTGTACCAAATATTTTCTTAAGCCCCTTGATTTCCAACACCCAAAATTTCTCCTCCTCATGTAAGATGAGAGAACATGATTCAAAACCATGGAGTACAACCAGGGGTTTATTCTGGGACCACCATTATTTTCCCTATTTATTAATTACCTACATTCTTCTCTGTCTTATTTTAAGTATCACCGATACGCAGAGGATCTGCAACTATATTTGTCTGACAGTAGTATTAACTTATTTTCAACTGTTGATAAAAGAAATGTGGATTTTAAATCAATTTGTGAATGGTCATTTAGCATCAGTAAAATTATTAACCCCATTAAATCACACTAAATGATTATCGGGTCACATAGAACTTTTGTCTAATACAAATTTCTCTTTTATTCCAGATATATTGTTAAAGGATACTATGTCCCTCTATCTTCACACGCAAGGAATTTAGGCGTATTAATGAACACAATTAACTTGGGTGGATCATGTGACCAACATTTGCAAAAAAAAACACTACGCTGCTATACACATTATCAAAAGACTTAAACATTGTCTTACCTATTTTTATGGAACGTGACACAACGAAGGTGCCCTAACCTATTTGATCGGCGGTAAATTTCAAACGAGGTGCGCCAAACACATATCAATTGTCTATACCTACCTATTTGAATGGACATGACCTACTAAGTTCCTAACCTATTTGAAAGCGTGACCCTCGACGTGACTTTGGCGGCTGCCAACGAAAGCGTACTGCTCCTATTTGTCAATTTTACTACTATAAAAGAAAGGAAAAGTACGAAACCTAGCACAAGGCTATTTTCATCAAAAAAATTGTACCCTGGAGTTGGGGAGATCTTGTAAGAATGTTCTTTTTCAAACCGACTGGTTTTTTTATGCAAGGATCATAAACACTAAAACCACAATTTATATTGTTATCCTGGTTTGAGAGAATGGAAAAAAAGTGAAGCGCATAATGACTTGCACAGGAGACGAGAGATTGGTTTTAAATTTATTATTATTATTATTATTATTTAAGCACCGCGTCTTACTACCCACTCGGTTTCATGTGTAATGATAGGGTGATTATGAGATGAAATGGAGGACCTACAATTTAACGTGGGATCCGAACCACGGTGGAGGACTGACTTTCCACACATTCACAAGTTGTGATTAATACACGTCTTTTCAGAGGTGAAGGAAGGGTTTGGCAACCTGATAAATCTGTGCGAGAGATTATATTATTATCATCATCATTATTATGTATAAAACTATATTTTTGGATTAACAACGTATAAATCTCTGCCTTTTGTCAGGAATTTTTTAGCCTCAATAAAGTTGCTAAACCTAAGATAGATCAACCCATAAGACTATTAGATTATTAAAGACAACATGGCATATGCCATGTTCTACTGACTCACTGCGATTTCGGTGCGCTGTCCTCTTGTTTTGGTATAATGCTCTTATCTTCTGTGGGCGTCGATACGCTCTCTGTGGGCGTCTGTGATTGTCGAGGAGACAGTTTGGTCACTGAAACAAACAAATGGATCATAGAACATCGTGACACATTTTACACTGCTAGGTTTTTTTTTTATCGCTGGACATTGTATATTGCTACTGAGATATTATGATTCTGCTGCTGTCACCAACACTTGAACCGTCGAGTAGCATATAATTTTTACACTCTCTTATCGATAAGGTATTGTAATCGTGACCATTTTCTAACTCTAGTGACTCCGAACTCTATAAGGCGAGTCAAAAACTGTATAGCATACATGTAATATCATATTTCACTTGAAGTTATTAGTGCAATTAGGCATAAAAATAAAAACAAGTTCTTTTCTTTTTTTTGAAAAAATGTTCTTAGCAAAGTATATAATTTATATGCATTGTATTTGTAACCGATATATTGAAAAACTGATGTTGCATTTGGTTAAATATTGACTAAAACTTTAAAAGTACTTAAGTTTGATGTTTACTGGAATGAACACAAAACTATTTTATATTACTCTTTATATATATAACATACTCCTAAATATAGTTTAAAAGTTGACATTTTACACAACTGAAAAATAAAATAGTTCCACATATTTTGGTTGACCATTAAAACCTAAATGTCAAGGAAACGACAGGTGACTTAAATACGAGCGTAGAATTGATCTTCGTGAATCGAATAATGTCGTTTGGTATGGGGGGGTCAACAAACATTATTGCATTGTAATTTATATTTTATTCCTCCACTGTTTTTCTCCTACTGCTGGACAGCTCTACCCAGGAATGTTATAGACCCACATAGATTTTGGGCGTTCATGAATTTCTGTTCGACTTTCTAGAACCTAAAATAATTTGGCGTAGAATCAACTTTTATTTATCTTTCAAGAGTCCTTAGATCCTACGTTTTAAAATGAGTGAACATTAGAATATCTAGCAGGAAAATAAAATGTTTCGAACCCTTCTGGTGGTATTTTGGTAATAATAGTTGAAAACACTTTGTTCCAACTCTACCAGCAGTTAAACCCAGACAAATACCTTTGTAAATGTCAACGTCTTCTCTCGCTTTCAACATATTTCATCCCTCCCTCTCTATCTGTTCGTGAAAATGGGTTCATTAATCAGCAGTGGGCAGACTAAGAAGAGGACGTTATTGGAATCTCGCCAGACCAACTGTGTTTGAAGACGTGGCGATGTCAGTGACTGGTATCGTCCCCCCCCCCCACCCCCCAACCCCTAGACTGGACACGTAGCGTGACGTCACGGACCTGTTGATTGACACGTGTTGCTTGCTTGCCACAACAGGTGGATCCCTTACACGTCTCGTCAGAGGTTCAGGACAGTGACATAGCTCCACATCGGTGGACGTGTGGGAGTCAATCTTGTCTTATTTGTTGATGGGGAGGTCGACTTTAGAATTTTGGTAATAGGAAATAGAAGGGGAAGGATTTGCTCCGATGAAGTAAGGTGTAAAGAGATGGAATTGATATAGAAATAGCTTAATATAGGAATGGGTTGTAATAAAGTTGGCTGGATATATATATAGCTCAATATAGGGATATGGTGGAATGTGGTGGAATGGATAGAACTAGCTCAAGATAGGGATATGGTGTAGTGTGGTGGAATGGATAGAACTAGCTCAAGATAGGCATATGGGAACGTATTTTTGTAAGTACGGCAATTAACTTTCCAGTTCCTAATGCCATAGAGTTAAGTAAATAATGATGTGGGGAGGAGTAAGGTGATGATGGAATCGTTAGAAACTATTTATTACTAAAAAAAATCAACCTCTATACATCCCGAATGACTTTTCACAAGCCAGCTAGATGAGTTACACGTATAGTATACGTGACCCTCAATGCGGGAGTTATTACTTTTACTAACGTACATCATTTAAGAATCAAATAGCCAAAACTATTATATTATAATATAATTATGAAATTATAATAATCGCAACAGTGGCAGCAATAAGCCAACTACCGATTCGAATGTGGCTGCATTATCTGATAGCTCGCGATCTTAATAAATTCACACACTTGTAGCCGATGATTTCCGCACGTCCATCATAGATAGACTCTGCCTTAAAACATGAGTGAAGAATGATCCTGGGCACGGGACGATTCCTGGATAGCTAAGTGGTTAGAGCATTGGCGTACTAATCCAAGGGTCCCGGGTTCTATTCCCGTGTTCAGATGTCATTTTTAAATTTTCAGAGTACATAATTTAGATAAGTCGGGTGTAACAAGCAAGACAAATTAGGTAGCTCGTCAATAAGATTGGACGAACTCAGGAGTCAGAAAGTCCCCTAAGGCAACCAATTAGACAACATCTAAGGAGTAAGGGAACCTCTGTCTCTCTCTCCTCCCCCCCACCTTCACATCCCAAACATCCTTAAAACTGCCGCGAGGCAATAGTGGAAGATTGGTAACAACATTAAGATGGTGCGAAATTGCCTGATGATGACGCAATACGTGGCCACGTCAACGCAGGAGCTTATTCAAATATGGAGCCAAATGCATTTTTTCATAGAAACTTAGGTCTATTCAGTGACGTCTCGTGTAGTGTTGCCAGGTTAAGCTCTAAACTTAGGTCTATTCAGTGGTGTCTCGTGTAGTGTTGCCAGGTTAAGCTCTAAACTTAGGTCTATTCAGTGGTGTCTCGTGTAGTGGTGCCAGGTTAAACTCAAACTTAGGTCTATTCAGTGGTGTCTCGTGGAGTGTTGCCAGGTTAAGCTCCAGACTTAGGTCTATTCAGTGGTGTCTCGTGTAGTGTTGCCAGGTTAAGCTCCAAACTTAGGTCTATTCAGTGGTGTCTCGTGTAGTGTTGCCAGGTTAAGCTCTAAACTTAGGTCTATTCAGTGGTGTCTCGTGTAGTGCTGCCAGGTTAAGCTCTAAACTTAGGTCTATTCAGTGGTGTCTCGTGTAGTGCTGCCAGGTTAAACTCCAAACTTAGGTCTATTCAGTGGTGTCTCGTGGAGTGTTGCCAGGTTAAGCTCCAGACTTAGGTCTATTCAGTGGTGTCTCGTGTAGTGTTGCCAGGTTAAGCTCCAAACTTAGGTCTATTCAGTGGTGTCTCGTGTAGTGTTGCCAGGTTAACTCCAAACTTAGGTCTATTCAGTGGTGTCTCGTGGAGTGTTGCCAGGTTAAGCTCCAGACTTAGGTCTATTCAGTGGTGTCTCGTGTAGTGTTGCCAGGTTAAGCTCTAAACTTAGGTCTATTCAGTGGTGTCTCGTGTAGTGCTGCCAGGTTAAACTCCAAACTTAGGTCTATTCAGTGGTGTCTCGTGTAGTGCTGCCAGGTTAAACTCCAAACTTAGGTCTATTCAGTGGTGTCTCGTGGAGTGTTGCCAGGTTAAGCTCCAAACTTAGGTCTATTCAGTGGTGTCTCGTGTAGTGTTGCCAGGTTAAGCTCCAAACTTAGGTCCATTCAGTGGCGTCTCGTGGAGTGTTGCCAGGTTAAGCAGAGCTTGTTATAACTGTACCTGAAATATGTTTTCACCCACTCTGTACCCATTTGACCGATCAGTCATACCTCACATGGTAATGTTGATACCTGACCAATGAATGTCCTACTGAGTGATTAGAATAATAATCAAAGGTACAGTTTAAACTAACTTTGCTTACCCTAGAAACACTACACGCCACGCCAATAGGCCAATTATTGATCATATCACAACATTTTTTTATTCCAACTGTATTCAATTCCCGACCAGAAGACTGGAAGAAGGGAATTGTAATACTTATTTTTAAGAACGAAGGCAGGCAGAGGTGTACGAGCTATGTGGGGTGTTCCGGGCTAAACGGCTAAACTTTGGGAAATGGTAGTGGATAAAAATACTAATTAAAACGTATTTTGGAGATTTTCTGTTTTCGCTTTATTTTCGCGCAGAAAGCAAAAATAAAAGTAGGTATTAAATAATTTTTTTTATTTATTTTGTTCAAATTGACAGCCTTCAGCCCGGAGACAAGCATTGCACCTTTCAATGACAGAACAAGTGGCTAACTGACATTTCTTCGAACGATTGCGTTATCCTTTATCGTAATGATTGAAGGTAATTAACAGAACTCCATTCCCTTTTTGCCATACAAAAACAAAATCTAATGACGTTAAATAAGATGAAAACAGAGTCCAAGCCACAGTTTCAGCACGACCGATACATCTTCTAGGAAAATTAATATTATGCCTTTGCCGAGGACCTCTGCAGAAAAACGTGTTTTTATTTAATATTTTGCTGTTTACATGAAGAGGAAGCTAAAACGAGCAAATCTCCAAAATACATTTTATATTAGTTATTTTTTATCCACTATCACCTCCCAAAGTTTATCCGTTTAACCCGGGAACATCATGTAGAATAAAGCTTGATTCATACGCTCGCCGAAAATAGATTGTAGAATCTACCTGAGTGGCTCAGCAATTCACACGCTGTATGTTGACCCATGATGCATTGCAACGCAAACTTAAAGCAGCTGATTGATTACCAACATATTTTATTTTCATAGTGGATACACATACATTTTAGATCATTCTCTCGATGGATGTTTTCAAATTAGGATGCCATGTCGTGACACAATCCAACACATTAATACTCACGCTTTCCATTAATGGATTACTTCATATCTTCTCACAAAATCCAACGAAGCTGTCTGTTCACTTTTGGCTGTACAGCGCATGCGCATGCACACTGATTCGAGATGGCTCGTTTTCTCGTGCCGAAGATCTCAGACAGAGCTGACAAAGTATAGATTAGTTGAACTTTAGCAGAACTTGTTGCGTCAATGAGACGGAAATCTAGTGATTGGCTTAGAGCTCGTCACCTGACCACATCTTTTGCTTTGCGCTTGTTTTTCGGTGAATGTGTGAATTCACAGTAATACTGATGATGTTACACCGTTCAAAAATATAATAGAAAATACTGGAAAATAAAATAATAATGAAAATGAAAGGAAGGTGGAGAGAGGAACAGCATGGATTTAGCATAGAGGTCTACGATTAACTTGATCTTCGTTATACGACAGCTGATGGAAATAATTTGGGATGTACTTGGTAGTGGTATTTATGGATGTGGAGAAGGAATATGCTAGTTTGTGTAGAAATAAAGTCTGTAAATCGATGGAGGAGGCTGGAGTGGAAAGAGGAATTGTAATGAGAGAGAAGAGTATGTATGAGGATAGTAAGAGTCCAGGGGGAGGGCGGAGATGAAGTGGCGCCAAACAAAAAATAGAGTGAAGCAGGGTAGGGCTCTCTAACCACTCCTATGTATTTGTAATGGTAATGGAAAAGGTCATGAATAAAGTGACAAGGAAACTCAGCGAGGAAAGAATGAAAGTCATGGTGTTAGCTGATGATTTGATGGTAAGGGAGAAGGAAGCGAAAGTACAGGAACAAATACAGAAATTAATTGAGGAAGAAAGAGTGTGGAATTAAATTTAGCATGGTGCGGAGTGAAATGATGGTAGTGTCAAGGAAGAGGTAAAGCTATAAAGTTGGCCGGAATACAGCTGAGAAAGGTATACACATAGTGTAAAATATCTTGGAAGCGTGATTAAGTCAAATTGTGGTATTAGAGAGGATATAATAAGAAGAGGAGAGCAGGGGGAGTTGTTTAATAGGTGTGTAAGAGATCTAACATGAAGCAGAGAAGTGCCCTTGAAGTGTAAGGAAGTGCTGTATAGGGTGTACTTTGTACCCATTGTCCCATATGAAGCATAAACATGGTCGTTGAATGTAGGAATGACTAGGAGAGGGAGAAAATGGGAATCTAGTTTGGTAGGAACATGTTGCGGAGATAAACAGGATTAGGAACTAAGCTACCCGGGAAAGAGTGGGGGTACAGGGACTACATGGGATAGAGGAATCAAGTTTTAAATGGTATGGTCATGTAATGAAGATGGCAAAGGAGAGACTATAAAAGAGAATGATGGAGATTTATTACGAAAGAAAAAACCTCAAAGGAGGAGCAGAAAACCGAAAGTGTGCAAGTGAGAAGAGACTAATGGAAACGATTAAAAGGATGTGTTTTACTAAAATGACCCGGCCATAGGCTAGTAACAGTGTTGTGCTTCACTGTTCAGTCGGTTCTTGTATCTTTCCTCCACACTTACACAGGCCGCGCCAACCATCCTCTCTACTGCCTGGACCACTCCACACTTCATGTTATCTAGGCCGTCCGTGACGAGTTCCCCACTGTACTCAGTGCCCATGAGAACTTCTCCTCTTTTCCAGGGGCTTGGGAATTACGTCATCTACCCTGGAGGGTACCATCGACGTCCCAAAGACCTGCTTGGATAAGCGAGATGTGACAAACAGTGGTTTGAGAGGATCTCACTCAGCCCTCCATAAAGTAGTATCTCCGCACGTAACTCTAAACACCCTTATTCGGTTTCCCAACATACCTTTTGTTTTCCCCACCAATATTAATAATATGTTTTTCTTTGTTTCAGAAACTTCGCGAAACGTGACAACCCGTCTGCTAGATTCCGAAACCACACGGTGTGACCAATTGGTCGGTACGTGTTGGAACTTGCTCTCGTGCTCCCCTTCTGGAAGCATCGGAGCATGCTAATGTGATGTGATGTGAGAACTTATCTTTATATTGGCTCGTTTGGCGGCCACTATCGCTCACGTTTTCCCGCGACAGTGGAAATCTCCCTTTTCCTCCTATTGGGCAAGGCCAGGCAGCAGTGGAGGGTTATTTAACACGGTGGTTTCTCGGTCAGAGGTAGTCGAAGAGTGGCTACCCAACCCGGGTGCGCCGCTTGTTTGAAAGAGCTATTAAATTGTTTTATGTTACCAAAGAGCAATAATGTTTAACCCTCTATCTCCACCGTCACCCTACCTCCCACCGCGACTTACGTTGCCGGGACTTCCTCATTTTCCACCACAACTCACGTTGCCGGGACATCCTTCTATTCCGCCGCGACTAACGTTGCAGGAACACTCTCGCAAACCTTTCTACTACCCCTACCAACACAACGTTGCCTTCATCGCGACATCAACCAGTTACCCCCGAAACCGCGAGCGAGGGATAACAACAGTTGATGATGATGATGTGTTCAAAATTATTTACAAAATTTAGGTTTCAAGGGATCATGAAATGACGACATAAAATCTTGAGATTGAGTTTTTCCTACGATCACAATACTTCTCTTTCTGAGGTATCACGAGAAAGTAAAAATTAAATATGTGACCATATAAATAAATAATATATATAATAGTAATAATAATAAAGAATATAAAAGAAAATTAAGATTATCTAACATTTTAAGACGAACTGTAACCAACCCAATATTATTTTCAACTAGAAATTTGGAAGCTTTTATTTATAGCTAGCTACAAATGTGAAAAGCGATATATTGGTGGATTAAGTTGTATGGGACTGTATTTCCAGTTTTAATTTAACATATTTTACATATTTTACTGATTTATAGATTTTTTTAAGATATCACATAAACCTACATATTTGGCGTGTTTTTTAAATCGTGAAATTATTTTTATGTCTTTCTTGGGGAAAATACTTTTAAATTGCGTGTAGTTAATTTTCTGGCAATCTGTGTTATCATAAAGGAATGTATTTAATGAAGCGGTGACAGTGAGTAATGTCCAAAAAGGTATGCTGGCTTGTGGCTGCCGCAAAGCAGCTTTATGTGTGACGTTTCTCGTGCTGTGAAGGGAAAAGAATGCGCCATTGCCAGATAGTGGCCTAGGGAGTACATTTCTTGCGCGGCTTTTCGGTTTATAAACACAAGCAAGTTTACAAGCTGTAAAAAATAATTCTTTAATCTAATTAGCTCATTTTCCTACTGTTCTTTGGTCGGGAAAATAAACGGATATAAAGCGGCAAGGCAAAGAACAAACGATGAAAATAGAAGCCAAAATCAATCAAGGAAATGTAATTTGTCACAATATTACGGCGCGTAGAACGGTCTTATAAAAAGAAAACAAGACCAAACTTGTCTACGTGTGGGTGTAATATTAATACCGGCTACTAAGTAGAGATAAATATTTAACCTCGGATCAAAAAAAAATATTCTAGGAAACTGACTTTAAAATATCTGGAGTGATCTGAAGTTCACTTATTTTCAAAGGGCTGACACTAGTGGAGCAAGAGAACATCAATAGTTTTCAACAAAGTGAATTTCCCAAGAATTACATGTGACAGACCTCCATACACATATTGCATTCCTACCCACATCTCAGGCCCAACAGCTGCACACCTGTCGTTAGTTCCCAAAGTATCAGATAATAGAGTGTAAATGATAACCGAAAGGTTTAATATTGTGTAACATTGGCCTTCAGAAATGTGTAGCTATAATATTAAATTTGGTTTCAATAATATATATATATATATAATTAACTTGTGGAAAGAAGGTTTATTTAATGCTATATATTTTTACATTATTACATATTTCATATTTAGTAGGTTAAAGGTTAATACTACATAAAACCCGGGCTTGGATGATGACAAATTCGTGGTCTTAGGGGGGTCGAGGCGATCGCGCCGACGTTCAGCTCTAACGCAATATTTAATTACACGATGTTTTATTTCAAAATATGGTTTACGTCAAGATAAAGTTTAAGGATTTTAAAAGGGCTATTTTTCCTCTAGAACCCTATAGTTTGAGTTTTATTAATAGAAAAAACTTTGTCAAATGTAACATTTGCTCATTTTAAACTACTTTTAAAACATATTTGTGAAGCTATAAGACAAATCTTAATTAATAAGAACTCTATATTTAGCCTTACTCTAACAAATACATTAATTTATTGATAGGCTCACAATAGTGAATTTTAAGATGATTGAGAACTATTAGCGAGCTTTCTTTTTTACCTTGAGATAATAAGTTTCGTAGTTTTATTTCCCTTCTTTATTATTGACATTACAAAGAGTGGCCATAGGTAAAGGGTGAAAGAGAGTATAAGCTTATACAGAATAGAAAAGTAATTCCATTAAAGACATAGAACATTGTATTTTAAGCTTATGGCTTGACTACGATCTATAATTTCTCACTGACCGAGGCGGTCACCTTAAGTTGTGATTTGTTTTGTGTTTGTTCCTTTTCATAAAATAAAAGAATACTGTTCACACACAATAAGGGGCCGCCAAACATTTCACATATTTAACAATTTATTGGAATCGACTTAGTAAAGAGTAAAAATGTTGTAAAGTAATCTAAACCGCTAGTTAACCTAAAATATTAATCACTTTCCAAATATCATTACCCTTAGTTGTGTATTTTTACAACGTTTATAAAAATGAGAAGTGAGACGCATTGATTTTGGTACACCACAAGGTCCGTGGGCCACAGATAATCATATGGACAAGGTTCAAAGTTCTACATACTCTGGTATAAGGCGTCACTTTCGTAATAAACTGGAATGCCAATAAACGGGGTTTGCATCCACTTCGGGTGTAGTGAAAGGTTTTTTTCCCCCCTAAATGATTTCCCCACTTTCCCTCCACGCAAATGCGGAGTACACCTTCTATTGATCAAAATCTTTCTCATCCATAGCACATTAGTTTAATTAGTACATATGTATGTGCCAAACCACCAACAAATGCCTACGCTTGAAAGAAAACAAAAACATCCCACAAATAATTATATAAACAGAATGAATTAAATATAAATTTATTATCATTAGTTATAATCATTAAAAATAAATATTGGTCTTGTAAATCAAAAATAAGATTAAACCTTTAGAACTCAGATAAAAGGACTGATATTAAACATTATTATTGTGTGTTTTACATATGGGGGCGGGGGGGTCGATTTAATTTCCATATGCGGGGGTTATCTACACCCCCCACCCCTTCCTTGAAAGAATATTTCAGGAATTTAACCTAATATGGAAGGAATTTTAGAGCATCTTAACATAATTTTGATCTATGAGTTTCATGAGACAATTTTATCAGATCATTAAAAAAAAAAAAAAAGGAGTTGTATCTGAGCACATTCAAAAGAAACATTACCTATATTTTTCACAAATTTATTGAACAGAACAAAATGAAAATAAAAGTGCTGAAGAGGGATTCGAAGATCTATAATTTATCGTTTTTATCACGGTTAAGTCGGATATTGTTGATTCAAAGTTGTTAATAGCAAATGGCAACAAAATCCCAAATATATAATTTTGATTTTACAATAAAAATTAACAAAAAAGTAAATATAGTAAAGTGATAAAGGGTGTTGAAGCCCCTCTTAACCCCCTTTATAGACTCTCATCAGTGTATAATCCAAACGGGTATTAAGACGTGGAGCTTTTTTGTTTATTTCTTTTTTTTTCTAAACAGTTGATAAACCGCAGAATCCATCATTTTAACTGTTATACGAAACTCTCATGGACGCTCCACTCAAACTTTTGACAGGAAATGAACTTGTGGACCAACGGAAGTTGTCATTTCTATTCCACCCCCGCTCCCTCCCCTATCCTCTTTTTATCTCACACCCGCGTCCTAATGGAAAATGGACGCAGCGCGCTCGCTCAAAATAGTCCTCCCCCCTCCCACCCTTCTATGCTCCTTGCAGCTGACCATGCCAGGCTCTGCCACGCCGGAAATCGATTGTTTCATCCTCCTAGCGATGATGCGCGTCGCGCCACCAGGCCGCAAGAGCTGTGCGCAGGTCCCAGGCGATCAACAGTCACCTGCAACCGTCTCGCCCGGACACACACACACACACACACACTCTCTCTCTCGACATGGTCCATCCGTCCCTCCTGTTTGACGATGTCGTGGCAGATGAGGGTCGTCAACGACTGGGACCTCCATACCAACTTGTGTACAACATTGAGTCACTAAATATCCCGCCTATCACCTCACGAACTAGTCACCTATGAGAGAAAGGGTGGGGAGGATGGGGGGGTGGGAGGGGGTAGGGGGTAGGAAGGTCAATGATCATCAGTTTGGAAGTGCTGATCTTCACCGATCTTGACCAGGGTTGAAAAATTTATTTTAGAAAAAATAGATTTATTACTGCCAACATAACGGATATTAGCTACCTGAGCGTAGTGAGGTCCTTTTTTAACTTGGCTGTTTAGCATTTCGCCTGTACGGATCTTTGTTCCACGATAACAGACTGTCGAATACGTGGGACAATTTGAACTAAATTAGAAGCAGAAATTAGTTTAACCTAGGCCAAACAAAGTATTTACAGTATATGTTATTCTTTCAATCTGGTTATCAGGTACAATATGGCTGCTGCTCAAATTATTTTCCGTTTAATAGTAGCTCATTTCAAGAGATATGAATTTTATAACTCAAAGAAATAGATTGAGTAAAGAGATCAAATAATTTAAAATTCTGACATGTATTGCGAGACTGACGTCTTAAAACTCGCGAAAAACTGTTATTTTTTAGAATATAATGTACTATTTAATAGAGTATCTATTTGTTTTATGTCTGACTTGATCACCATAGAAAAGTATCTATAGTAACAATAAGAACATAAAGGGTGTGATGAGGTATACTGTTTTCAGAACTACTAGTAAGACTGTAGTAACGATAATAACATGGAGAGAGCGAGGTCTACTGCTTACAGAACTACTAGTAAGACTGTAGTAACGCTGATAACATGGAGGGAGCGAGGTATACTGTTCTCAGAACTACTAGTAAGACTGTAGTAACGATAATAACATGGAGGAGTGAGGTCTACTGCTCACAGAACTACTAGTAAGACTGTAGTAACGATAATAACATGGAGGGAGCGAGGTCTACTGCTCACAGAACTACTAGTAAGACTGTAGTAAAGATAATAACAAGGAGGGAGCGAGGTCTACTGTTCACAGAACTACTAGTAAGACTGTAGTAACAATAAGAACATTGAGGGTGGGAGGTCTACTGTTCACAGAACTACTAGTAAGTCTGAAGTAACGATAATAACATGGAGAGAGCGAGGTCTACTGTTCACAGAACTACTAGTAAGACTGTAGTAACGATAATAACATGGAGGGAGCGAGGTATACTGTTCACAGAACTACTAGTAAGACTGAATTAACGATAATAACATGGAGGGAGCGAGGTCTACTGTTCACAGAACTACTAGTAAGACTGTAGTAACGACACTAACATAGAGGGAGTGAAATCCACAGTTCTCAGAACTACTAGTAAGACTGTAGTAACGATACTAACATAGAGGGAGTGAAATCCACAGTTCTCAGAACTACTAGTAAGACTGAATTAACGATAATAACATGGAGGGAGCGAGGTCTACTGTTCACAGAACTACTAGTAAGACTGTAGTAACGATAATAACATGGAGAGAGCGAGGTCTACTGCTCACAGAACTACTAGTAAGACTGTAGTAACGATAATAACATGGAGAGAGCGAGGTCTACTATTAACATAACTACTAGTAAGACTATAGTAACGATAATAACAAGGAGGGAGCGAGGTCTACTGTTCACAGAACTACTAGTAAGACTGTAGTAACGATAATAACATGGAGGGAGGGAGGTCTACTATTAACATAACTACTAGTAAGACTATAGTAACGATAATAACAAGGAGGGAGCGAGGTCTACTGTTCACAGAACTACTAGTAAGACTGAATTAACGATAATAACATGGAGGGAGCGAGGTCTACTGTTCACAGAACTACTAGAAAAACTGTAGTTACGATAATAACATGGAGGGAGCAAGGTCTACTGTTCACAGAACTACTAGTAAGACTGTAGTAACGATACTAACATTGAGGGAGTGAAATCCACAGTTCTCAGATCTACTAGTAAGACCGTAGTAACGATAATAACATGGAGGGAGTGAGGTCTACTGTTCACAGAACTACTAGTAAGACTGTAGTAACGATAATAACATGGAGGGAGTGAGGTCTACTGTTCACAGAACTACTAGTAAGACTGAATTAACGATAATAACATGGAGGGAGCGAGGTCTACTGTTCACAGAACTACTAGAAAAACAGTAGTTACGATAATAACATGGAGGGAGCAAGGTCTACTGTTCACAGAACTACTAGTAAGACTGTAGTAACGATACTAACATAGAGGGAGTGAAATCCACAGTTCTCAGAACTACTAGTAAGACTGTAGTAACGATAATAACATGGAGAGAGCGAGGTCTACTGCTCACAGAACTACTAGTAAGATTGTAGTAACGATAATAACATGGAGAGAGCGAGGTCTACTGCTCACAGAACTACTAGTAAGACTGTAGTAACGATAATAACATGGAGAGAGCGAGGTCTACTGTTCACATAACTACTAGTAAGACTGTAGTAACGATAATAACATGGAGGGAGCGAGGTCTACTGCTCACAGAACTACTAGTAAGATTGTAGTAACGATAATAACATGGAGAGAGCGAGGTCTACTGCTCACAGAACTACTAGTAAGACTGTAGTAACGATAATAACATGGAGAGAGCGAGGTCTACTGTTCACATAACTACTAGTAAGACTGTAGTAACGATAATAACATGGAGGGAGCGAGGTCTACTGTTCACAGAACTACTAGTAAGACTGTAGTAACCATAATAACATGGAGGGAGTGAAATCCACAGTTTTCAGAACTACTAGTAAGACTGAATTAACGATAATAACATGGAGGGAGCGAGGTCTACTGTTCACAGAACTACTAATAAGACTGAATTAACGATAATAACATGGAGGGAGCGAGGTCTACTGTTCACAGAACTACTAGAAAAACTGTAGTTACGATAATAACATGGAGGGAGCAAGGTCTACTGTTCACAGAACTACTAGTAAGACTGTAGTAACCATAATAAACATGGAGGGAGTGAAATCCACAGTTCTCAGAACTACTAGTAAGACTGTAGTAACGATAATAACATGGAGAGAGCGAGGTCTACTGCTCACAGAACTACTAGTAAGATTGTAGTAACGATAATAACATGGAGAGAGCGAGGTCTACTGCTCACAGAACTACTAGTAAGACTGTAGTAACGATAATAACATGGAGAGAGCGAGGTCTACTGCTCACAGAACTACTAGTAGGACTGTAGTAACGATAATAACATGGAGGGAGCGAGGTCTACTGTTCTCAGAACTACTAGTAAGACTGTAGTAACGATAATAACATGGAGGAGTGAGGTCTACTGCTCACATAACTACTACTATAGAGGGGTTGAAACTGGAAGCGCAACTAGACGCGTGTTCACGTAATATCCGATGAAATACGAGATGATAAGGATGAAGATGAGGACGATGACGTCCGTGTTGGAGGCGAGGGAGAAATATCGTGTCCCAGTATAAAGCATTGGGCTGCTGAAAGGAAATATGAGAGGCTGACGTGGGAAGAACTATAGTTACCCTCTAATCAAAAGGTCAATGCTGCTCACCCTAGTAGCTAGGCGTGGGTTTCAACCCCATAGTATGATATGTCTACATTTAAAAAGGTTTTTTTTGGTCACCGTATATTACTGCCGGTTCGAGCTATGTGCATATGTATTATGGATGAGAAAGGTTGAATTTAAGGAATTGTACCCGTTATCAAGAGAAAGGAAAGTGAAAAATCATTTAGGAAAACTAATTTTCGATACACACGACCAGCATTCGAACCCCGATCTTTAATAAGGTGAAATATTTTCCCCATAAATAGTTAAAAACTTTCGTTATTTAAAGTGATTTGAGGGTTCAAATGCTTATAGCTTCAAAACTACTTTTAGAATTATCTTGTCCTCATTAATTATTCTTATGCTTTTAAACAAATAACTGTACAGTAGTCCCGTGGCTTCTTTGGCGCTGACTGACAGCTCACAGCTGACTTCTGACAGTCAACATTTAGGTATATACAGTAGCCTCATGGCTTCTTTGGTGCTGACTGACAGCTCACAGCTGACTTCCGACAGTCAACATTTAGGTATATACAGTAGCCCCATGGCTTCTTTGGTGCTGACTGACAGCTCACAGCTGACTTCTGACAGTCAACATTTAGGTATATACAGTAGCCCCATGGCTTCTTTGGTGCTGACTGACAGCTCACAGCTGACTTCTGACAGTCAACATTTAGGTATATACAGTAGCCCCATGGCTTCTTTGGTGCTGACTGACAGCTCACAGCTGACTTCTGACAGTCAACATTTAGGTATATACAGTAGCCTCATGGCTTCTTTGGTGCTGACTGACAGCTCACAGCTGACTTCTGACAGTCAACATTTAGGTATATACAGTAGCCTCATGGCTTCTTTGGTGCTGACTGACAGCTCACAGCTGACTTCTGACAGTCAACATTTAGGTATATACCTAAATTTTGACCATTAGTAGTGACAGCTGGTAAACACATGTTTTTGCAGATCATATGGTTTGGTGTAGGGATACATAATTTGGTCTGGTATCTTTTCAAAGCCATCAGCTTTAAGCTGTGAGCTGTCAGTCAGCACCAAATAAGTCATGGGGCTACTGTAAGTCATTAAGTACAAAAAATTGTAACTTTATTATTGTGTTTAATTATTGCATTTAATCCTACTTGAAAACTTAAAAGTAATAATACTAATAATAATAATGTAAACAATTCGTTAGAAAATCTAAATACACCAATTAAAACAATATTTGACAAGACATATTTTAACAAAACCTTTTTTAAGTATTACATAGCATGTCAACATTTTTGAAATCAAATTTAAAAAAAAAACACAACCTTTTTAAGACTAAAAACTAAACAACTCTTAACTAGTAGCTTCTCCGTGAAAGAAAAAAAAAGGTGTAATCTTTCTTCTTTGATCTCGTGAGTCTGTTTGAAACGTTAAGAATGGGACACATACAGAGAGAGTTCTTTGAGAGGAGTTAACTCCTTGAACCAGTGGATTCCTACAGTTCTTCAAAAAAAAAAAAAAGAAACTGATAGGTTTTATTGGTTCTTCTTCTTCTATACTATTGTATTCCCCTTTATGATTTTGTTGTTGTATATGTGTACTTCAGATATGACTTTGAACGTGTATATTTCTCATGTTTCTTGGTTTTAAAAATACCAATTTATATTCAAATAAAAAGGAAATTAAAATGTTTTAATATCACAGTTATAAATGAATGAATAATAATCTTACTCAACTTTGTCTACGATCATTTTTGTGGTTAATTTAAGTGGTTTTTGTTTCTTACGCTTTATTATCAATTTAACTACACTAATTTTGTAGGGATGAGAAGAGTTTATAAAAAATGTACCCAAATTCACGTGAATATAATATAAAACTATATTATTATTATTATTATTAGGTGTTCTATCCTACGACACGTCCATTATTTTTGTCAATGAACTTATACCACTAATGCACCCTGTCCTCTGCCTCCTACTTCAGCTCCCAGAATATTCTTTTTTCCTTCAAGTTATCTAATGTTTGAATCCCCCTTCCTCCTAAGCTTCTCTTTCCTTCAATCTTTCTTTCTATGACGTAGTGCGAAAGACAGTATATTTTAAAGATGTGTCCAATCCAATTTATTTTGTACCGAATAATCACATCCAAAATGTTTCTCTTCTCACCCACTCTTCTTAGGACTTCTTCATTTGTCACCCTGTATTCCCCCCTGATCTTTTCAAGTCTTCCTCAGTACCACATTTCAAAGCTCCCCAAGTATTTCTTTTCCATATTTCTAAGATTCCATATTTCTGCTCCATACAGCATGATGTTCCAAAACAGTAGTTTCTTCAATTCCAAACTCAACTTTCTGGTCATAAGTTCAGTCTATCGCGAGATTGACACTTTAGACCACTTGACCACCGATGCGGGCATATAAATGACACAATAAATCTGTGCATGGGTCACACAGTTTTTGCAGGAAGCATAGAAAATCATCTATAAATAATACCTTCAGAGGTTTGAACCCAGATCAACTCATCAACATTCTAGTCCAGGTGTAAAAAACTGGTCTCTTGCAATTGCCATTTCAAATATATCAAGTACTTTCAAAATAATTATTTGAGTGTAACCAAAATAACCTTGATGGGTCTTAATCGGTATTGTTATAAGAAATATACCCGCCCCGGTGGCGTAGTTATATACCGCGTGAGTTTCATGTTGAGCTAGACTGTCGATGACGGGGATATCGAGGCTCGAATCTCGGCCAGGTGATCTGGGCGTGGGGGTGTTTCCAAAATGGTTTTACAATCTGCCTCCACGCAAATGTGTGTTCAATTCCTCTAAATTCAACCTTTTGATTTCTAACCCATTAGCGTAATTAGTACTTAAGCGTATATACGTAAGATGGGGGTCTAAATAAATTATAAGAAATATAAATAGTGTATTATATATCCTATAGTTTTTTCGATAAAGGGAAGGGAACGTAAGTATTTGAAGAAAGATTACATTTAAGAAATATATATTATATGTAAAAAAAAAAAAGATGAGTGGATAATTGAGGGTGGTATTGCGGAACATTTGACGAGTATCGGGGTCTAAGAATATTGCTGACCCCTATTTCTAGTCTATTGTGACGCCTTATCCCATGCGACCACCGATGCCGTCATATTATAGACCCATTTGTAGCCAGCCCCATTCCATGTCATGTATCGGCTCATACTTGCTACTGCGCTCTTAACATTGATTTTGTTGTGTGTGTCGGGGGGTGGGGGAAGGGGGCAGAGGGAGCGCTAAAGCTCTCCTACATGTATTCAGAGACAGGGGACTTGTAACATGTAACATATCAGTCTTTGTTCAAGCAGAGAAACGGAGTGGAGTATAACAGACTTTACTTCACGGATGGAAGAGTTAAAGGAAGAGACAGATACACCCCAATTTCCATAGTAAAAGTCTTTTATATCTTACAAATTTATACTTATAAAATAACATGTCCTGATTGACTGACTGACTGACTGACTGATTCATCATCGCCGAGCGCAAACTATCAAGGCTACAAGCATGAAATTCGGACTGTATATTCATTTTGTTATGTAGGCACCCACTAAGAAAGGATTTTAGAAAATTTCACCTCAAAGGGGTCAAAATAGGGGATGATAATATGTATGAAAGTCCGTCATTTTGAAAGTTACATAAACAAAATTTTGTATTTCGGTTATTGACGTAAAACAAATAAATACGTGTTTCAGGAATTTTGGAAATTTTATTTAATAAGGGATGAATAAGGGGGTGAAAATTTGTATCGGACTTGCATTATTTTTGATCTGAGGTCAAGTTATGGTCATTAACGTAACGTAATATTTTAAATTAATCTGTAAATACATATGTATATTTTTGTATTTGTATATAATCAACTTCCACGCGAGCAAAGCCGCAGGCAACAGCTATCTAGTAGAATATATATAAAAATTGGGACAAAATTGATAGCAATTTACTATTATTATTGTATTGTTATTTTATAGGTATTTTATGTTAATGATGATGATGATTGTTATTTTTTTAGTTATTGATAATATCTATCTAAAGTGACACAGCTGCAGATTCCACGACTTAACGTATGAATACGTAATAGAAAATTTAGTAACTTTTATAGCCATCTTCCTCTAAAAATTGGACTGTATACTTCCTTCACAAACAAACTTGCTCTAGACCTGAACCAGTGGGCACTTGGTCTAATCGTCTTTCTCAAGCACGATGGGGAGATCGGGGTTCGAATCCCGGCTGTGTGTACAGAGGGTGGTTTTCACTAAATTGTTTTAAACTCTTGTAAATGTGGGTAGCTTTCCTTGAAATTCTACCTTTATCATATTTAACGTATTAGCATAATCAGGACATAAGAGAACATTCCAAAGGGCTATGAGACGTGGTGCTAAAAAATAAAGGTGATGTATTGATAAAATCAAGTGAATATTTTTTCAAAATGTTACTAAGGTGAGATGGAAGAGAATCAAAGTTAGGTCCGTATATTTTACTTTATCTCGACCCCTAGGATAGAGAAGTATTATGATTTTCATAAAAATCTAAATTGATATTTTGATAAATATAGATGTGTCAAATGACCCTCTGAAACTGAAAAAGTGATTTTCACGATACCGACCCATAGCATCTGTTCATCTGTCCATATTTTGGGCTAGAGAAAAAAACCATTTTACCGATCTTGATAAAACTTGGTATCCAGGTTTCTATAAAGTTCACGAGCGTTTTTGGGAAATAGATATAGACTAAAGCCCTAAAATTAAGGTCAGTTTACTTAAATTCAAAAGAGATAAAATCGATTATATCGAAATCTGTTCAAATGACTAAACAATAATAATTTGTATCTAGCCATTATTCAATATTACAAACAAAATGGCTATTCTAGTTTTCCCATGAAAATTACGTTCAGGATAATTTAAATAATATGTGGAAATTTCCAATTTTAACCAAATCTCCGCGAATATTTAAGATACGAAATAAATAACATTTCATTGTAAAGTTGTAGTACCAATAGAATTAAAAAAAAATTATATTGAAATAAGTTTTTATAAACCAGTAGTTTCTGAGCTAGAAGTAAATCAATATATATATTTTATGGAACTTTTTAGAAAATAAATTGTTATGCTCTTTGGTGGACAGAGATATTCCTCTTTTCTTAATGCTGTTGTAACAGTTTATATTACTTAATTTATGTTACTTGGTGGAGTATTTCTGTAATTGTGTTATTATTTTGTTTCATCAATCTCACGAGTTTTTAGTAACTGTCTCTATTTTAAGATTAAGAGAGAGAAAGTATATGCGGTGCATTTTATGTTCCAATGTCGCCATTCTTGCGACAGATATCTAAGAACTTTTGTGATTGACATGTGTAGAAAAATAAACTAAGTGGATCTACTGAAGCAATGTTTTATTAATTTTGGCCAAGAAAGTGTTTTGTTGCAAAAACTGCAAGAAAAATAACCTAATCTCTTTCATTTCACTCAACCTTGAGCTCGGTATATTGTAACGTTTTGGAATTACGTTTCCGCGATGGGCGCAAAAGACTCAAGTTACATTTTAAAATCTCTCTTCGAACCTTCGAGAAGAGGAAGTTATTATTTGAAATATATATACAGTCAAAATGACTTTACTGGTGTCACGTGCGTGACGTCACTGATCAGTGGCTTTTGCCTTCTTAGAAGAAGAAGTGCTTTAAGCGCCATTTAATATACTATATAATTTAAATGAAATAAGACGTTTATAAAATTAGGACGATATTAGTGTCAATGCTTTCACATACTTTTTAGGGGCAAATCAATTACATTACAATATGTAAATAAATGGCACAGTGAACCACAAAGACTTTCGAGCTCCTTTATCTAAAGATAGATATATTTACTTAAAACTTTTAAAGATTTATGTGAAAAGAAATAATACGCATTGTTGCAGAAACATAATGAAAAAAGCATCACATTCCATCAAAGAGCATACATGAAATAATATATATACGTTTACTGTAACATATTGATAAAAAGGTAACCTCATTTTTTTTAATCTAAAACACAACAATAAACTTGCGATTTACATTTAAAAAATATATGAACTTATATTTTGAGAAGTATTGGCTCTATTAAAATATATTTCAAATAAAAGTGGTGTTATATTTTTATTGTTCCTACAACTTAGTCATGGTAGTTATTCCATATCTCAAATAGCTGCGGAGATATGATCAAAGTTAGATATGTCCGCTTATGTGAGGTACTCTTTAAGTCATTTTCCCTGAAAATATTAGATGTCTCATTTTGTTTTTAATGTTGAATAATGCTGAGACACGAATTTTAATCAAAATTGCTAAATTCGATTCCAAGAAAAAATTTTCTCTCTCTTTTCATCCTTAAGTAAATTACACTAAATTTTAGGGTTAGATAGCGAATTTTTCCCCCCAAAAAAACAACTTCTGAGGAACTTCATTAAAACTTTAATTACCAAGTTTTAGCCCATTCGGTAAAATGGTTTCGGTTCTAGGCCGAGATACAGACAAATAGAGATACGGTATTACAAAAATATCTCTTTGGTTTCAGGGGGTCATCAAAATATATATTTCTTTACGATCACAATACCTACTCTCTCCGAAGGGTCAAGAGAAAGTATTAAAACTGGAATGGCCAGTAGTGTTTGAGTAGCTTTTTTCTCTTCTCTCTTTATCGAGATATTATAACCGGTCATCCATCTCGTTCATTACCTGTATATAACAATAGAAGTTGGTTCGGAAACAGTCAAAAGGGGGAGGGAAGGGTTTGTCCTCCACTCTTTCTGCTCCATGAGCTGTTCACACGTCACTGCGTATTTAGGAGTGACGCGGGAAAAGATAAAAGCTCGAACTAACCTGCCTCTAGCATTCACTTCACAAAGAACGAAAGCTTCTTTCATTTTACCCCCCCTCCCCCCTTCCCCCTCATCCCCCCCTCCAAACCCATTCTTCCCTCTGCCACAAAATCACGCACTTCAGCTTTGTCAGGCGACATTTGCAATCACCATCGCTAAGGGCGTTATGAAAGGTGGCGGGTCAAAATGTTATAAAAGTTTGTTTGTGATTGTTTTTAGCACCGCGTCTTACTACCCGTTCGGGTTATAAGCCTATGCACTAATTACGCCGATGGTTTTCGGTATTAGGAAGGCTATATCTAAAGAAAGTGTACCCATATTTGCTTGGAGGGAGAGTAGAAAACCATTTTGGAAAAACTACCCTCAGTATACCCAATCGCGATTCAAACCTTGATTTCCACGTCATCAGCAATCTATTCTACTGCGAAAGTAGTGCCTTAGAACATGCGTTCACCGAAGCGTGTTTTTACAAAAGGCTTGGTGACCTGGCGGTCTAGGGGTAAGGTGTCAGACTTCTGTGCTGGCGGCCGGGGTTCAATCCTTGGTCCCGGCACATATTTATCTGATTATCAAACCCTTCCATCACCTCTGACAAGACATCTTGTGAATGTGGGAAATGCCAGGCCTCCACCGTGGTTCGGATCCCACGTTAAACTGTAGGTCCTCCATTTTATCTCACAATCACCCTACTATTACACATTAGCGTAAGTGCGTATAACCCGAACGGGTAGTAAGACGCGGTGCTAATAATAATAATAATAATAATAATAATAATAATAATAATAATACAAAAGGCTTAACAAATTGAGAGTTATACTACTCCCTAAATCTAAAATATATCTTTTCTTTGACGACGTTACCTACTTGGAGATCTATAAACTATTTTACAAAGAGGGTTGCATTTTAGCTTTAGGTACTTAAGTGGTTTAAGCACGATCCCACTATAGAGCAGGGCTTGGCAACCTTTTAGATATTGCGGGACGCATGGGTTTGAAACAAAATCGGCAGACAGTAGGGCTTAAAGAAATATCGAGCAAAAAATTTCAGTTCTATATATCTCTCTAAGGAATTAGCTATAATATATTTTTACGAATGCAATATATTTTTTTAATAACACTTTTACGAAAAACAAACAAACGATTTTATTCATAAAAATAGTCCTTTGTTAAAAATGGTTAAACATTTTACAACTAAAAGCAAATTTCAGAAATTATAGATTTACCTTGTCTATAATAAAAGTTATCATTAATTTATAGTTAATAAGTTAAGGATTTACTATTTAAAACAATAAAAATGTAATGGAAGAAATTTTTGATAAAAACTAATAATATCACTGTCCTTGGCATTATTTTGCTAGCTCAGTGAGACTAGCGTCAATATTTGCTACACAAATGCGCCAATATTATTTTCATCTGTTCATCTTAGTTTTGATCTTACATATTTAATTCTGGAAATTATTTACTCACATACATAAGTACTCCAAAATATAGTAATCATTTTTCTTGCAAGTACTTTCAAATTTGGAAATATATAATCAGAATGATTTAAATAAAATATTAAAATATATTGTTGTTTAAAATTATTTTTAACAATAGTATTGGCTTGTGAATCTGCAACTTCTAAATGTAATTAATGTTCTTGTAATTCTGACAGTTCAATTATGAAAGAAATTTATAATAATTGTAAATGATTTTCCTTCTAAGCGAAATCTTGAAACATAGAGAATATTTAAAGAGTGGACAATGAATGGTGAACTGAGATGTATATAGTAGCATACATACATTTTCTTGAAATATTTTGTGGGATATATAAAATCATTATGCGGGTCAGATATGGGCCATGAACCGTAGGTTGCCAACCATTGCTCTATAATCTAGATGAAAGTGTACGAAATAGAAATAAAGGGGACAAAAAGAACAGGTCAACCTGCAAGGTATCTTGTCCATAGCCTTGTAAACATTCATCTCTTCCGCTGACAAGTATAAACACTTACTCTACTATTAGCACTTGTACAGATTTGGCTTTAATTTCAAAATTAGACTATATTTTCTTTTCTTTTTTCTATTCTTGATAGACAAATGCTTCCACGAACGTTTTTAATTTTTATTTTGGGAGGAAGAATCCGACAAAACAATTTTCAGGAGTGAACCAAATAGTCTGAGTTGTAGACGTTAAAAAAATACGTTTTCAAAAAACAACAACTTCAAACAAAAGAAAATAATTTTTTAGGCATTGTAAGATTATTTTTAGAATTATTTAAGGATTTATGGATTTTGTTTCAATGATATATCTTTCAAACTCACCAAATAAAACGTAAATACATAGATATGTATTCACTTGACGTTACGTCAGAGGTAGGCAAAGCCGTTAAACTAATAATTACAATGCACCCTCTAATCATGGAATGGATGTCAATCTCATCTAATCTTTTTTTATCATCACGTCCTACTACTTGTTTAGGTTATACGCATGAATGATAATTACTTTAATGTTGTAGGGATGTGGACGGAAACAATTTAGAGGTAATCTACCCGCTGTTGCGTGGAAGTAGAGTGGGAAACCATATAGAAAATAACACCCGCAGTAGACCTGACCGGGATTTGAACCCCAATATCCCCGTCATAAGCAGGCTAGTCAACACTAGAGTAATACCTTAGACCAGGGTACAGCAATCTTTTTGGTCCACAATCGATTTATAAACTTAACCAAAAGTTTCAAGATATCCTATCGTTTCTCCCATCTACTTTAGATTTATTGTTTCGTGTATAGAATCTTATATTTATTGCTTGGATTTAATCTTCCCTCTAATATTTATATCCACAACTTCATAGAAATAAATATAGAATAAATGAAGATATAGTTTAGGATATTTAACTATTTAAATTTATTCTAACATTTTGGTCACACTCAAATACTATTTAAAGTACTTAATATAGTTTATTTGCGAGTTTAAGATATAACTTTCAGTGACGAAGTTATCGTCCTACACGATAGACTGGAAATTGCTGTGGGATCGACCGGTTGATCTCGATCGACCCGTTTCCGACCCTGCCTTAAACCATGCGGCAACTGAAGAGGGTCTCATTTAGTCTTTTTGTCGATTATGGGAAGGTT
Organism: Timema cristinae; assembly: GCA_039000515.1. Classification (NCBI taxonomy): domain Eukaryota; kingdom Metazoa; phylum Arthropoda; class Insecta; order Phasmatodea; family Timematidae; genus Timema; species Timema cristinae. The sequence goes on along the minus strand of JBCFYV010001001.1, from coordinate 7,686,874 downwards.
GTGGCTGGAATCATGACCAGGTCTCCCAATTCCCCCCCCCCCCCCCCCTCCTCCCTAATGGTCATACCATTCTTCCTCAAAATGTGGATGCATCTTTTATAAATGGGAAACCATAAGGATATATCACCCTCAGTACATTCAGACGAGATATGAACTCCGACCTCCCCTGCATCAGAATAATGGACTAGATAATCTTGATGTTTATTCCGCTTGCCCGCCGACACGGGTGATTCACACTTTTTATATAATTTACTTCTGATGAGATTGGATTTAAATAATATGGAATATCGACTATTTTCTTCTCTATCATAACATCTTTTCAATTCATATCGAATATGAAATGCTCAAAACATGTCTAAAACTAAACAGTAAGTAGACATAAAGCGTTTTTGCTTGCAATAGAGCTTTTTTTTTATGAGTAGAAGCTTGTCGCTGCTTTTCACTAAAACTGTAAAGAAGCCAGACAATACTTTTTTTTTTAAGCTCCTTTCTCGTAAAACAAGTAACGCATGAAGTGCAGAGCAAATATCAATCTCATGCCGACATTCAGCTTCAGGTAATAAAGTGTTCGTGTACGACAAGGATCGCGAACTCACAGCCCGTGGGCTGCATGCTGCCCTCTAGACATATTTGATCGGTTCAATTGTCCTCAATAGTTTTATTTTACTATCCGGCTTGCAGTTTTTTAACCACACAAAAAATAATAGTTTAATAATAGTTTATTCATAATTTTGAATAAGATTTTTTTTAGTAACATTTCAAACTTTCCTATATTTTTGTTATTCCCTTAAACACTCAAATATGGTATTTTTTATTTTATTAGAAATATATATGGTTTGAGTATTTAGTGTACTCACATAAACATCTGGAAAAATATAAGTTTATAAAATTTTAAATATATATTAATGATTTTAAACACATATAATAAAATAGCTCTCCTGGTCTAGTTCTGCGATGTCGTGGAGGTCAGGGCTAGAACTCCAGCATGATCTATGGTGAGTGGTTTCTCATATTACCATCACTAAAATGCTGTTACATTCCCTCCAAGACATAACTTACTTATTCTTCACTAATGATAAAAATTAGTGATTAAATTGCAATTAAAGTGTGTTTAGTGTAGACGGATAGTAAGATATGCTGCAAATCAACAAGGACTTCGGCTTGAGGAAACTAAGCAGCTTGTTCGGCGCCTTTATTTAAAAAAAGTAAACAAGTTTTTATAAGTTGTGGACCCCAACACACCCCTAGTTTGTGACTAATTTTAGTTTGATACAAGTTGTCTACGAGCAATGAAATAACCTCAGTGGAAGAATATGATAAGAAGTGAGTTATAGTATGGTTGAGTATTACTGCCCATTCAGGCTATCTGGGAATTTGCTACTCTTAGAAAAAGGCAACATGGATTCATTTTTTTTTTTTTAGTGTGGAGGTGGGAAAGACAAAATTAAACTTATACAACTTTTCTCTGTAAAACGCCGCCCTTTAATATGTTCTAAAACAAAGTGCTTAGGATATTGTTTAGTCCTTTCAGAAATGAAGATACTTGGAGTGTATTAGGTAATATAATGATGAGTTATATACCCTGTACTCACCTTGATAAAATAATCAATTCTCACGTATTATGGTGGGCAGAACATGCAGCGTGAATAGAATAAACCGGAATCGGAATACAAGAATCTATCTTCAGTAATCTAATAAAGAGGTTTATTTTTAGAAAACTAATATATATAATTATTTATTATGTAAAAAACTTAACAGATACCCATTTTAAACCAAATCGCAAGAACAATTTTTCATATTTTTAAAATTAAAAACAACGTTATCAGTAAACTAACTTTAAACAAATTTAGCCCCAAATAACAAATACACAGTTTTGTCATGTAAAGCCTCCCCATATATACAGTTTGAACTAACTTGTTAGTCATTTTCAAAATATTTCTTACATTAGAAAATCACTCATCAGTAAACTATTCCTTAACGAGTTTTAGCCTAAAAAAAATTTAAAGTATTATTTGTCATGTGAAACACACCCCAAACTCCCATTTTGAACAAAAATTTTAGAGCCATTATTAAAATATTTAAAGTTATTAAAAAATTGGTCATCAGTAAACTATTCATAAATAAGTTTTTACTCCAAAAATACGTATACAGTGTTATTTTTCACGTAAAAAAGCTCCAAAGATACCAATTTAGAACCAAATTGATATGGCTATTTTAAAAATGTTTCAAGTTTTTGACAAATCAAACACCAGTAAACTACCCATACATTATTTTTACCAAAAACCAGCATAGATTGTTATTTGTCATGTCAATCACTCCGAAGATATACATTTGAAACCATTTCATTAGAGCAATTTTTTTTAAATATTTCAAGTTATTTTTAATCAATAAACTACTCATAAATGCGTTCCCCCCCCCCCCCCCAAAACGACTATACAGTGCCATTTATCATGACAAATACTCCCAGTATACCCTCTCGGAACAAAATAATTAAACCATTTGTACAATATTTCAATCAAAAAAATCAAAACATTAATCAGTAAACTACCCATTAATGAGCTTTTACCACAAAAACAAGTATACATAATACCACACAGCTCCCAGATATACATTTCAAACAAAATCGTAAGAGACATTTTCCGAAATATTTTGTATTTTCATAAATGTCCCATCAGTATGATACCGATCAATTATTACCCAAAAATTATTAAATCATGCTATTGGTCATGTCAAACAAATCTTAGCTCTGCAATTTAATCAAAATCGTTAAAATCATTTTCGAAAAATTCGGAATTCAAAAAATCATCAATCATTTAACAACCCTTATTTTTTAGGGTTAAGATAAAAATTTAAATATTACGAGGTTTAGCCCTATAAAATTTAAATATAAAGTTCGAATAAAATCCATCCAACCGTTTCGGATACGTGGCCAGGGACAGAGAGAGAGAGAGACAGAGACAGAGAGAGAGACAGAGAGACAGAGAGAGAGACAGAGAGAGAGAGACAGACCTGGGGTTGTACAGAATTGTAAAGTCCGTTTTTTTAGGTTCGGGTTCATATAAAAGGTAAAGATTCATCATAATCTCAAGATTGTATTTTTCAAGACAAGATTACTTTACTTTCTCTTGATATGAAAAAGTAAAAAGGATCATTGTATTATACGTTTTAATCGTAATAATAGAATTCTATTTGAATGAAAATTAATAAAAATTAATAAAAAATAATTAATAACAAATTGGAACTCTATTACTCTATTATTACGATTAAATATTATTACTTATTAAAATTTATTATGTTTTTCAAAAATTATATGTTTTGTTTGTAATTTGCAGTCTGAGTAGGCTCGTTTATGGGGGGTTAATTTATGGGAAGAGGTGGGGTCGCTATCTGAGCCTAGCTTTGTGAAAGCCAGTTTATTGACACTAGAAAAAAGTTTCTGTCTACTTTCTAATACAACTATCTTTAAAGTGTACTTGTTTTTTAATGCCTACTTGATAGCGATGCCGCCATTTGGGACTCCACATAGTGATCCTCGTGTTGAAGGACTCAAGCACTTCTAATGAGTACAGACATTTAACCTTGGAGGGTATGGGTTAGAGCAGGTGTGTCAAAATCAAACAGGCGAGAGGGCCGCATTATACGATTGAGAGGGAATTGCAAGCTGCACATGGTATTTTCCTCGACCCCTTTTCCATTTTAAATCACACTGATATCTACACATATATATTTCATTTTACTAATTATGCAAAAGACAAAATAAAAACTCTTTTTTAATTGCCAATACACAATATTAAAATCAATTGCTAAGACAAAAAATAAATATCTATGACAAAGACAGTAATAATAAACTTAGATCACAATTCAAACATTTTTCATTTACAAAACAAAATTTCAGTCTGGTAATTTATCAAATCTACGGTTTGTTGAAAATCTGCCATCGTTTCTCACTTAATGAATGATTAAAATCTGGCGAGGTATTTTGACTTGAAACAATTCTCTTTGTGTTTTGTGTATTTTAGCCGGGTTTATCTTGATTATGCGATAGTTATCACCCAAATACTTAGAGTAAAACTCTGGTGTGGCGAAGAAAAGAATTACAGTAAAAATCAATAAATTCGTGTTGCAGTTCTTCTTTAACAACTTCAAATTCAATTGAAAATGAAGCTGTTGATAACTAAAACGAAAATTTATCTTGTTGGAAGTCCTTAAATACTTCTTCAAAAATTTTCCGGAGAGCTTAAATTTGTGTAAAATATTATTGAGATTATAGGTGTCCACACTTGTTTTAGAGCTTAAGGAAGTGAGCAAAGTTTTTGTTACAAGCTGATTTTCCACACAGTCTGAGTTTGGTTTGGAAGGCTATAACATGGTCAGATAGCTATGTGATGATTTGGTTCTTTCGCTGAAGTTGAACATTAAGTGGATTAAAATATGTGTAATATCAACCAATAAAGTGAAATCTATCATCTAATACTTGTCAATAAATTCCCCGACAATTTTTTTTCAGTCATAAAAATATTTCAAAAGAATCTTTCAGTCCAGAAAATCCTTTTAAAATTGTGCTCCAAGTCAACTACCTAACTTTGGAATGATACGAAAATTTTCACACAATTTATCCTAAAAAGCAGCAAACTGACGGTGATTACACGCGTGATCATGATAAAATTGACAGTTTGTACAACCTCTTGCGGGAAATGGTTTATTTTTAATGTTTTTGCACACAATTTACAGCAGATGACAGCCCCAACACCACTAGTTTCTCTTTTGCACCACACCATTTTTGAACACAACATAAAAGTAGCTGTGCCACATATTTTATAGCTGTACTTTTGTTAATGGCTGTATAAAAAGCAATAAAACTCCCAGGCCTCTTTATTAGTTGTTCTTTGATATTGCATTAAATATCGGTGATGCGTGCTGCAACGGTATTCCTTGAGATGCTAATGTTTGAAAATAATAATTTTTGATTTGGACATATCAGCTCTGCAGCAGTATCTAAACAGACTTTTAAAAAAATTCACCCTAATTGAATGATTTCGGCGCACAGGCAAATCCAGTCCCAAACTAAAAATACACCGCGGGCTGCACTCCTATTCTTCTTCCATATTTCAGTGAGGGGATGTTCAAACTCTCCCGCGGGCCATATGTTTGACACCCCTGGTCTAGTGTATACCTTGTATATGACCTGGACACACTAGAATAAAAGCATTTTAAGTTAAGAGAAGGAAAGTCCTTTAATAAAATCCCAAAATGGTTATTGAAACGGAAAAATATAACTTAATAGTGATCAATTTCAAAATATCCCCTTGTTGCAAAGAAAAAATAAGACGTGGAGGCTTTTAGTGCGAGCCTTTTTGGGATTATATAATTATATTTGAATATCCTAAAGATAAAATTTGAATATAAAGACATAAAATATGGATAGAAAGATAGGATGGAAGTAAAGACGAGAGTAAAACATCTGTGCTGATCAATATAAAATGCTAATACAGGAGCCAAAGCGCTGGATTAATGTTCTATTATAATAAAGATAAAGTAGCAGAGCGTGCACATTTTGCCTACTAAAAAAAATATGCCGCCTCACCGGAACACTTAAGAGCCCGTCTCATCCCACAGAGAGAACCTAAATTGTAGAGGTAATCAGCTTAAACTAGGCACTGTGTTGTAGTTTCTGTATTCTACTTAAAAAAAACCCAATGAAATTGAAACCAGTAAAACAGTTTTAACATAATTTAAATAAAGGGTACGGTGTAACGCATATACTTTCTCACTCTTTTAACAAAAAATGGATATATTGACTAAAAACTCGTAAGATATGTAAAATGAAATAATAAATGAAATAATATACAGTAATACAAAAACATATCGAGAATATAGGAACATTTAGCTTCATCAAAAAGCCTAATAATTAAATCCTCATTTCCCAAACCTCCATTTAAAAATAGGTTTTAAAAAATCTCGGAAATTGTAAGTTTAAAAAAAATAGATTTCAAATAAAAGTTTTTTATTTATAATAGTACTACAACATTGCAATGATACGCTATTTAGTAACTCAAAGATTTTCGGAGATATGATCAAAATTGTTGATAACCGTTGTGTGAGGTACTTTCTAAATCCTTTTTTTTTTCAGAAAAATTAGATCCGCCATTTTGTCTGTAAACAGGTGCCTGGATATAAATTTTAATCATTATCGCGAGAACCTATTTCTATAAAATCGAAATTTTTCTCTATTCTCCTTAAGTTTACTAACCTTAATTTTAAGGTTGAATTTCTAATTACATTCACACCTCTGGGGAACCTTATTAAAACCGTATATACCAAGTTTTAACCAAATCAGTTTAATAGTTTCGGATCTATGATACGATGAAAACGCAGACGGCATCCTGAAAACCATATTTTCGGGTTCAGGGGGTCATGAAAGTTCAACATTTATCAAAATCTCGAATGCAATTCTTTTTACGTTCACAATACGTCCTCCTTCCAAAGGGTCATGAGAATGTAAAAATAAAAAAAAATTAAAATGTATTTTAAAATGACAGCACTCTCAAACTGATTCGAAATCCCCCGTTATTAAATTAATAAATTTAGGAAACCAAATTTGGGAAAACGTTAACTTATTCAAGCGTAATATTTTATCTAATTTCCCGATTAATCGGTCATCTGATGGGCTCTTAAACACAAGTAAAATAACCAAACTATAAAAATATGTAAATGCCTTATTTTTTATCACTCAAGATATAATTATTTTAATATAAGTTATACGAAATAAAAATGTATAATCATTTTAATCTCATTATTTTATAGTTAAAATTTTCGAAAAATACATTTTACAGTTGATTTATTTTTCCCTTCGTCTACCACTACCCATATAGAATTTAGAGGTTAGGAATGTAGAATTTTAGAAAGTAGTCAAATTTGCGTAAAGGAATAGTGGTAAACAGTTTATATATTAAAAATAAACTCTTGGTTGACGCTACACTCAGTAGGGATTCAAACCCCGGCCACTTCTTCACTTAAAAACTAGACTAATAAGCCCACCCAAACAGCGATGTTTTTTTTAAATATTCATTTAATTCAAACAAATAACTTTATAAAAAGTATCCGCAATATTCTCTGTAATTTTTCAATTGCGAATGTCATACTAAGCATTAATAACGCTCAACAACCAGATATCATAAAATAGGTTCTCTTACGCGGCGTTTAGCTGACGCGTGAAACAGGAAACTGTTTTTTTTATAACCGTAATTACAGCTGTGGCGTATAACAAAATTAATTTTTCATAACATTTTCAATCTGAATAATGCGCCGTGGTAAAAATGTTATCCGAGGGAAAATGATAAAGGAGCACCGAGGAAATATTAATAACTGTGAGCCCCACGCAACATCTGGACCTTGTTCATTTCAACATGGTACCTACAACAACAGTTAGATGAGGGATTTTGGAAAGGAATTTCCTCACCATATAATATACATATGATTTATATTATATACATACACAAAAATAAATTATATAGATACAATATATATCATAATTATTATATATAGGTACAATATATAATAATAATAATTATTATTACTAGGCGTTATTTCTTATGACAGGTCCATTTCTTTTATCAGCTAACTTAAACTGCCAGTGCACCCTGTCCTCTGCCTCCTCCTTGAGCTCCCAGAATTTTATTCTTTCCTTCAAGACATCTAATATTTGAATCCTCCTTCTTACTAAGCTCATCTTTCTCTCAACCTTTCCTTCTAGAAGTATTGCAGAAGACAGTTCCTCCTAAGGCTGTGTCAGATCTAATTTGCTTTGCACCGAGAATCACATACAAAATGGATCTTTTCTCACCTACTCTTTTTAGGACTTCTTTTTTTTTTGTCACCCTGTCTGTCCACTTGATCTACTCATTTCTTTCCAGCACCACATTTCAAAGCTATCCAAGTATTTCTTTTCCATTTTCCTAAGAGTACAACTTTATACTTCACACAGATAGACGCTCTAAATGTAGCATTTCATCAGTTTCTTCATCAGTTTCTCCATCAAACTTAACTTGCGGGTAGTGAGGAGCAGTGATAAAACCCTATTAAAAGAAAGTTGAATAGAGTGTACAAAGTTTTTTTTTACAACTATTACTGTTTCCAGCCTATGGTTTTTTTTTATATTCAAGCCATAAATTTTTCCACTACCGGCTGGATAGGCCTGTCACAGCTTCATATGCTTTGTAATCAATCTTAAGACTAGAACAGGCACAACATCCAGTCTTTGGCCGTTAATTAACAATTTAAAGGGTAAATCTATATTTTCATCAATAATACATCTTTGGCCTACCGGAATGAAACCCAGAACCCTTAGCTCAGTAGGTAGACACGCTACTAACTGGTAAAATGTGTCAGACAGTGTACAGTAGCATCATGGCTTTCTTTGGTATTGACTGACAGCTTTGAAAAGTTACCAGACCAAATTATGTATACCTACGCCGAACCATATATCTGCAAAAATAAGTGTTTAGTAGCTGTCACTTCTGATGGTCAAAATTTAGGTATATACCTAAATGTTGACTGTCAGAAGTCAGCTGTGAGCTGTCAGTCAGCACCAAAGAAGCCATAAGGCTACTGTACAAAGTGTATAGTTGTAATACCGAAACAGTAACAGGGATGGCCGTCATGGATCCCAAATTAGAAATTGGTGGTGGATATGAGGGTGTTAAATTAATGTCTCAGTCATGAATAGGAAGGTCGGGTTGACGTTTGCCAATATTGGTAAATGAGAGCACGACCCTCTCTTTGGGGATAATACTCATAATTTTTTCTCCCAACAAAAGATGTATCAAACAAATTAGAAGTGAGACATCTATTTATAAAATAAGTTGACTTCTCTACAGACTAACTTATAAACAATTATAGCTAATGTGTTCTTGGCCTGAAAAAAGAAGATAGATGATAATATAAACATGGACGACATTGTTAAATTACCGGTTTAAATGAATAATTTAAATAATTTTAAGTGTAAGAAAGTTTTATTTAATATTCATTAATATATAAACTCACATCGGTTGTCACATCGGTCTAACGCATCACTCTCCCACTCAGATTGGATTGTCAGTGACAGGAATATCGGGATTTGAATCCCAGTTGGGTGTACTGAGGCATATTTTTATTAAATTGTTTGTTCACTCTACCTCCACGTAACTGCGGATACATTTAATCTAAAATCTAACTACCTCACTCCTGCTCCATTTATATAATCAAACCAACGTTGGTGGCCGCGTGGTATAGCACGCTACTCTCGAAGTAGACTAGAATTCCGATGACGGGGAGATCGAGGTTCGAATCTCGGTCGGATGTAGTAAGGGTGGTTTTCCAAAAGGTTTTCCACAAAGGTTTTCCACTCTTCATTCACACAAGTGCGGGCACACTTCCTATAGTAGGACCTCCATAAACCCTAAAACCATTAGCGTAATTAGTGCATAAACGTATAAAAAAACGGGTAGTAAGTTGTGGTGATAAAATAAATAAATTATATTATCAAGAAGATAGTCCGGACGGATAGTAAGCCTGGGTGCAAAAAAAGGAGCCTTGCTCTATTCCTACAAATTTCAATACATTTGCCTTCATGCTCTTGAAAATAAACAGCTAACAGAGGTTATCCTATTTTACCCTTATCTCTCTCTTAAAAGATCACTGCACACCAGTGGTATGTCGTGGAATGTTGCCAGGGTAAGCAGAGCCTGTTAAGATTGTACCAGTGATATTTATTCCCACATTAGGTCCCCTAGTTAATAAATCAAACAACGATTCTTATCTATACCTCTCACATGGAAAGGTATTTCGGTTGATATCTGACCAATGAATGTTCTGCACTAAGTGATGAGAACAATTCACAGGTGCAGTTTAAACTAACGCTGCTTACCCTGGCAACACGCCACGCTCCGCCACTGCTGTGCGCGCACGCAAGCACACAAACACACACATATACACCTGGGAATGATTGACATGTGTTTTATATCCTTACAATGCAATGCAAACTTTAACCCTCCATTGAAAACTCCCCATTCCCCGTTTTTTTTTTCACTACGCCAATATTTAGAAACCATTAGCTGAACAAAAGACGAGCACTTTCTTCTCTCAACTTTGATCGCGTCCAATGTTAAGGATGGATGTAAGCGGACGCGAGAAAAGGTCAGTGCTTTTGTAGTTTTAGTAGCAAACAATTTTTTTTTTTTTAGCCAAAACAAATCAAATATTTATCCAGTAGAAATATAGAGTTTAATTTTCTACACATTGTGATATCAACAGTTTTTGAAAATGTTTGATGAGCATTTAACATTTAATGAGAAACTTTATAGATTATGATAAAACGTCATCAAACTCTAGGACACCCTAAAAACTCTCCCCTATGCCACATCCCTCCCCCCTCCTCCAGACACTGCTCAAATTGAAGTATATGATAGGACAGGGTTACCGGTGCAATAAAAGGGTTTTGGTCTAAAGAAATTATTATTATTGAAATGTAAATTTACACAAAAATCACAAAATGTTTGACCTACATTGAGATTTATTTACAACACCCATGACTTCGAGAAGCAGAAAAAAATGACTTATGAGAATTTACCACCTGAGTACGATACAAAATATTGGTTGTAAAATATATTTTTTAATGTATTCTGGACTGGTATTAAAATCGTGAACCTATCCGGAACACCAATTTTTCAAATGTAGCCCATCAACTCAACATAATTTTATCAAACCAAATGATTCTCCTAAAGTTCATTCTTTATATCAACTCTTCTAAAAATTAACAACATTGACAATATGACACTAAAAACGAACATATTTCTCCATCGTAAACTATTTGACTAACTTTCTTAATAAGATCAAAACATATTAAGACATGTGTATATTTGGTCCTTTAAATCTACTAATGAGTCAAAAAAAGTTATGTATTGTATTAGTATGTAGTTTACCAACATTTTAATTTAGTGGATTGTTTTATCGCATTTATATAAAAAAAAAGGTATACAAATATTTTAATCAATTATGCCTTATATTAAAACCAGCTTTTGAGGCTGCGTGGTCTAAGCTCTTTCTTGAAATATATTAGACTGTCGATAGATTGTAGATTTGGGTTCACATCCCGGTCGAGTGTACTGAGGGTGATTTTATCTAAATGATTTTCCATTCTCCCTCCACGTAAATGCTAGTTTAGTTAGCTTAGCTTATAGCTTAGTTAGTGCATAATATGCGCAAACGGTAGTAAGGGGTGGTGCTAAAAAAATTCTTACTTAGTTTTAGTTTTTTTAAAGTATTGCATTATTGAATGACTAAATTTGAAAACATTATGGAATGTTTAGTATAAGAAGAGTTATTTTAGATGCTTATTAATGGAAAAAACTAATTAATTAATTAATTTGTTATTCATTAAATAGAGTACAATATTGTATTGATTTGCTATTTGAGATTTGTAATAACGGTTTTTTCTGCACCACTTCTTACTACCCATTCGGGTTATAGCCTATGATTACGCTAGTAGGTTAATGATGAATAAGATTGAATTTATAGGAAGTATACCTTAATTTGCATGGAGGGGAGGGGAATAACATTTTGTAAAACCACCCTAAATACACCCAGCCTGGATATGAACACCGATATCACTGTCATCGAAAGTCTAGTTTATTTTGAAAGTGACATCTTAGACCATGCGGCCACCAAAGCAAGTTTTGGTTTTATTGTAGCAACAATTTTTTTTAAAGCCCGCATCAGACTTAACGTCAAGCTTATCCAACCAGGTTTGCTAGTACCGTATAGGTCAGGATTCGAATCCCAACCAAGTAGTCTTATAATCCCCTAAATCGTTTCCCACTCCTCCTACCACGAAAATGCGGGTATATTTCCTTTAAAACTATACCTTTCTCCTCAATGCCTCATTTCTGTAATTGCATGAAAATAGCCTGTATGGGTAGTGAGACGCGGTTAACACAAGCCGCACCACAAAAACAAACGAAACCTCAACATACAAAGACCCACCTCGGTGGTGTAGTTGGATAACGCGCTAGTTTCGTGTTGAGATGACTTGCTGAAGACGGGGAGATCAAGGTTCGAATCTCGGTTGAGTGAAATTGAGGTTTTCTAAATGGTTTTCCACTCTTCCTTCACGCAAATGCGGGTTCACTTCCTTTATATTAACCTTCTCAATTCCTAATCTGTTAGCGTAATTAGTATTTAAGCGTATAGCCCGAACGGTTAGTAAGATGTATAAAAAAATCAAAAAATCAACGCCCTGAGAGTATAACCAGTGTATCTAACCATTTAGGAACCTGAATGAATGAACGAACAACGATTGACCATGAATAAATGGTACTAATAACAAATGTTTATTTACCAGGTTATCCTACTCAACGTCAATAAAACAACTCAAACAAGCTAATTTCGTTTTGCTAGTGATCAATAGATTTTGGTTTTATAAACAAACGTTTGTTTTCAAGCATGCTCAAATTTAAAAGAAGACCATTTGATACACCCATTTGAATTATTTCACAATTCAAATTTCCTGTCTTTATGCCATTTGTTTGCCGGTTAATTCCTCTTTTCTCTCCATTCGACTGGTTGTTTTGAGCTAATTCAGTGCGTGTTTTGTTTATTGGTAACAAGCAGCTCGAACGGAAACACGGATATTGGTCGTACAGTAACAAGCTTATAGAATTTCTGCCCTTTTTTCACTTTAATCTTTTGTGTGTTTGATCAGTCGGTTTAAATTCAAGTTTTAATTGTCACCGGGTCTTAGAAACGTTTGGGCTATAGTATTATTTAAGTTAGTGTGGGGAAGGTTGAACTTATAGGAAGTGTATCCACATTTGGATGTAAAATCATTTAGGAAAATCCACCCTCAGTACACCCAAACCGGCTTCGGTGGTCGCATGGTCTAAGGCATCACAGTCACAATTGATTATACTACCGATGACAGGGAGATCGGGGTTCGAATCTCGCTTGGGTGTACTGGGAATGATTTTCTCTAAATATTTCTTCATGTTCTTTCCACGAAAATGCGGGTACACTTTTCTCCAAATTCAACTTTTTCAATCTTCCTCATCCCTAACTTAATGGTTTAATTAGCACATATTATGTGTACAGCCTGAAAGGTTAGTAAGACGTGATAAAAAGTATACCTGACCGTGATTCTAGACCCAATCTCCCCGTCATAGGCAGTCCCAGTGTATTGTAAGAGTGACGTCATAGACCAGGGATGTGCAAACTTACTTATAGGAGATCAAATGAAAAAAAGAAAATGTTTGGTGTGACATTAATTTTAATTCATTGATTTTTCTTCAAAATGTATTAAAAAATATGTTAACACAAAAAATACATTAACATGATCAATCATGTATTAAATAACTAAGATATTATATTTGTTAGTTATGGTTATAGACGCATCTAAATATCATATTATTCAGCTGAAAAATAAAATCTGGACACATTAATCGAACACGGGACCTTTAGCTTAGTACGTCAATGCTTTGATAACTGAGCAGTACAGGAATCGTCCTAGGCCCAGGGTAATTCTTCGTGCATATTTTAAGGCATAGTCTGTGATGAACATGCGGAAATAGTCAGATAATATGTTTGATCAATTAATATCATGAGCTCAGTGGCGCAGGAACGTTTTAATTTGGAGGGGTAGAAATATGCATGTGCTTTTATAGGGGATAACATTTATGAGATTATAAAACGACCAGGAAAATGTAATACAACTGTCCCTCACACTACGCGAGTGATTGGTTCTGATAAATAATCGCGTAACAAGAAAACGCAAATGAATTGATTTTAACATGGTTGATATAGGGATTACTCCAAAGGAAAAAGTAAATAAAACCTAAAACTTGTAAATGAATACAATATTTATTAATTTATTTAACTAACACAATTCTATAGGTAGCCTACACCTATTGTAAATCTTCAATCCATGGAAATTTGTAAAAACTACAATTTTTAATTAATTTATCTAATTAATACAATGCTACAGGTTCACTTACTGTTAATCTTCAATCGTATTATAAATTAGCTGGATTTGGAAGATCTGGATTATCACTAGCTTGATTTTGATGGTAGGCTCTTGCTCCCTTGACGGCCCTTAGATGGTAAGCTCTTGCTCCTTGAAGGCCCTTGGATTGTAGGCTCCTGCTTTCGTGAAGGCCCTGGAATGGTAAGCTTTTGCTGTTGTGAAGACCCTGGGTCTTTAGACTGAGGATTTTCAACTTCTTTGATGATATGGTCAAGACTCAACCGACGGGCAGCATTGCTCCTCTCTCTATAGAGTTCTTTGTAGCAAACCAAATAACTCTGGATCTCTCTGGCAAGTTTGGCACTTCTATCCATGTTAGGGTAATTATCTTCAATGAACCTTATTGCAATGTAAATGTGCTTAAAATATTCAGCAATTTGTTTGTTGAAAGTTGTTTGATAGGCTCAACAGCATAGGGCTCTTCCTCTTCATCATTTATGCCATTCTCCATTTCCAGAACATATTCATTGGTGAGTTTTGTTGAGTGGTATTGGAGCAATTCATCCACATTTACCTGGTCTATGTCCTCAAATTCAACATCTTGCTAGGTAAACTATGTATTATCTTGAATCGAAAAGCTCGTTTTCAGGATCAAAATCATGAAATCAGAAATTTATGCCAAATATTTTTCTAAATTCCCTTCATACAAAACTCTTTAACTTCTGCCCATGCATTTCCAATGTCGTCAATAACACCTCCAACCCCTTAACATCAAAATCTACTGTAAAGATCATTGCCTTTCTGGAATGTGCGTGCACAAGGTCATACCCCCACCGTACAGGGTGATTGCCAAATTTCAGCAGACTATGCAATTTTTTTGAACCGCGTTATAGCGAAAACGCTAATAGTGAGATCACGTATAACGGGGATACCTGTTTTTAATGGTCCCATTGTGCATTTTTATCATTTATTTTAGTCATTCCAAACTTTGAATTAATACACAAAATAAAAATTAAGAAAAATTATATCTATGTGACTTAACTAAAAATTATGAAACACTGAATATTAAAGTAGGTTTCCATACACCTTTGCCTTATATTTGTTACTAGCTATAAAACCACTAACTAGTTTTGCCATTTCAATTTTGTTGAGCCTCTAATGCAATTTAGTCTACATTGCCTCATGTGGAGCGAAAATAGTTTTTAATGTGTCCAAGAATTGAAAAACTTCTTTCTGCAGTAGCTGATTTAGCTGGTATCACTATCAGAATTTTCAAAACTTCCTCAGTGTGTGCTCCAAGCACATTTTATTTTTACTATGTTAACTTGGTATGAACATTGTATCTTGCCCCAATAAGATGTTTACATTACCTAAAAGTTTTACTATATTATTTAGGGGGATAAAATTGATAATTTTTACCCACCTCAATTTTTTGGGTGGGTAAAATTTACCCCCACCCCGTTCCTGCACCACTGAATGAACTATCAGATAACGCAGACACCTTCGACTTGGTAAGGCTTTAGGCTGACAATAGTACAATATTACAACTGCACGAATGCGCTATAACCGTAATAAACAAATAATATAATATCTTGGCTATTTAATCCTCCATGATATGTGCATTCGTACATTTGTCATTGTATTATTGACAACAAAAGCAAACTACCAAGTCAAAAGTGGCTGCGTTATCTGATAGCTCGTGATCTTAATTGATTACACGTAAATAGCCGACGATTTACTCACGTCCATCATAGACTCTTACTTAAAATATGTTTGAAGAATGACCCTGGACATGGGACGACTACTGAATAGCTCAGTGATTAGACAATTGGCGTACTAAGCCAAAGGTTCTGTGTTTTATATATACTTAGTGGCGTAGTAGGTTTTAAGTTCGTTCAGGAGGTTTGAATATAATGGGGTGTTAGATGAGTGAAACTGTAAATAGTTTCAGCATATTTTTCATAATCTGTTTTAAACTGTGAGGAGGTTAATCTCAAGAAAGAAGACAAATGCTCAACAGTTAGGAAAATAAATCTTAGAAACTGTGACTAAGTTTCTTGGTTGAAAACATGTGTTTGCATGAATATGAGGATTCAAACATTGCTATATATTTCTAGGCATGATTTACCAGGTTTGGAAATTTTGATTTTTCAATGGTTGTATAAAAATCCAGTTTTATTGTGTTTATAAAAAAATCCCTTTTCGCATACATCCCGCGGGTTGGATCGAACATACCGCCGGGCCGTAGTTTGCTCATCCCTGCCTTGGCCCATTCGACCACTGATGTGGTTATCAAGGGTTTTAATGGCTTAATTTAAGAAATAGAGTTGAGGAGGAAGCCCGCCTCGGTGGCATAGCTAGCTAACGTGCTAGTTTCGTTTTGAGCTAGACTGCTAAGGACGGGGAGATCGAGGTTCGAGTCTTGGTTGGGTGAACTTGAGGGTTTTTTCCTAATGGTTTTCCATCCTCCCTCTACGCAAATGCGGTTTAACCTCCTCCAAACTCAACCTTCCCCATTCCTAGCCCATTAGCGTAGTTAGTACTTAAGCGTATAACCCGTACAGGTAGGTAGACGCGGTGCTAAGTAAAAAACCTGAGGAGGGTAGCTTTTAGAGTGAAGCTGCACCCACATTAGAGATAGAACGGTAAAAACCACACAGTGACAAATCATTCACTAATCTCCAGAATATCCAAATGATCTGCACTGGTGGGCACGTGGACTTAAGGTCAATCTCGTCTATTTTGTTTAACCGGTGGCGGGTGTTCGAGTTAAGAATCCAAGTTGTGGGCAAATAATGTGAGTTTTTTATTAAATAGTTTCTGATTCTCCTTCCACTTTAAGTGCGGGCACGTTTTAGATCAATTATATTTTCTCATTCCATCCCTAATCTATTAATATGATTAAATGCCGATATCATGGACAGGTAGTAGGTCGTGGTATAAATATTTTTTTTATTACCAAGTCTTACTGCCCTTCAGGTTAATTTCATATTATATAATAATTACACTGACGTCTTAGAAATAAGCAAAGTTGAATTCATAAGAAGTATAGGAGAATTTGCTTGGAGGGAGAGTGGAAAACCACATAAGAAAATACCACTCTCAGTAAACTCAAAAGGGAATCAAATCTAGATCCCCTCATCATCGGCAATCCAGTCCATCGTGAGAGTGACGCCTTAGACCATTGGCCACCGAAGTGGATAAAATAAATGGTTAAAAAACCCTTAGATTTTAATTTGTTTTCATCAGTTAAAGTACAGAATATCAAACGTATTTTCATATAAAACACGTTTCCCTCGTTTTCACAACTAACAAAAAAAATTGGTCCCACACGTGTGTATTAATCTCAAGTAGCCGAGACCATGTAAAACTAAGTTTTGACGTACAGGTAATAGAAATGAATGAACGTCAATAAATCTCGCCCACGGCCCTCTCTCTTTGATGATATTACGAGGCAAGGTCTCCTAATGAAGACGGGTGTGTGTGTGGGGGAGGGAGGGGGGTTGGAGGGGGAGAATCTCGTTTGGGCCCACAACGGGGCTAACTAAGCCCTGTAATGGAAGTCTCCCGAGTTCTCCTTTACGTAGACTGCAATGCGCTCTACAGGTCTCCCCTCACGACCATTCAAAACTCCCCTTGAGGGAGTGAGAGAAGAGAGGTGGGAGGAAAGGGAGAGAGGAATGAGAGGTAAATTGGTTTTTTTCCCTACTCCTCGAACTGGCTTCATTACTCTCTTCTTCCGCAGATTGCCAAGCTAACAACGTTCTTCTACCGAAGACCTCCCGCGATAACTGTGTTTTCGATCAAATAAAGTTGAATACCGGAGGTTATTCAACGAACTTAATTAATTTTACCCCCCCCCCTAACCCACCTTTTCTCGTGACTCGTGGTTTCATGGAATGAGGACATTGTAATCGAGTTCAAGAGCTCGAAGGTTTGTTCAAACAAAATTATTGGTTTCTACCTCAAGTGTAAGATTATTGTGAAACCGTAATATAGTTTGGACCAAAAATTTCGCAATTTGACTTGTCGGTCCACCGCGTTTATTATTATTTCTTAACATAAGCCCTTAGCGACTTGGGGTGTACATTTAATGTATATCAAATCTAGGATTTATGCCTTATTCGCCTCTTCACAAAAATCGT
This sequence comes from Timema cristinae, assembly GCA_039000515.1. Taxonomy (NCBI): domain Eukaryota; kingdom Metazoa; phylum Arthropoda; class Insecta; order Phasmatodea; family Timematidae; genus Timema; species Timema cristinae. Next base: position 7,668,739 of record JBCFYV010001001.1, on the reverse strand, counting down.
GCAACTACGCGCTTAGAGAGCATAAAGAGGGACATAGCTGATGACCAATGAAGACGTTCCTCCGCCGGCAGATAGAGCCCTCCTGGGTCAAAGGTGGTTGGTGGCTACTTTATCTGATAGCTCACGATACTAATTGCTCGCTCATATGTATCTGACAACTTCCGGCGTCCATTACAGACTCTGCCTTAAAATATGAGTAAATAATTGCCCTGGGCATGGGAGCATTGTCATACCAAGACAAAGGTCTTGGGTTCGATTCCTGTGTTTAGGTGTCATTTATCAATTTTAAGAATATCATATTTATTTTCGGTGTAACCATACTTAACAACCGTACTAGATTGGCTATTTAATTCATTATAAAGAAGAGTTTATTATTATTTACTATTATTATATTACCACATCACCTTACTACCCGTTCGGTTTGCACGCACTTACGCTAATGTGTAATAGCAGGGTGATTGTGAGATGAAATGGAAGACCTACAGTTTAAAGTGGGATCCGAACCACGGTGGAGGCCTGAAATTCCACACATTCACAAGTTGCGATTAATACACGACTTGTCAGAGGTGAAGGAAGGGTTTGGCAATCAGATAAATTGTGCCGGGACGAGGATTGAACCTCGGACCCCAGCCAAGAAGTCCAACACCTTACTCCTAGACCACCAGGTCACCATAAGGAAGAGTCAATGAAAAAAAAAGCTATTTTGCAGTTGAGGCTACGTATAAAGATAAACTGGATGGGTTGGGAAGGCAAATAATGGATCTTTCCATGTCAAGTAATCCAATATTGTAACACTTTTGATCCCATAAGGAAACTTTCCACAAAGGATACTAAAATAGATAAGTTTGTGTGTGATTTTGTACAACCAATTTATTTTTTTAATGAGTTTTTGAAGAAATTCAATGTAAACATTTTTATAGAATGACCTTGAAATTTAAAACCATCCAAAACTAGTTATGGTAGATATAATTTAAAATATCTTGTGAAATATGCTACAAAACATATTTTTCTCGGCCTTTTATCCTATCTCATGCTTAGCTTGAGCAATCATTTATTTTGTAGCTGCATGTCAGTTGTTTTTTTTAAAGATTTCAGAGGGCCGTAACATAAAATAAAACCTACTGCAGATATAAATATGAGATTTTGGATTTCTTACTATCTCTGAAGATAAATTAGGGGAGATAAATTTGAAAGAAAAAATTATTGGAATACTTGACAACGAACGACCAGAATGCAACTGACGGATAACATCAAACAAGAAAAGAAGATGAGGTTTCAGGATCTAAAAAAGTAAGCTGCTAATAGGACAAGCTGGAAGACTCAATTTGGACAAGGTGACGGACCTGTCAAAAGAGAGAACACCTAATCTTATTAATGTATTTTCCTAATTGTCTCTAGTCCTCTTTCATCATCCTCTCCCTATCTGTGCTTGTATTGGTTAAACGGGAACATGCAGATATTGTTCGAAAAGCCTCAAGTAGGACGAAAGAAAACATAAATTAAGGTTAGCATTTTTATATTTCTTATAGCAAAAAATCTTTTGTGGCTAAATTGGATATAGCATTGCTTCAGTAGATAAGTTTAGTTTAGTAATCTTAACTGTTTTTGGATATTTGTAAAGGACATAATATTAGCACATTAATATAGATCTTTATCTGTAATTAAATAGATTTATGTTTGGATTCAGAAATGGTCATGACAAATATTCAAGAATTACTGTTGAGATTACCATATTAAAAATATATATGGAAGCATAATTTGATAAGTTCATTTTTATCAATTGAGATTACGAGAAAACTAATTAATCGCTTTTGACAAAAGAGCAGTCATTTTAAAGGTTGAAAGTCCAGGATATCGGCAAAAATATTAGCTTCCAACTAAAACTAGATTTTCTTAGAAAATATTCGTCATTTCTGCTGTTTGAGCAGTGATTCATCTGTACAATCATTATTTGTTTAAGTCACCATAAAAACCATGATTTGTTTATGATTGCACATCGGAAAATAAAATATTTATCTTTGGGTGAAAATAATATCAACTCTGTTTTTAAATAAATTAGTATGTTACAAAAAATAGAAAAATTACGGCAACATTTTGTGGGTACCAAACAAAATACTAGGAAGCTAAAATAATATAATTACGGTTGCATTGTTGATTTTCCTTCGTATTTATATTTAAATATTTGTCTCCGTTATTTGTATAATTTGTTCCACACCTAAAAAAAATATCTGTCAGAGTCAAGATAGATATATAGAGCTGGTAGAGGAGGTAGTTTTATGATTTTATACTTTTGTGAAGGGGGAAAAATTATTTTCCTCTACAATTAAACACCAAAAGCTCGACAATTTTATATCCTTTGTCGAGTAAACCTTTAACTAGAAAGTCTAGTGGAGCCTCAGTCTATAGAACTTTTCCCAATAAAAGGTTTTAGCGCAATAACCTGCAGACATCCACTATTACACTATTACCTAGGTTTAAAAAAAAAGTGTCAACATACTGAATTATACTCGAATTACCTCCCACCCCTGACTAAATCAATTTCCATCGGAGTCTCACTGTACAGCTTGAGTTACTAATTTGCTGAAATAAGAAAGCTCTATGAGAAGGATCATTGTGGGAGAAAGTGACCCAACTTTGCAGTGAGGAGGATCAATGCTAAAACTCGAAAGAATTGTAAACCCCAAAAATAATATTTCCTGATCCAATACTGATCAATGATATTCTTATGGGAGAAAGTGACCCAACTCCCCAATTAAGAGAAACAATGTGGGAAAAAATGACCCAACTCTGCAATGTGGAAGATCAATGTTAACCTTATGGGAGAAAGTGATCCTTCACATTCTATGTCGAGGATTAATGTTAACCTTATGGGAGAAAGTGATCCTTCACATTCTATGTGGAAGATCAATGTTAACCTTATGGGAGAAAGTGATCCTTCACATTCTATGTGGAGGATTAATGTTAACCTTATGGGAGAAAGTGATCCTTCACATTCTATGTCGAGGATTAATGTTAACCTTAGGGGAGAAAGTGATCCTTCACATTCTATGTCGAGGATTAATGTTAACCTTATGAGAGAAAGTGATACTCCACATTCTATGTGGTGGATTAATGTTAACCTTATGGTAGAAAGTGATCCTTCACATTCTATGTCGAGGATTAATGTTAACCTTATGGGAGAAAGTGATACTCCACATTCTATGTGGTGGATTAATGTTAACCTTATGGGAGAAAGTGATCTTTCACATTCTATGTCGAGGATTAATGTTAACCTTATGGGAGAAAGTGATACTCCACATTCTATGTCGAGGATTAATGTTAACCTTATGGGAGAAAGTGAACCTTCACATTCTATGTGGTGGATTAATGTTAACCTTATGGTAGAAAGTGATCCTTCACATTCTATGTCGAGGATTAATGTTAACCTTATGGGAGAAAGTGATACTCCACATTCTATGTCGAGGATTAATGTTAACCTTATGGGAGAAAGTGATACTCCACATTCTATGTGGTGGATTAATGTTAACCTTATGGTAGAAAGTGATCCTTCACATTCTATGTCGAGGATTAATGTTAACCTTATGGGAGAAAGTGATACTCCACATTCTATGTGGTGGATTAATGTTAACCTTATGGGAGAAAGTGATACTCCACATTCTATGTCGAGGATTAATGTTAACCTTATGGGAGAAAGTGATACTCCACATTCTATGTCGAGGATCAATGTTAACCTTATGGGAGAAAGTGATACTCCACATTCTATGTGGTGGATTAATGTTAACCTTATGGGAGAAAGTGATCCTTCACATTCTATGTCGAGGATTAATGTTAACCTTATGGGAGAAAGTGATACTCCACATTCTATGTGGTGGATTAATGTTAACCTTATGGGAGAAAGTGAACCGAAACTCTCAGCCCTTCACAGGCTAGCAGAAACGTACCTATTATACTTTGAAACACAAACTACAAACAGCTGATTATCAACACATTTAATTTCCTAGTGAATTCACATATTTTTAAGCTACATATCATAATGGATGTTTTCAAATTATTATGTTGTGTATTGTTGTAGCAAACTAGGGGAACGACACAAACGCTTATCATTGTAAAGTTATTTCAAACCATTCCACAACAATAGATGAAGCTCTCTTCTTGTGTCTCACTTTGTAGGCGAATGCGCACTTACTGAAAAGGTTTTTTTTTGAAATCTTTATTGGGTCGCCCCAAGCTGACGTCGCGCAGAAAAGAGAAAGTAGAAGCTATTTCAAGTCACACAGAGCGCGCGTCACTGAAAAGACCGAAATCTTAGGATTGGCTTAAAGCTCTCCCCGTGATTACGTTTCCGCTTTTCTCTTGTTTTTTTTCTTCGAACGAATGAATCATTATTTTATTATTATTATTATTATTATTATTATTATTATTATTATTATTATTATTATTATTATTATTATTATTATTATTATTATTATTAGCACAGCGTCTTACTACCCGTTCGGTTTATACGCACTTACGCTAATGTGTAATGGTAGGGTGATTGTGAGATGAAATGAAGGACCTACAGTTTAACGTGGAATCCGAACCACGGTGGAGGCCTGGCATTCCCCACATTCACAAGATGTCTTGTCAGAGGTGAAGTAAGGGTTTGGTAATCCGATAAATCTTTGCCGGGACCGAGGATTGAACCCTGGACCCCCAGTACAGAAGTCTGACACCTTACTCCTAGACCACCAGGTCACCGTTCGAATGAATCCACTGTAACAGAACCTGCACCTCTCTCTCATATGACAGGACGGAACTTTTGACTCACCTCTGTCCTGCGCCGTCATCAGCCCGGAAGACAGGGTCTGCCTGAGTTTGCTAAGGGCTGTCCCGGAATCCGGGGTGTCCGTTCCCTGGGGGCTCTCGTTGGTCGCCACCATCTGAAACAGACCCAAGTTTTTTTCAAATCGTGGTATGCGTACTGTGAGTCGTACTACCGAGTTTTATTAATCATAGAATACTTGTTTATAACAGTGAATCTGTTGAACAAATTAACGCAAATTTTGATTTAGACATCCTGGACTATTATAATACTTTCTTTCCTTGTATCAAATCCCTGTTTAGCTTACCATAAGATCTTTCTCTCTCTCTCTCTCTCTCTCTCTCTCTCTCTATATATATATATATATATATATATATATATATTATATATAAACCACTCAATTAATAAAGTTATTACAATCAAACAGGAATTAAAATTGATTAATTCCCAATCAATAAAATAAATCACTGCTTAAAAGAATAATACCTAAGCTAAATAAAAATAGCATAATTACTAATAAAAAAATAAAACTCAATACAAACAACGATATTATAAATAAAATGACCTAATGTACTTTAATATACACCTTTGAAATCACAAATCAATATTATATTTTAAATAATTAAAATAATTTTTAAGTATAATGAAACAAAATACAATATAAAATTAATAAATTTAATGGAAACCAATATATAATTAATTGATATTCACGAACGTAATCCAATGAACAATTTAATAAACCTGTGTGTATGTATGTATGTATAAATATATATACACGTTTAGCGAAGTTAGAATCCTAGTTAAGTGTAATAAGTTATTTTCCTAAATGGTTTCCCCCTCTCTTTCCACACCAACTAGGTACACTTCTTCTAAATTAAACCTTTCTCAGCCACAGCACATTAAAGTTTAATAAGTAAATATAAATACTACACGAACGGGTAGTAAGACGCGATGCGCATAAAGTTCCTCACGCGAGAACGAGGCTAAGAGAAAACAGAAGGTGGATCTAGATAGAAGGTGAGTTAAGCTGTATCAAATTGAATAACAAATTGATTCACCTTTTATTCGGCTCCACCTTCTGTTTCGACCAGCTTCAGTTTTTTATTACTAGGGTCAAAGAAAAATCTAGAACCTTTTCGTCCTTCAGCTCACAAAACTAAAGACAGCGATGTAGTGTTATGCAAGAAGTAGTATAACCCGTTGTGTGCGTGATAAACCAGGGGAGGATGAGGGGGTGGGGGGGGGGGGAGAAGGTATATCCTGATTTTAGTTAGAAGAACATATAAAATTTAAACATATTTATTGTTGGCCAACACTGATAACATCTTATTTTATTATTTGTGTTATCCTATCCTATATATTATTTTTGTTGCCAACATTCTGTTTAGTGGTGACCTGGTGGTCTAGGGGTAAGGTGTCAGACTTCTGTGCTGGCGGCCGGGGTTCAATCCTCGGTCCCGGCACAGATTTATCTGATTACCAAACCCTTATTCCACCTCTGACAATACATCTTGTGAATGTGGGGAATGCCAGGTCTCCACCGTGGTTCGGATTCCACTTTAAACTGTAGGTCCTTCATTTCATCTCACTATCACCCTACCATTACACATTAGCCTAAGTGCGTATAACCCGAATGGGTAGTAAGACGCGGTGCTAATAATAACATCCTTTTTACTCAACTAATACGAAACCTACAGCGATGAATAAGGTATCAGTGGTTAGGATTCTTTACCAACTTCTGACATAGCATACTCAGCTTACGTTAAAACACATTGTTTGTTTAAAATTTAAGTTAAAAGAAATATCTAAAAATACTTTTGTATCAATTACTGAAAATAAACTCTCTTTGCTATTTTGTGTATACACTTCGCATAGTATTTAATTTCAACAACCCAACAAAAATTACATCTTTTTTGGGGGGTGGGAGGGGAGGGGAAGTTTCGCAAGGGTTTGCTGGTTTTATAGTTATTGATAGTATCTATTAAAAGTGACAGTTGCAGAAAAAATGACTTGATGTATGAATATATTAAAATTGTTTTAATAACTTTAGTAAATATCTTCTACTGATCTTTCCACCAGACTCATACTATACACATTACGATTAATTCACAAATTGTTTCACAACCCCCTATTCGTGACCATTCGTCAGATCGCATGACACGGCCTAATGGCACGGTTCGTTGATATATAGGGTGTGTAAAAATATTGTACATCTCCAGAGCGCGATTTTTTTTATAACAAAACAAGTAAAAATATGAAACAACGGACAACGTCTGATTTTTAATTTTAAACACAGGTTGTGAAAACACTGGTTCGTATCTATGTGAAACTCCTGGCTTATTGTATGCATTTAAACATTCTCGGCATTTGTGGGTTTTTAATGTTTGCCAATAAAGTATTTAATATTATTTTATGGCACCAGGGAGCTTTATATTCTGCCAATAAATGATTTTTATACTAAACCAATATTTCATTAACTGAATTTGATATTTTTTTCTATCGGTTTAGATTATACGCATATGTGATAGCTATTATAATGAGGTAGGGGTGAATAATGAAGCATTTTAGAGGCTTATTACCCACATTTGCATGGAAAGAGAGTGGGGAACCATTTACAAAAAAAAAAATCATATTAGACACAATCAAGATTCTAACCTCGATCTTTCCGTCATCAGCAGGCTGATCCAGCACAAGAACGATGCCTTAAGCCATTCAGCCACTGAAGTGGGTATTTATTAAAAACCACTACCTGATCATAATATAATAGTAAAGCTAAACCTGCTCCTTACAGGGTGGAGGGTGGGCTCCCTTGTGCACCCTTAAACCCTTTAAAACGCAGTGTCCTTTCTTACTCGAGTCCTTGGGGTGATCTCTCTAACCCCATGGTTACCATGAGAAGGTTCAACTAATCAGAAAGTAGTCAATAACTATTTATTTTTAATAGTATCTAAATCTTCTTTGGCCACATGGTCTAAGGCGTCACTCTCAATAAACTATATTGTCAATGACAGGGAAATCAGGGCTCGATTCTGGTCATGTTTACTGAGGGTGATTTTCCTAAATGGGTTTACACTCTCCCTCAATTAAAATGCGTTTACACTTCCTTTAAATTCAAACCTCCTCATCCCTAACACATTAGAATAATTAATACATATGCCCATAGCTCAAATGGGTAGTAAGACGTGGTGCTAAAAACATTGTATCTAAAAAAACCGTGTCGGGACTATCTGGTTTTTCACCGTCTTTCCACTAAATATACTGTTCAATTCACTATATACACAGGAGAGAAATACTTGAAGAATACAAGCTCTTTCGATACTATTTTAACAGGAATATTCAACAACACCGGCCCCTTATTATGCTGGTTGAAATATAAAAGGTTAAAATATTTTACAAAAATACACATTTGAATAATTGAATATTAAATATATGCTTAATATAGAGTATCGTGTTTATGGAAACGAAAGTTGGACTAAGGGTCCTACAGAAAAAACAATATTAAATTCATTTGAAATGTGGAGCTCTAGAAAGATGTTGAAAGTTAAATGGGTGGATAAGATTAATAATGAAGAAGTTTCCAGAATAATAGATGAAAAAAGAATATCGTGGAAGATGTTTACAAAAATAAGAGATATGGGGCCTACTCGTTGGCCAGATCCTGACACACGAGGTAATAATACAATCTATATTAGAAGTGTGTGGTAGGGAAGAGAAATATATAAATACCATGAATACGCTTCATTAACCAAATAACGAAAGACGTTGGTTGCAAGACATGCCAATAACGAAGAGGAACGCAGAAAGATCAGAGTGAAGAACTACTGCAAACCAATCTTCGGATTGATGACCATAGAAATATAGATATGTTACGTTTGTGGTAATACAGTCAATTATATCAGCACACGACTTATAAACCAAGTTAAATATATAACAGAAACAACACTCGTCTTCAGCCGTTAATTATTCACCACGAAAGGAGAAACCCCATTTTAACTATTGATAACTTTGTATGCCATGCCTAGAATTGAATCTGGAACTCTCAGGCAGAAACGTTACCCACTGAGTTAAAGTGTCAGACTATCTCGCAAACAAAATATCATATGGCCTTTGTTGTGTCTCATTTTGGGTTTTGTTTTGTAATAAGGAATATTTTGAATTTATATACAACCTATACGATGCACGTAGGGTAGTGTGAGTTGGTATGCACACTATTTAATCTACCTCATGTTACTGTAAGTTGTTATACATCCTGTTTAAAATACCACGTGTTGGTGTGAGCTGCTATACACCCTGTATAATGTACCATGTGTAGGTGTGAGCTGATATACAACCTGTAAAATGAACCTCATGTTGCTGTAAGTTGTTATACACCTGTATAATGCACCTTGTGTTGCTCTGAGCTGGTATACACCCTGTATAATGTACCATGTGTTGGTGTGAGCTGGTATACACCCTGTATAATGTACCATTTGTTGCTATGAGCTGGTAAACACCTTGTATAATGTACCTTGCGTTGCTATGAGCTTATGTACACATTGTATAATGTACCTTGTGTTACTGTGAGCTGGTATACACCCTGTATAATGTACCTTGCATTGCCATTAGCTGATATATACCTGTATAATGTTCCATGTGTTGCTGTGAGCTGGTATACATCCTGTATAATGTACCTTGCGTTGCTATGAGCTGATATACACCCTGTATAATGTACCATGTGTTGGTGTGAGCTGGTATACACCCTGTATAATGTACCATGTGTTGGTGTGAGCTGGTATACACCCTGTATAATGTACCATGTGTTGGTGTGAGCTGGTATACACCCTGTATAATGTACCATGTGTTGGTGTGGAGCTGGTATACACCCTGTATAATGTACCATGTGTTGGTGTGAGCTGGTATACACCCTGTATAATGTACCATGTGTTGGTGTGAGCTGGTATACACCCTGTATAATGTACCATGTGTTGGTGTGAGCTGGTATACACCCTGTATAATGCACCTCGTGTCGGATATCTTTACCTTTTATGACCAAGAGACCAGATCCCTTCCTTGATAATAATTTTATTCATATAATACTAAAGGGAGATTGAAATAAGATATGTGACAAAAACTCATTTCACGTCCATTTAGTAGTTAAATCTGTATATGCTGATTAGTGTGACTGATCATATCTTAACTAGGCCAAGGGTAAGGTTAATTTCAGAGTTTAATGGCATCGTCGATTTAAAAAAAAATATTATTACTGAAAGCGATGGTTTTTATATGAAAAAACATTTGTTCAATCCGCTGTGTTTTTCTAGTTTTTGACCTATTTCCATTTCAGACCCACATAATTCTTTTATAAGTAGAAAATAATCATTTCATCACAGATTAGGTTTTTTACGTTTAGCACCTTGCATGGAATATTTCAAAATTTAAATTTAAATGACTATAAAATTTTACTCAAATAAGTGCTAAACACATACATCCCTTGAATGAACATACCGTTAGAATCATGTAAGTAAATAATCATAATAGAATAGTTTATATTACCAACTGACTGAGCTGTACCAACCGAGCGGCCGCCACCGTTAGCGATAATAGTACCAATATCTGCAGTTAGAAGGTGTCATGGGATCAGCACAACGAACCCTCTTGTAGTTAATCTCAGTTTTATAGACTAGAGCTACTATTTCTTTATTCAAGTAACTTTTAATGTGTCCTATAAGGCTGAGTTTGACCCCATTCTAGACCCACTGCTTTACAGATAAATTTGAAAGCACCAGGAATCGAGACTGGGACCTCTAGATCTGTATCCTGGAACTCTGACTCTTAGACCATAATTCTCTCTTGAGGGCTTACATCATGGAATATTATTATATTATAATTTTAATAAAACATATTTATTATTTGGATTGTAATATTCAACTGGGTGTTTGGTGAAACATTTACTGCAATTATTGTATATTTGGGTCTTTAACACATTATCTTTTCTTAATATTTTAGAAAAAAAAAAAACTATCTTGATAAATACAAACTTTGTAATTTCCCTTAGTCTTGGTTTAAAAATAATATTTTCATATCTATAAAAATAGTTTTCATTTATAAAAGCATAGATATGAGTAAAAACCCTCAATAGGTGGAGGGGGAAACTATTGTTTCACACGCCCATCATTCAGTCATCAACATTTAATCATTAAAAATGTATAGTTCCTTGAGAGACGACTATCTTTTATACAAATGTATTGTGCAGGTTGCGTTCAAATCTATCTCACGGCGCTATGTTTGGTATCAAGTAGCAAAGTGTTTTTTTTTATTTCTCATCTAAAAATAAAGTATTGTGATCGTGAAAATTTCTGGCCTTGAGATTATGACAAATCTTTATGTTTTATTTGGCCCCGAACACACAAATAATATACAATTATGTGAATCTGTCTGTCTGTCCCTGGCCACAAATTTGAAACAGTTTGTTGGATTTGTTTCAAATTAATATTTAAATATTATATGGTTCTTCTTCGAGACCTCTATTTTTATTTTGACCCTACCCCTTAAATTTATGGTAATTTACTGATAGGGGATTTGTTTAGTTCCAAGTTTTTCGAAAATGATTTTGATTAAAATTGTTATCTAAGGAGTGTTAGACTTACCAACTAACAGTGTATAGGCCTACTTAGTTTTGGGGTAAACATTTGTTTAGTTGTTTGATGTAGTTTAATAAAGAGTGGTTTTTGAAAATTTGAATCATATTTAAAATGGTTGAAATGAGTTGGTTGTATGACATGTCAAATAAAAATGTATTTTTTGGGGGAAAAAAATGGGTTTAAGGGTTGTTTACTGATGGCAGTTTCTTAAAAATATTATAAAAATTGTTCTTGAATATCTATTTAAATATTATTTCAATTGAAAAAAAATTACACCTAGACACGAAAATCGAACCAGTATTGAAGTGTCACTTTTCAATTTAAAGAATATTATATTTAGATTCTGTTATAACCGTAATTATCAAATACAATAGTTTGGCTATTTAATCTATTTTTTGTGTAAAATTGGATCACTGGAAATTTTAATATAAATATACATGATTTGATATAATTAAAAAAAACATTTAACAGTAGTCTACTGATAACTGAATTTTGAAAATAATGAGATTTTTTGAAAATAAATTAAACGATTTTTATTAAAATTGATATTTGGGGGCTATTTAACATGAGAGATAATAATGTATGCTTATTTTACTAAGAAATAATAATTTAGAGGTTGTTTACTTATGACATTTTTTATAAAACTAAGATTTTTAAAAAATGGGCGTGATGAATTAAATCAAGATGCACATTTGAGAACTGTTTTTCATGATAAATAATAACATTTTTTATTTTTTTAAATAACAAATAAGCTATTTTTGAAAATTTTAATTTTTTAAAAGTATTTGGGTGATTTTTTTAACATGTATGTATAAGAGTTTATTTTATCGTGATTAACAAGATGAGGTGTTTGTTTTACTGAGGAAAACTTATTCAAGTGTAGTTTATCATATGCAATTGTGTCGTACTATTTATTAAAAAAATAGTTTTGTCATGGAGTTTCATCATATACATATTTATTATCTATTTTATTTTATTCTTTAATATATGTTAAATAATAAAATTAATTAATTAATTAATTACTAAACAGTTACATAGATCCCAAATAAAGTGTTAAGATTTAAGGCATATTTACCACGCTTATTAGACTGAGACTACACATAATCTAAACACTGGTAACTAAACGTGTTAAATGGTGCATCAATCAAAGGTAATTAAATATTATTGATCAAGATAAAATATAAAAATATACACTATAAACAATAATATAGGTTAGAAACCAAAAGTTGATCAACATAATTATTTAACAGGATATGTTCAAAGTTGAAAATGCACAGATTGCAACTAGGAATTGTAAGTCATAGGACGACTGCCTATCTTACGATTGATGTTCCTAGACTATAACAAGGGCTTCTGTACTGTTGGTATTTACAGTACCATTTCAAATAGAGTAAGGGAGTAAGGGAAGTCAATCCCAACAACAAGACTGTGATAATTTTTACATATATTTATATTCATTAATTGTTATTAATGGTTTATGAACTTAGATTTAGATATTTTAGATTAAATGAGTTTAAAGTTTCTAATTCTATTAAACTAATTTTAAGTGTATTTTAATTAGTCAACACTTATATGTATTTCCGATTAACTATATTTATTTATACTTTTTATACTTTTAATTTGACCTGCATTTCGTTTAAATATGCCAACTATGTTTGTACACAGTATTTTTAGTCCACTTTCTATCCCACATCATTGTTTACTTTAGTATATTGCTCAATCTCTGTTATTAAACTGATTACACATTTACATCATTTTCGTCTATTCAACTTTTAGTATTCATTTCAATTCTTATTGTAGTCTTTGTTATTATAACATTTTAAATAGAGATGAACAGCTGGTTTATGTCCCAGTGTATATCCGTGGACAAAGTTACTGAGTAGCAGTTAAACTGTGTCCTGTACTTCATAAGAGGATGTAGTTAGATATAAGACCTCTGCTGGGATTAAGCATATATATTACTAAGGGTCATGTTCATAGATATCCATTTGATGGTTTTTGTAGGATGGTTTCTGTACACTCCGTTTATCCTGAAAGGTAGCAGTCTTATCTTGACCAATTTATAATATGGCCTTATCTTATAAGTATATGCCACTGTGTAAACCGACAAGATAAGACTGCTGCTTTTCAGAGTAAACGGAGTGTACACAACATTCCCTGCCATTAAATTAGTCAGTTACAGATTAGTACATCTCCCGTGATTATTAAATGTGTGCATGTTCCCGTACTTTATGAATAGGTGACTGGTCAAACCATATATAATAATACATATATTTAAAGATATGTTAGATTATATACTTTTAGCTCTAAAAATAATAATACAATACACTTTTAAAGATGAAGTTTATGGCATACAATTTGTAGGTTTTTTATATATTTTTTTCGTCGTCTACTAAACGATTAAGTACCAAACATATAACAATCAACATAAAATAATTTTTGTTAAAGCTTAATACAAAATTATTTGGTAATTATGGTGAGATATGTTGACTTCGTTGAATCTATTGATGCGTCTAAGTGATTTATTGCGTTATTTTAATTAATTTTTTTATTCTTTGTTGTGTTATTTTTAGCATCACGTTTTACTACCCATTCAGCTTTTACACTTATATACTAACTACAATAATAGTTTTAGGGATTATAAAGTTAAAGTTTAGAGGAAATGTACCATAATTTGCATGGAGGGATAGTGGAAAATCAATTAGGAAAAAAGCCTCAGTACACCAAACTAATGCTCGAACCTCGATCTCCCAGTCATCGGCAGTCTTGTCTAATGCAGGATTGGTGCGTTAGAACCCACGGCCACCGAAGCGGGTACTGTTTTTGGTGGTTTAAATATTTTTTTCCAAAAAATTAAATATTTATAAAAATAAAATTATTGTTTTATATTTTATATAAAACTGGTTTCTGGTTCACAAGCCGCGTACAGAAATTTGCTCGCCTCAAATAAATATATATCTTAAGAGAATTCTTACTTTGAAATATCAAAATAAAAAGATTTGTATAACTATCAACGAGTAAAATTCAAGTGTCCATAATTTTTTTAGTTCTGAATATTATATAAAGTCCTACTTACCTTCTTCATGAAAGACATAACATTTGTAGGTAACATTTTGATCCTCTTTGATTGCTGTTTGCTGTAGAGATGATTTAGGTTAAGTTGGCTCAGGCGGCTGCCGATTTGGGAGATTCGTAGCGCCTCCTCTTCATCTCGCTCACTGAGAGTGCTAGTTGTAAATATTCAGCCTCATTTCACAACCAAACACCTGAAAGTGGAACATAAATAACATTATTCTTATTACTATTCGATACTTTGAATATAAAACTAATATATCTTTATTCAAAATATGTAAACAATAAAGACGTCCCCTACTTGGACATTTTGAAGCTATTATGTGAAGCGGGTTGCATCTTAGCTTGACATACCTACATTACTATAAGCACCATCACACTTAGAAATTAATGTACGAAATAGAAATATAGGGGAGAAAATTAGTAGTTCATCCTGCGAGGTATCTTGTTCATCAACTGATAACATTTCCCCTCTTCCTCTGACAAGTATACGCTCTTACTCTAAATATTTGCGCCTGAATAACATGACTTTATTTTTAAAATCCCTTTTACCTTGTTCCCTATTGTTGACAGACATATATATTATGCTTCCACGGGCATTTTT
Organism: Timema cristinae; assembly: GCA_039000515.1. NCBI lineage: Eukaryota > Metazoa > Arthropoda > Insecta > Phasmatodea > Timematidae > Timema > Timema cristinae. The sequence continues at coordinate 7,653,642 of JBCFYV010001001.1, read as the reverse complement.
AAATCTACATCATGGCAGAAAGATTCCATCTAGCTGTTTTCATGAATAAACCAAATAGCCCGAGTTATAAACGATTAAAAATAAAGTACAACTTCAAGATCCAAACAATAATTGTTTACACAATGTAAGACTATTTTAGAATTATTTATATATTTGATTTCAATATTGTATCTTTAAAACTAGATTAATAAAACCTAAATCCATGAACGTAGTACAAAATTGGGTGACATCCTTAAACAAAATACAGTGAAATTATTAATATTTTAATACCAATATCTTTCACAGACATTTATTTAAGTGTGATCGTAATATGAGACCATAGCACGGGAATCAGCTTGCTCTTTCTGAACTGACTGATTATATCAAAACAGGACTTATAGACTAACTTAAGTCTAGAACAGACACAGCATACAGACCCCGGCCGTTAATTCATCACTGTGAAAGGAAAAGCCAATATTTCACCAATGATAATTTATTGGCCGTGCCGAGAATCGAACCTAATAACCCTATATCGGTAGGTAGACACACTACCGGCTACTAAATTAACTAAGGTGTCAAACTACCCTAAGTAAAATCATAATAATATAATAATATTATCATATTTATTTTAGAAACTTTTCCGAGTTAAGAATTTAGCAAAACCTTCTAGTAGCAATGAGATCTGTTTAACTAAAAACGTTTACCAACATAATAACTTTATTTAGTCCTCCGAACTTGTACACAAACTCACTAAACCAAAATGTTTCATAACCGCCATCCAATTAAATGTTCAAGTACCGTAACTAATTGAGATAAAATCTAGCTCGATAAGCCTCATCGTGTGACAAGTTCCCCCCCTTCCCTCCCATCCCCCCCACCCCTCTCCATAAAAGCCAGCGCAGCCTCCCCTCTTCCCCTAAACCGTACATTACCTTATTACTGCTCGCGCCTAGATTATTGATATTCGATATCAAGTCGTGTTTCTCTGTGCGACCAAGCTTGTAACCAACGTTGCTAAAGACGGACGGAGACGGAGACACAGCCAAGGGCGGATACAGGGGGGGGGGATTGGTTTTCCGACTCATTCAAGTATAAGCATAATATTTTAATTAATAATAATTTTAATAACAGTAAAATTGCTAGTTTATATAAGATAATTTTATCTAACTATAATAATAAAAATAGGACTTGTGAGAAAAACAATTTTGGCTAGCAATTTTCTTAATTTTTTTAAAAACCACTTTTAAAATAAAAGTAATAAATATGAGCCATAGTTAGCCTTGAAAGGTATACCCTGATTTTGGTAGGAAGAACGGTATCTGGTTAACGTTACTAAAATAATTTTAATATATTCATACATCAAGTCATGTTATATGCAGCTGTCACTATTGATAGATTATTATCAATACTTATGAAGTGACATACATAATGTAGTACAATTTTTTATCAATTCTGGCTTCAAAGAAATATGTTTGAATTTTCTAAACTCTTCGAGATTACCTGCATGTTGACACTATGGCACAGATTATAAGACAAGGCCAGAGTGTGGTACGTCGAAGTGGACTAAGGGTGCATTGGCCTAAAATGTTTTAGTGTTGATAGAAAAATGTATATTTTAATACAAACCCTTGGCAATTATACTAAAATTAGTAATCTAATTACTGCAAAATTGTAGATGTAACCCACCCTGGTGGCGTATTAGCTAACGTGCTAGTTTCTTGTTTAGCTAGACTGCCTAGGACAGGGAGATCATGGTTTGAATCAGGATCAGGTGAATTGGAGGGTTTCTAAATTGTTTACCACTCTTTCTCCACGCAAATGTGGGTTAACTTCCTCTATATTCAACCTTCCTCATTCCTAACCAACTAGCATAATTAATACATAAGCTTATAACCCGAACAGATATTAAGACGTGGTGATAAATATTTTTTAGATGTAAACAATAAATTCGAATCTGCTATTACCACTGTTTGCAAAAGAGTTTTAAACCTTGTTCACCTCTACCGGAACACAAGAAAAAGAAGTAAGATGCAACACCTGCTATTACCACTGTTTGCAAAAGAGTTTTAAACCTTGTTCACCTCTACCGGAACACACGAAAAAGAAGTAAGATGCAACACCTGCTATTACCACTGTTTGCAAAAGAGTTTTAAACCTTGTTCACCTCTACCGGAACGCACGAAAAAGAAGTAAGATGCAACACCTGCTATTACCACTGTTTGCAAAAGAGTTTTAAAACCTTGTTCACCTCTACCGGAACACACGAAAAAGAAGTAAGATGCAACACCTGCTATTAACCACTGTTTGCAAAAGAGTTTTAAACCTTGTTCACCTCTACCGGAACACACGAAAAAGAAGTAAGATGCAACACCTGCTATTACCACTGTTTGCAAAAGAGTTTTTAAACCTTGTTCACCTCTACCGGAACGCACAGAAAAAGAAGTAAGATGCAACACCTGCTATTACCACTGTTTGCAAAAGAGTTTTAAACCTTGTTCACCTCTACCGGAGACACAGAGAAAAAGAAGTAAGATGCAACACCTGCTATTACCACTGTTTGCAAAAGAGTTTTAAACCTTGTTCACCTCTACCGGAACACACGAAAAAGAAGTAAGAATGCAACACCTGCTATTAACCACTGTTTGCAAAAGAGTTTTAAACCTTGTTCACCTCTACCGGAACGCACGAAAAAGAAGTAAGATGCAACACCTGCTATTACCACTGTTTGCAAAAGAGTTTTAAACCTTGTTCATCCTCTACCGGAACACACGAAAAAGAAGTAAGATGCAACACCTGCTATTACCACTGTTTGCAAAAGAGTTTTAAACCTTGTTCACCTCTACCGGAACCACGAAAAAGAAGTAAGATGCAACACCTGCTATTACCACTGTTTGCAAAAGAGTTTTAAACCTTGTTCACCTCTACCGGAACACACGAAAAAGAAGTAAGATGCAACACCTGCTATTACCACTGTTTGCAAAAGAGTTTTAAACCTTGTTCACCTCTACCGGAACGCACGAAAAAGAAGTAAGATGCAACACCTGCTATTACCACTGTTTGCAAAAGAGTTTTAAACCTTGTTCACCTCTACCGGAACAAGAAAAAGTAAGAGAACATATACATGGCAATAACTATCCTGCTATTACCAACTGTTTGCAAAAGAGTTTTAAACCTTGTTCACCTCTACCGGAACACAGAAAAAGAAGTAAGATGCAACACCTGCTATTACCACTGTTTGCAAAAGAGTTTTAAACCTTGTTCACCTCTACCGGAACACACGAAAAAGAAGTAAGATGCAACACCTGCTATTACCACTGTTTGCAAAAGAGTTTTAAAACCTTGTTCACCTCTACCGGAACACACGAAAAAGAAGTAAGATGCAACACCTGCTATTACCACTGTTTGCAAAAGAGTTTTAAACCTTGTTCACCTCTACCGGAACACACGAAAAAGAAGTAAGATGCAACACCTGCTATTACCACTGTTTGCAAAAGAGTTTTAAACCTTGTTCACCTCTACCGGAACCACGAAAAAAGAAGTAAGATGCAACACCTGCTATTACCACTGTTTGCAAAAGAGTTTTAAACCTTGTTCACCTCTACCGGAACCACGAAAAAAGAGTAAGATGCAACACCTGCTATTACCACTGTTTGCAAAAGAGTTTTAAACCTTGTTCACCTCTACCGGAACACACGAAAAAGAAGTAAGATGCAACACCTGCTATTACCACTGTTTGCAAAAGAGTTTTAAACCTTGTTCACCTCTACCGGAACCACGAAAAAGAGTAGTAATGCAACACCTGCTATTACCACTGTTTGCAAAAGAGTTTTAAACCTTGTTCACCTCTACCGGAACGCACGAAAAAGAAGTAAGATGCAACACCTGCTATTACCACTGTTTGCAAAAGAGTTTTAAACCTTGTTCACCTCTACCGGAACGCACGAAAAAGAAGTAAGATGCAACACCTGCTATTACCACTGTTTGCAAAAGAGTTTTAAACCTTGTTCACCTCTACCGGAACGACACGAAAAAGAAGTAAGATGCAACACCTGCTATTACCACTGTTTGCAAAAGAGTTTTAAACCTTGTTCACCTCTACCGGAACGCACGAAAAAGAAGTAAGATGCAACACCTGCTATTACCACTGTTTGCAAAAGAGTTTTAAACCTTGTTCACCTCTACCGGAACGACGAAAAAGAAGTAAGATGCAACACCTGCTATTACCACTGTTTCAAAAGAGTTTTAAACCTTGTTCACCTCTACCGGAACACACGAAAAAGAAGTAAGATGCAACACCTGCTATTACCACTGTTTGCAAAAGAGTTTTAAACCTTGTTCACCTCTACCGGAACGCACGAAAAAGAAGTAAGATGCAACACCTGCTATTACCACTGTTTACAAAAGAGTTTTAAACCTTGTTCACCTCTACCGGAACGCACGAAAAAGAAGTAAGATGCAACACCTGCTATTACCACTGTTTACAAAAGAGTTTTAAACCTTGTTCACCTCTACCGGAACACACGAAAAAGAAGTAAGATGCAACACCTGCTATTACCACTGTTTGCAAAAGAGTTTTAAACCTTGTTCACCTCTACCGGAACGCACGAAAAAGAAGTAAGATGCAACACCTGCTATTACCACTGTTTGCAAAAGAGTTTTAAACCTTGTTCACCTCTACCGGAGCACACGAAAAAGAAGTAAGATGCAACACCTGCTATTACCACTGTTTCCAAAAGAGTTTTAAACCTTGTTCACCTCTACCGGAACGCACGAAAAAGAAGTAAGATGCAACACCTGCTATTACCACTGTTTGCAAAAGAGTTTTAAACCTTGTTCACCTCTACCGGAACGCACGAAAAAGAAGTAAGATGCAACACCTGCTATTACCACTGTTTGCAAAAGAGTTTTAAAACCTTGTTCACCTCTACCGGAACACACGAAAAAGAAGTAAGATGCAACACCTGCTATTACCACTGTTTGCAAAAGAGTTTTAGACCTTGTTCACCTCTACCGGAACACACGAAAAAGAAGTAAGATGCAACACCTGCTATTACCACTGTTTGCAAAAGAGTTTTAAACCTTGTTCACCTCTACCGGAACGCACGAAAAAGAAGTAAGATGCAACACCTGCTATTACCACTGTTTGCAAAAGAGTTTTAAACCTTGTTCACCTCTACCGGAACACACGAAAAAGAAGTAAGATGCAACACCTGCTATTACCACTGTTTGCAAAAGAGTTTTAAACCTTGTTCACCTCTACCGGAACACACGAAAAAGAAGTAAGATGCAACACCTGCTATTACCACTGTTTGCAAAAGAGTTTTAAACCTTGTTCACCTCTACCGGAACGCACGAAAAAGAAGTAAGATGCAACACCTGCTATTACCACTGTTTGCAAAAGAGTTTTAAACCTTGTTCATCTCTACCGGAGTACACGAAAAAGAAGTAAGATGCAACACCTGCTATTACCACTGTTTGCAAAAGAGTTTTAAAACCTTGTTCACCTCTACCGGAACACAAGAAAAAGAAGTAAGATGCAACACCTGCTATTACCACTGTTTGCAAAAGAGTTTTAAACCTTGTTCACCTCTACCGGAACGCACGAAAAAGAAGTAAGATGCAACACCTGCTATTACCACTGTTTGCAAAAGAGTTTTAAACCTTGTTCACCTCTACCGGAACACACGAAAAAGAAGTAAGATGCAACACCTGCTATTACCACTGTTTGCAAAAGAGTTTTAAACCTTGTTCACCTCTACCGGAACACAAGAAAAAGAAGTAAGATGCAACACCTGCTATTACCACTGTTTGCAAAAGAGTTTTAAACCTTGTTCACCTCTACCGGAACGCACGAAAAAGAAGTAAGATGCAACACCTGCTATTACCACTGTTTGCAAAAGAGTTTTAAACCTTGTTCACCTCTACCGGAACACACGAAAAAGAAGTAAGATGCAACACCTGCTATTACCACTGTTTGCAAAAGAGTTTTAAACCTTGTTCACCTCTACCGGAACACACGAAAAAGAAGTAAGATGCAACACCTGCTATTACCACTGTTTGCAAAAGAGTTTTAAACCTTGTTCACCTCTACCGGAACGCACGAAAAAGAAGTAAGATGCAACACCTGCTATTACCACTGTTTGCAAAAGAGTTTTAAACCTTGTTCATCTCTACCGGAGCACACGAAAAAGAAGTAAGATGCAACACCTGCTATTACCACTGTTTGCAAAAGAGTTTTAAACCTTGTTCACCTCTACCGGAACACAAGAAAAAGAAGTAAGATGCAACACCTGCTATTACCACTGTTTGCAAAAGAGTTTTAAACCTTGTTCACCTCTACCGGAACGCACGAAAAAGAAGTAAGATGCAACACCTGCTATTACCACTGTTTGCAAAAGAGTTTTAAACCTTGTTCACCTCTACCGGAACACACGAAAAAGAAGTAAGATGCAACACCTGCTATTACCACTGTTTGCAAAAGAGTTTTAAACCTTGTTCACCTCTACCGGAACACAAGAAAAAGAAGTAAGATGCAACACCTGCTATTACCACTGTTTGCAAAAGAGTTTTAAACCTTGTTCACCTCTACCGGAATACACGAAAAAGAAGTAAGATGCAACACCTGAAAGTTGTTCTTTCGTCTTTGTCGTACGCAGTAGACAGAAGTCGGCTCTTTACAAGATTACGGTATAAGTTTAAATATGTTTGATTATTTATGAATGGCCCCATATGCCCCACTCCTTCCTTCTCTGGATACACCACTGGGTACAACTTGAAAATAGGGTCGTATTACGATTTTTTTTTTTTAGCATTGCGTTCGGGTTTCACACATATGCAATTTTTCACATCCATCAAAGTTTTCAACCTTTGCTCTGAGTTAGTTTTGTATTCAAGCCATATATTTTACACATCCCGTCGTAGATGTATATGCTTTATAATATAGCTTAAGACTCGGACAGGCACAACACCCAGTCCCTGGCAGTTAATTTATCACTGTGAAAGGGTAAGCCCACTTTTCACCAACGACAAATTTTTCGGCCATGCCGGTAGTCGAACCCGGGACCATTAGCTCAGTAGACAGACAAGCTATTGACCGAGTTAAGGTGTTGGATACATATAATATGTACTAATTACTCTAATGAGCTAGAGATAAGGAGGTTTGAATTTTAGAGGAAGTGTAACCCCGAAATTGCACGAAAGTAGAGTGAGAAAATTCTCAAGTAAAAACTACCCTCAGCACAATCAACCGGGATTCTAACCCCAATCTCCCCGTAACCAACCCTACCAGTCATTTGAGAGAGTGACTTATTAAGACTAAACTAGGTGACCACCAAAGTTTTCCATCAGTTCTGTTAAAACAGCCTTTTTGTGTTCGCAACACATTTTTGAATAAAAGCATATTTTCTTTAGGCACATTTATAATAAATGGTACGCTGTATCGGACAGACTTTCTCTCTATTTAATTTTATAATACCGACAGTTCCTTCACTAAAAAACTAGTCTTTTTCAAGCAAAATAATACACACTTTTGCAGAAGCACTCCACACAAATTTATTAATATACATTGTTAAAGAAACATTGAGAGACTCATTTCACCAAATATCATAACAATCAATTTAAATTTCAAAGACTTAATACAATAATATTAATACTTATCACCACGTTTTACTACCCGTTCGGGCTATACGCTTAAGTACTAATGACGCTAATGCTCTAGGACACAGTAAGGTTAAATGAAGATAGAATAAGTGAACCCACATTTTCCTGGAGGCTGAGTGAAAAACCATTTAGAAAAAAAAACCCAACCAGTTCACCCGAGTGAGATTCGAACCTCAATCTCCCCGTCCCCAGCAGACTTGCTCAAAACTTAACTAGCGTGTTAGCCAACTACACCACCAAGGCGGTTTTCAGATATACGAATAATATATATATATAGACTTATAGATCAGAAACTAATAATTTTATAAATATATGTTTCAAACTAAAAAGTTTTACATTTAATAGATACAATCTTTACAGCAATAAATGATCTAGTATCTCAGATAGTTACAGAGATATGATAAAAATTGGAAATTTCTGCTTATGTATTGTGCCCTCAAAGTAATGTTCACAGAAAAATGAAAATTACCATTTTACTTGTAACGTTAAACAGTGTTTAGACACAAAACTTAATCAAAATCTTTACTACCCTTAGTTTTAGATTTAGATATCTATTTCCAAAAACCCTCAAGGGGACCTTATGAAAACCCTACATACCAAGTTTTAACCTTATTGGTAAAAAGTTATCGACTCTATTCCGAGATACAGACATACAGATTGCATCAGCTTTTTCGGTTTCAGGGGGTCATTAAACGTCGACATTATCAAAATCTTGAGCTCAATTATGTTTAAGATCACAATTATTCTCTCTTCGAAGGGTCGAAAGAAAGAAAAAGGGAAATTTTTAAGAAAAAAAACCCACAATTTTTCGTAAAATGTAATAAAGGTATTTAAGATTTTTTATGATTGGTTTTGTTTTTACATTCTTAACGTAACGTTAAAATAACAAACGAGTGTAACCCGCTTCGTTTGCGTAGTTAGCAAACCTGTTAGCCGTGTTGAGCTCGACTGCCAAGGACGGAGAGATTGAGGTTCGAATCTCGGTCAGCTTAACTGGGGCGAGTTTTTTCTAAATGGTTTTCCATTCTCCCTCTACGCAAATGCGGGTTCACTTCCTCTAAATTCAACCTTACCAATTCCTAATCCATTGGTGTAATTAGTAATTAAGCATTTAACCCGAACGGGTAGTAAGACGTGGTGTTAAATTAAAAATATGTATATTAAAAAAACGAATGTAGTAATAAATCAAATTGTAATTAAATTATTAGACGTTAATTTTAAAATTGAGCCTATATTTATGTCTTTTTTAGCTATTTCAATATTGTTAGGATATATCATGACTTGCGAGATTTGATTACCCTAACAATGTCTGAAGATAAGAACAAAGTATGTTGCTCATCATTATGTAACTATGAGATTTTATTACCCTAACAATGTATGGTTATATAACTCATTATTATGTAACCTCCTCCACTCTTTCTTATGTTCATGTTCATCTAATTTTTGAACCTAATATCTTCCTAAGCATCCTGTTTTCAAACTCCCTAAATTTCCTCTCGTCATGTAAGATAAGAGACCACGCTTCACAACCATAAAGTAAAATCAGTGAAACAATAATTGTTTTGTTTATTTTAAGTTTCACAAATCTTGGCAACAGGTGATATTTTAACAGTAACATAACCCGCTTCAGAGTCCGAATGATCTAAAGCGTCACTCTCTTGTTAAAGTGTCATTCTGATGACGGGTAGATCGGGGATCGAATCCAGGTTGGTTCTACCAAGGGTCCCCCCCCTCTAAATTATTCCCCACCCTCCTGCCAAAGAAACTTGGTAGATTACTTCTAAAATGCTTCCTACCTCATTCTTACCCAGTTAGAGTAATTTCCATGTATGCGTATAACCTGAACAAGTAGTAAGACGGGGCAATCGGCAATAGACTAAGCACTCTTGACGGCAATCGACAATAGACTAGGCACTCTCGATGGCAATCAACAATAGACTAAAAAAAACAGTAACAAACACTTTACCACTGCGTCTGACTTCCTGTTCAGGTTGAAGGCATTTGTACTAATTACAATAATGGGTTAAAGATGGGGAAGGTTGAATCTAGAGGTGTATACGTGTCTGCGTGAAGGGAGAGGGTGAAATGTTTTGGAAAACCACCCTTAGTACACCCGACTGGGATTCAAACCCCGATCTCCCTCTCATCTTCAGTATAGTCAAGCACAATAGTAACGCCTAAGACTATGCCACCACCGAAGCAGGTTATTTAAAATTTAAAATAACTGAAGTCTAACTGGGCTGACTTAACCTAAGTCAGTTATTATTATAACAATAATTGATGAATAATCTGTTACAAACATTCATTATTATAAGTAGGAAAAATCCCCTGTGGTTGTATTGGTAAAAATAATTTATTATTTAGTGAAATATCGATTCCTATTGGTAGAAAGTATTGCTATTATTTTTGTTATTTTCTTATTTCAAAAAGACGCTTGTTAAAGCAATTGAATAGAAATTGGAGATAGCTTAGAACAATTTAAACCATAAAAGAAATACATCGATCAAGTACTGTTTAGTGTACGTCTCTTTTTATGTAACTAGCCCACCTGGTAAGACTTATAAGTCCCAGTAAAAATTATTCTATTATTTTTAAATATATTATATAGAGGTTGTTTGGTGACTTTACATGCTACTGGGTCTTTATAGAATACTTTTAGCCTCTAAACTGAATTTACATATATTTTAACTGAAACCTTAGATCAGTTGGTAGCGTGTTTTCCTACCGAGCTTAAGGTCCCGGGTTCAATTACCAGTTCAGCCAAAAAAATGTATTATTATTATCACCGCGTCTTACTACCCATTCGGGTTATACGCACTTACGCTAATGTGTAATGGTAGGGTGATTGTGAGATGAAATGGAGGACCTACAGTTTAACGTGGAATCCGAACCACGGTGGAGGCCTGGCATTCCCCACATAAATGTATTATTAAGGAAATATTTCCCCTTTTCACAGTGATTGCTGGGGGGCTCGGTGTTATGTCTGCTATAGATTTAAGCTAGTTTATAAGTCGTGTGCTGATATAAGTCGGTTTAAAACGTATACGTTAAATACCTCAAATTAAAAATAAATACATCATTTTATCATATAGAGAAAGTGTTGTTACCATGAAAATTGTTGATCTTGAGATTAAAGTGGGTTCTACAATTCTATCTGTCCTCAAGTATTTATGCGTGTCTGTCTGTCTGTCTCTCTGTATGTCTATCTTTATCTGGGGTTACAGCAGAAATGGTTTGATGAATTTCGTTCAAACTTGATATTTAGTTACTATATGATCATAGTCCAGGTAATTAACTGTTGATTAATATGGAATGTCTTAAGTGTCTAATGACGCTTTATATTTGTTTTGAGGGCTTGGGAAAGGGGGGGGGGATCCGTTAAGATTAGTTAACTGACTACTGCTCTTTGAAAATTTGAATTTTTTTTTAATCGGCTCTAACGTTATAGTTTAAAATACCTACCTGGGAAAGTACTTTACATGATAAAGTAATACATGCTCGCTTATATATATTTTTAGAGTAGTTTACTGATAACTTAGTTTAGAAAACTTGTAAATCTATAAAAATGGCTTTATTAATCCTGTTTAAAATTTATTTGTAAAGAGTATTTCATATATCAAAATAATGATTGTTTTTCTGAGAACAACTTACTGAAGGGTAACTTACTTATTTTTGAAAGTGTTGTTACAAACGATAACACACTGCGTGAGAAAGTATGTATAATTTTATTGTAACATTCTTTTCTAATTTTAATAAACACGATCGAAATTAAATACCGAACGGGGAAGGGACTAACTTTTTTTATTGGTTCATGATATAGAAGATTAAGTTGTTTACATATTCATTTCCCGTATCAAAATGTTAATGTCACGTCTATATTTCTCAAACTTTACAGAGAACAGTCCTTTATCATGTTTTAACATGACACCCAACACGCTATAAACCTTTTATTTGAACTAAATACTAGTTGAATGTTTTGTTAAAACGCCCTAACATAAAATGGGATGAAATGGCTGTAGTTGGGGGTGGGATTTTAGCAGGGATGGGGAATGGTAAAGAGGAGAGGTTTTAGTAGCCTCGTGTCATGCAGGTAAAGAGGGTATGGGTTATATAATGGCGGATGTTTACAAGGCCTGGTAGCGAGCATGGGACAATTAAGCGGGAAAGAGTATGTATTATTATTATTATTACTATTATTATTATTATTATTAGCACCGCGTCTTACTACCCATTTGGGTTATACGCACTTACGCTAATGTGTAATGGTAGGGTGATTGTGAGATGAAATGGAGGACCTTGTAACGTTCTGGAATTACGTTACCGCGATGGGTGCCTATTGACGAATTATAATTAATACACTTTTCATTTTGACATGTTTTTTTTTTATTGCTGAATTAGTTTAATTAATGCGAAAATAGATCATGTCGAAATATATACGTGGGCTAGCGCGGACAGGTGTTGCTAGACGCCAAGTGAGTTCTGTCAGTATTGGACACCAACTGCCAACTGAGAACTCCCAACTCCCAACTGAACACTGACACTATGTTGCACCATCCTTTGTATATATTCCTTGGTCATGGAAGCTTCGAGAAGGTTTAGTTTAGAAAAACAAAATACAAGACAAAAACATCTCTGTGCTACTCGAAGCTTCGAGAGCCGGAAAAAGACTCAAGTTACATTTTAAAATCTCTCTTCGAACCATCGAGAAGAGGAAGTTATTATTTGAAAAATATATATTGTCAAACTGACTTGGCTGGTGTCACGTGCGTGACGTCACTGTTCAGTGGCTTTTGCCTTCTTAGAAGAAGAGTGCTTTAGGCGCCATTTAATATACTACATAATTTAAATGAAATAAGATATGTTTATAAAATTAGGACGATATTCTTGTCAATGCTTTCACATACTTTTCAGGGGCAAATCAATTACATTACAACCTACAGTTTAACGTGGAATCCGAACCACGGTGGAGGCCTGGCATTTCCCACATTCACAAGATGTCTTGTCAGAGGTGAAGGAAGGGTTTGGTAATCAGATAAATCTGTGCCGGGACCGAGGATTGAACCCCGGCCGCCAGCATAGAAGTCTGACACCTTACCCCTAGACCACCAGGTCACCCTAAGAGTTTGTAACATTAGTGTCCAATATTCTTGGTGATTGTTATCTTACCAGGTACCTTAGATCCACATTGAATAGTGATATTTAAAATATTAATTTAAATAAAACACCCACCGGGTATTTTAACTATTTAATATTGTCATAATTATGTAAAGTAGTTAAACTTAAAATAAACTACCAATATTTTAAATAGTGATAATTGTAGAAGATTTGTTTCACCTGCTCCTAGTACCTGTTCAGATTATACGCACACATTAATTACGCTATTGAAATAGGGATAAAGGAGGTATAATTTTAGAAAAGTGTACCCACATTTGCGTGGGAAAACACCCAATCAGGATACCTTCTTGTCAGCAGCAGTACAGTCCAACAGGAGAGTGGGTTGTTAGACCAATGTGAACACCGATGAGGGTTTGACTAATAGTTTTGGTGATAGAACACTACGGTAGGATTTGAAAGGACACTTTTAGGAAATACAAACTTTTTTTTTTGGCGACCAACGTTGATAGCATTTTATTATATTATTTTTGTTATTTTATAGGTATTAATAAATTCTATCAAAAATGATAGCTGCAGATCTCATAACTTGACATATGAATACGTGAAAATATATCCAGTAGCTATTAAAACTTCTTCCTGTGAAAATTAAACTATCTCTCCGTACTATTCGCATTTAAATACACTGATGGCTTATTAGATTATCGGTGACCTGGTGGTCTAGGGGTAAGGGAACAAACTTCTGTGCTGGGGGTCCCCGTTTCAATCCTTGGTCTCGGCACAGATTTATCTGATTGCAAACCCTTCCTTCACCTCTGACAAGACGTGTATTAATCACAACTTGTGAATGTGGGGAATGCCAGGCCTCCACCGTGGTTCGGATTCCACGTTTAACTGTAGGTCCTCCATTTCATATCTCAATCACCCTACCATTACACATTAACGTAAGTGCGTATAAACCGAACGGGAAGTAAGACGCGGTGATAATATTATTAATAATAATAATAATAATAGTAATAAGATTATCCAACAAGATAGCGTTAATTAGAAAACGACTGTACCCTCAGCTAACAATTAGTTTTAGGACACTTACGACAAGGACGTCGAGACGTCAAACAATGTTATTTATATGTGAGACCCCAAAGTATCCAACTTCTGACACCAAATGTCACTGTAGCTAGGATGTAGTTGCGGGGCAGGGACCTCTTCATATACTATAACAAGTCATTGCGTGCTGGCGGAGACGAGACATTTAAATGTAGGACATTCATTGTCATAGTCATTCGATACACATCAGAAGTGAACACAGACATACCTTTATTTTTATACTTTTGAAGCCAGATGATGAACTAGAGATACATTTATGAGTGAGATTGTTCGAATCAACAAATTAATTTAAAAAAAACTTTTCATTGGGCATTCACTTTAAGATTGAAAGGAAGTTAGTTGTATATCTTTAATAATACTGTACTTTGGAGTGCCGATAATTTGAATGGCCTTAACTTTGAACTGACTACAACAATGTCCACAGTTAAATATAATGCCTATGCCAGTTTACTTCAAATTGTGGAAAGCGTACCCCTAGTGACAAGTGAACGGTTTCAGAGGGTAGCGAGCTACCCCTGAGATTCAGTAATAATTTTTTTGACGTGATCTCATGGACATTAATAATCTTTTCTTTACCTCTATCATGGATTATATATCTTACCAGTAAAGCTATTTATTTAGCAGTGGGTTTTACTTATCGTTCGGGTTATACGTATATGTATTAATTATTATAATATGTTAGGGATTAGGAAGGTTTAATTTAAGAGTTTACTCGTATTCACGTGGATGGAGAATAGGAAACTATAAAGGAAAAACTTCCCTCACTACACCCGACCGGGAATTAACCCCCTGTCATCGGCAGTATATTCAATTTAGATAATGATGCTTATAGACTATGCGGCCATTGAAAGGGGTTAAAACTTTATTCATATTTCGAGCAAACATTTATATTCTACAAGCTAGCAAATATTTAAAAAAGAAAATATGGATGGTTGGAAGGGGTACATTGGTTTGGCCATGGCCACAAAAGGGGTACGTAACTGGTAATAGTTTGTGAAACGATGGTCTTGGGTGTAAAAACAAATTTAATATATAACTTTTATAGTTATATACCAACATTAAGGATTAATAGATGACATTTATTGATTTGCTGATAACTTTTGAACAAGAAATACTTTCATATATATGTATATAAAATTGTTAATCACGTGTAAAAATACTTACATTGGTAGCTTCATGATCTAAGGCATTACTGTTGCAATAGACTAGACTGCTGATGGCGGGGACACAGAGATTCTAATCTCAGTCAAGTGTAATGTGGTTTATTTTTACTAAATGGTTTTACATTATACGCAAATGCGGGTACATTCATTCTAAATTCAACCTTACTCACTCCTGAAACATTAGCGTAATTTGTAAATAAGCGTATAACCTGAGCTGTTTGTAAGATAGGGTAGTAAAATAAAGTTTAAGAAATCGCAGAGTAAATAGGAAATATTTATTTAAATAACTGAGTAATGAATACAGCTAAACAGATATTTACGGAATTAAAATTGTAATAAATTTAAATACCCAATGAGATAGAAAATGTCAGTAACTGCTATTTCCAGTGCGATGATCTGATCTATTACGGGAAACGATCGTAAAGCATTACGCTACTAAAGTTTGTTTTTTCACATTATTTTTAGAACGAAATTGTGAATTATCCGATCACTGTAAACTGTAGCAAACACCATCAATTACAAACATTACGTTTAAACTGACAAAAAAAAAAACCATTGGCTTAATCGACAGTGATACATTCCAGCAATAACTGGACTCAGTAGCATCCCTCCTCCTTTCCCCTCAGTGAACACCCCTTCACCGATGGGCAATTAAAATGTGACCGTATTTTTTATATCGATTATCGGGTAGCCTCTCGAAAATTAATCACCAAACTGAATTATATCCTAGAATAGTAATGTATTAAGCTTAGGTTATTTTATTTATATAACGGCTCTTTAATTAAAGGGAATAGGCTTCTATATATGTATATATACATAAATGCTAATGTTTGTGTGACTTTCTAAACCCTAAAGAAGCCCCTAAAATACCTAAAAAGCTGAAACTATGTACACTTATACTATGGACAACGGGACAGAACCTAATAGAGCTAAATTTTAGATTGTTTTTGCTTTCTGATTGAATTTTTTTTTAAATATGAATCAAAAGAGCTGAGTGGGGGATTTACATTTTTCAGCTTATACTAGCAAGATAAGCTGCATCCTAATTATTCTATCTTAGTTAACCTGTTGCTGACAGGCTTATATAACCTAAGAGTTATTTTATGAACATTCAATATGCCTTAAAAACATTGATAATGATAGCGAGCATTACTTTAGTGTTTTAATCTGTTGGCACACTACAAGTAAAATTAATGCCCCCCCCCCCCCCCATTTAGTTTATCCACGTAAATGGCCAGTAGGAATCTTTCTACCAGGATGCAGAATATAAAATTCCGTAGAAGCATGTGTAAAACAAGTTAAAAAATTTAATTTATTCTATATGCAAGTCAATGATGTCCAGGCATAAATAGTAAAGGGAGTGTGTATACTCATCAGCGGAAGAGGGGGTAAGTGATATCAGCAGGAAACCAAAAGGACCTTGAAATGTGAAACGCTCACTTTCTTCCTTATCTGTATATTTAACACATTGGCGTATAAGTGTTATAGTGAGTCCTGGCTACGAAAGTAGGGGTCCCGCGTTCGATTCCCGGCTGGTGCCTTGAGTATTTTTTTCCTGAAGGGTAACTACCTCAATGATCACCAAGGTTTAGATAATTAGGCTTAATTTGGGTTTAAGTGTTTCCACTGGTCTCACACCCTCATACTCACTATCACCATCACCTCATCTCATCGGGACATGTAAAGTGCCTCCATGTAAAGGATGTACGATTAGTACATTAAGGCGTCCCTTGGACAACAGTACGTTAGTACTCGCTAAGCTTTCCACAAATTGTGCTACAAATGATGTAGTCCAGACGCGCATTATTATTATAGTGCTTAGAGTGACTAAGTGTGTCAAATTAAGATACAAGCCGCCTTGCAAAATATCTTCGAATTCATCTGAGTAGATGACGTCGTTAATGGAAGTTAAGTTAAATTTGCCCCTGGCACAGCTGAATACGAAAAACTAGTCAAAAACAAAATATTATTATAGTAATCTTTAAATTATATATTTCAACGATATCATAATGTAAGTTATAATCTAGTTTGTTTTCACATTTTCTAAGCTGCTTCCTCCTTTTCTTATGATTATACCGTAAAGTTGATTTTCTATTCCAAGAAACATTTTAAATTTTTCACGTCCAACCAGCTCATTGAATCATCCTTTATTTTTCGTCCTTGGTACGAGCAGAAGCAGTATTTCCCCTTCCTTCTTCGCACTCCCACAAGGTCGTTATATCGATCGCAAACCTTCCTTTCAACCCCTACCCCGCAGGCATTTCCCCGGCCAGCAGTGGAGCCACTAACCAAGCACACAATAAGAGCTCTTCTTAGCAACTACCTGTAGCGTTTCTTCCACCTTCCTCTATCTATTGTTCAGGCCCCTCTAGCTAAGAAACATCTCTTTGTTGCTCAAACATCGCACTCTGCTCCTGTCACAATAAGCTGCCTTCTAAACAACTACCTGTAACGTTTCTTCCATCTTCCTCTATCTCTTGTTCAGGCCCCTCTTAGCTAAGAAACATCTCTTTGTTGTTCAAACATCGCACTCTGCTCCTGTCACAATAAGCTGCCTTCTAAACAACTACCTGTAACGTTTCTTCCATCTTCCTCTATCTCTTGTTCAACCACCTCTTATGTAAGAAACATCTCTTTGTTGCTCAAACATCGGACTCTACTCCTGACACAATAAGCTGCCTTCTAAACAACTACCTGTAACGTTTCTTCCATCTTCCTCTATCTCTTGTTCAACCACCTCTTATGTAAGAAACATCTCTTTGTTGTTCAAACATCGCACTCTGCTCCTGTCACAATAAGCTGCCTTCTAAACAACTACCTGTAACGTTTCTTCCATCTTCCTCTATCTCTTGTTCAGGCCCCTCTTAGCTAAGAAACATCTCTTTGTTGCTCAAACATCGCACTCTGCTCCTGTCACAATAAGCTGCCTTCTAAACAACTACCTGTAACGTTTCTTCCATCTTCCTCTATCTCTTGTTCAGGCCCCTCTTAGCTAAGAAACATCTCTTTGTTGCTCAAACATCGGACTCTACTCCTGACACAATAAGCTGCCTTCTAAACAACTACCTGTAACGTTTCTTCCATCTTCCTCTATCTCTTGTTCAACCACCTCTTATGTAAGAAACATCTCTTTGTTGCTCAAACATCGGACTCTACTCCTGACACAATAAGCTGCCTTCTAAACAACTACCTGTAACGTTTCTTCCATCTTCCTCTATCTCTTGTTCAACCACCTCTTATGTAAGAAACATCTCTTTGTTGTTCAAACATCGCACTCTGCTCCTGTCACAATAAGCTGCCTTCTAAACAACTACCTGTAACGTTTCTTCCATCTTCCTCTATCTCTTGTTCAGGCCCCTCTTAGCTAAGAAACATCTCTTTGTTGCTCAAACATCGCACTCTGCTCCTGACACAATAAGCTGCCTTCTAAACAACTACCTGTAACGTTTCTTCCATCTTCCTCCATCTCTTGTTCAGCCACCTCTTAGCTAAAAAAATCTCTTTGTTGCTAAAACATCGGACTCTACTCCTGACACAATAAGCTGCCTTCTAAACAACTACCTGTAACGTTTCTTCCATCTTCCTCCATCTCTTGTTCAGCCACCTCTTAGCTAAAAAAATCTCTTTGTTGCTAAAACATCGGACTCTACTCCTGACACAATAAGCTGCCTTCTAAACAACTACCTGTAACGTTTCTTCCATCTTCCTCCATCTCTTGTTCAGCCACCTCTTAGCTAAAAAAATCTCTTTGTTGCTTAAAGATCGGACTCTACTCCTGACACAATAAGCACTCTTCTTAGCAATTACTTGTAGTGTTTCTTCCATCTCTTGTGCATTCACCTCTTAGCTAATAAACAATCTCTTTGTTGGTACAAAATCTCGTTTTACTCCTCACACACAATAAGCGTGATAAAATATTTATTCAGAGAAAAGACAATGCTTTCTGTTATAATAATTAAATCCTTGGGGGATGCTTGTCTCTCTCTCTGAATAATTCATGCGTTGAAAGATGTCTACCCAGCTTCATGGGGTAAGTTGTATACAATGCGAGCACGCGATTCGTAAATAAACACTTTCTTTAATATTAACGAGTTGTAACAAAGCCGGTATCTCATCGAATATTCATCGGGGCTATCCATACACACACACTATGAGTTTACTATGGTAATTACATCCATTTAGAAGTACGTTTGTCATTAACAGATTAATATAGGCAAGCTTGTAATATACGTGTGATTAACAAGCGTTTTTTCTCCACCCCATGTCTAAAAAATAGTGAGATTGTCGTGTTTGTTTGTACGTATTATGCCCTTAATAGTTCTACCAACTCCAGCTGGTTTCACCTTATCAATATCTTGAGCTAGTTTCATCCAGTCTTCCTAATTACAGCCTATCCCTATCTTGAGCTAGTTCGATCCAGTCCCCCCCCATTACACCCTATCCCTATCTTGAGCTAGTTATATCCAGTCACCCTCATTACACCCTATCCCTATCTTGAGCTAGTTATATCCAGTCACCCTCATTACATACACCCTATCCCTATCTTGAGCTAGTTTCATCCAGTCTTCCTAATTACAGCCTATCCCTATCTTGAGCTAGTTATATCTAGTCCACCTCATTACACCCTATCCCTATCTTGATATAGTTCTATCCAGTCCACCTGATTACACCCTATCCCTATCTTAAGCTTGTTCTATCCAGTCCACCTCATTACACCCTTTCTCTTTCAGGTCCATTCTTCTGTTATCCTCCCATCTGCTTCTAGATCTTCCCACTTGTTTCTTTTCATTCATTTAGTTCACCATTCAATACCTTAAACGCAGTTGCAGTTTTTTTTACATTCGCGCTGCATGTCCTGCCCACCTTATCATTGAGATTTGACCACCCCTACAAAGTCTCGTGATAAGTACAGGGTATATTAGTCATTTATCCTATGCGATTGAGACAAATCTAAAAAATCTAGTCTAGAAATAAAAACATATATTTCACGCCAAAAAACAAACAAATATATATCCCAAATTGTCATCCTTAGCCGAAATTTAATCACACTGTGCGTCTATATTTTTTCAATTTATTCTTATTATCTACCCGTGTGGTTTTATTCCTACCTTTTCCATTTTTCCAGAAAGAAGGAATAAAGATGTTAAGCCCTGATTTTTATAGGAATATATTTTTTGACCACCAAAATTTGTTGAAAGTCACTGAAGTTTGACATTCTAGAAACATGTTTTATTTGATTTATTAAATTATAAAGTTTAGTGTTAACCTAGACTGCCGATGACAGAGGGATGAGGATTTGAATTTCGGTCGGGTGTACTGAGAGTGGTTTATCCAAAATGGTTTTTCCCTTTCCCTCCACATAAATGCAGGTACCTTTCCTCTAAATTCAACCTTATCAATACTTACCTCACTAGCGTAATTAGTACAAATGCGTATACACTGAACCGGTAGTAGGACGAGGTGTTAAAAAAAGTTCATCTTAGCATTTATCAAAAGTTTCCAGTAATACTTTATCATGGATTACTGCATAATTTATCTTTAAATCGTTGATTAAAAGGGCTAAGACTGTTGATATAATTGTAATATATTTTTCTACACCATTGTGGCATAACGAGTTTACAGTTGTAAAATAAAGGGTTTCCTGTAGCATTCAGATTGTACATGAACATCCTACTTGTGATTTATTGGATTCTTTCCCCTCCTCCCCCCTCCACCCCATCGCAGAAGGTTGTCTGCTTTCTGACGTTATGGCGGAAGTAAGCTTCACTAACGTAGGAAAATGGTCTTCCGACTCCTTCAAGGTGGACTCAAAACACTTTTGGGAATCTGTCGTAATGGCAAAGGACGGCGATCTTATCCACCACAAAACTACTTAGAATCAATGTCTCGCCAAATGTGGTACGTGAAGCACCACTGAGTTTTATTAAATCATAACATATTTTTTGTTGTTGATTGTAAATTTGATAAATACTCATCATTATAATAACCTCCCCATATCTAGATTAAATTTATGAGTCATAAAAACAGCTTTACATCTGAATATTATTAGCACCGCGTCTTACTACCCGTTCGGGTTATACGCACTTACGCTAATGTGTAATAGTAGGGTGATTGTGAGATGAAATGAAGGACCTACAGTTTAACGTGGAATCCGAACCACGGTGGAGGCCTGGCATTCCCCACATTCACAAGATGTCTTGTCAGAGGTGAAGGAAGGGTTTGGTAATCAGATAAATCTGTGCCGGGACCGAGGATTAAACCCCGGCCGCCAGCACAGAAGTCTGACACCTTACCCCTAGACCACCAGGTCACCTTACAACTGAATAAAACAATTGTTATTTACATCTTAAATTTGTATCAGTAAAATTCAGATTATAAAATGTCAAAGAGGCATCATTGTACAAGTAGGTTTCAAGGTTTGCTACCTAAAACTGTTATTAATATTAAATTGTACTATAGGCAGCAAAAATACACCTACCGAGTCGAATATGGCTGCGTTATCTGATAGCTCGTAATCTTAATTGATCAATCATATGTAGCGGATAATTTCTCACGTCCATCACAGAGATTTGACGTACCAAACAAAAGGTCCCGTGCCTGATTTCCCATGTCCAAGTTTTTTCTAATTTAAGGAAAGTGATATTTAGATGCGGCTATAACAGTAATTTTCAAATAGAATAGTTTGACTATTTAATCCATCATAGGAAACTAGTTTATTGAACAAACATATAATTCAATACTAACAATTTTAATTTAGTGATACACTTTTTAAATGGTTTACCAGAGGGGTTGTTGGCGTTATATATTTAACTCGTGAATTAAGGGTAGTTTACTTCAGGGTTACAATAAAAAAAACTATTTTCTTAAAATAATATCTAACGATTTTGATTATAAATCTTATCTGGGCAGGGTTTGATGTTACAAACAAAATGGCGCATCTGATTTTGCCAGTGAAATAACTGGAGGGTATTTTACATTTGTGAATATTTCAAATTTTGATTGTATCTCCGTAGCTCTTTGAAATACAAAATAACTTACTATTGCAAGAAGAAGGACTCTTAGAAATAAAAAAAAAAACTAGTATCCAAAGTATATTTTTATAAAACCAATATTTTCCAAAATATAAGTATTATAATGTTTGGAGGTCTGGGAAATTGAGAGTTTATGGTTTTGCTCTTTGGTTGTCCGAGATGTTCTTATTTTTCTCAATCTGTTTTATAACATTGTATATTCTTTCATTTATGCTCTTTGTTTAAATGTGATGCTTTCTTCTCCATCATGTTTCTTCAAAAATGTATTTTATTTTGTTTCACATATCTTACACGATTTTTAAGTTCATGCCTCCATTTTTAGGTAAAGGAAAGAGAAAGTCTCTTTGGTGCACCGTACTAGTAATTTAATTTTCCTGATGATGGTGTCAACGTCGAAACATGAAGCTTCAATCTACAAGTAGATGAATCGGATATCTAGCATAAATTATACCTTAAGAAGCAAGACACAAAGGAAATTAAGGATATTATTTCAATCAAATTGTTATACGTCAATATACTATCATAATTTTTTTATATAAATTGTCTAAATAATATTTTAATAAATTACATGTAATAAAGTTTAAAATTTTATAGCACCACGTCTTACTGCCCGGGATATGTGCATATGTACTAACTACGCTAATATGTAAGGAATTAGTAAGGTTGAATTTGTATGAAGTGCACGCGC
This sequence comes from Timema cristinae, assembly GCA_039000515.1. NCBI lineage: Eukaryota > Metazoa > Arthropoda > Insecta > Phasmatodea > Timematidae > Timema > Timema cristinae. The sequence continues at coordinate 7,630,903 of JBCFYV010001001.1, read as the reverse complement.
ATTTACTTGGAGGGAGAGTGGTAAAATCCCCCTTGTACACCCGGCTGTGATTTGAACACTAATCGTCCCGTCGTCGGCAATCCAGTCTACTGCGAGACTTCAAATGGGGTCACGACCCCCAGGTGGTAAACCACTGTTTTCAACTAATATTTTTTATCTTCTCATTAGAATGGAGCTATGGCTGTTTAATTTTCCGTGGTAGTTAGGAAGGGGACGGGGGGAAGGGGGGTAGCAGTTAGATACGTCGGTGAAATACCTTGTTAACGGTTACGGCCCGTTATTACATTACCGTGATGTCTAGTAACCGCCAAGACTATTCACCGGCCAGTTAGCTGTTAATGTCTCTGTAATAACACGTCGCATTGTTAGGACTAAACGTCATTACCCTTCCGAAGAGGAGCAGGGGGAGGTTTAACAAGAGGGTGGCAGATCAATATTAAACAGGGGGATGATATAGAGCAATGTTTCTCAAACTATGGTACGCGGAGACCGCAAAGTACGAGAAGACTTTCATAGGGTATGTGACGTATCATTGACCCGCTTCGGTGGTCGAATGGTCTCATCCCTAAGTGTCACTCTAACAATAGACTGGACTGCCGATTCTGGGGAGATTGGATTTTGAATCCCAGTAGGGTATACTGAGGGTTGCTTTATATAACTACTACCCCACTCTCCTTCCGTGAAAATTAGGGTATCCTTTCTCTTAATTTCACCGTCCCCATTCCTAATTCATTAGCGTAACTAGTACATATGTACGCATGTAGCCTGAACAGGTAATAGGACACCGTGAAAAAAAAAGTAACATTGTATTTTATCTTAAAATATATTTTGGTGACAGTTAAACTTGTAATATATTTTTAACATTGAGTAATATTAGGTATTTAGGTTATATGCATATGCACAAATTACGTTAATTAGTTGGGGATGAGGAAGGTTAAATTTAGAGGAAGTGTACACGCATTTGCTTGGGAAAATAGAAGAAATTCACTCTCATTATACCCAACCAGAATTCGAACCGTGATCTCCCTGTCATTGGCAGTCTAGTCTAACACTAGAATGACGCCTTAGACCATACGGCTACCGAAGCATTTCATACATGATATTAATTTGAAACCATCAATTAAAAGAATCCGGCTCGTTCGAGCTGAGCTATCACGGAACTCGATCGTGTATAAGTAGAGCGAAACAATTCTTAATCAGTATAGAGTCCTGCACGTTGGTTCAATCATAAGTCTGATACATAAATTAACACAGTTTTTGACGTGATGTAATGGAGGTTTATAAGACTTTCTTTACTTCTGTCACGGCTTTGTTTAACTTACCACAAAAAGCTTTATTGAAATTACGGTCGACAATGTGGTAAATGTATAGATATACAAATAACACTTTAAACTTGTAGAGATAAAACCAAATAACACACTACGTTTGTAGAAATATAAACAAACAACATTCTACATTCATATACACACAAACAACACTCCAAATATATAAACATACAAACAACACTCCAAAGGTGTATCCACATCACTCTAAATATGTACACACATAATCAAACAATACGAGGGTGTATACATGAATACATAGAGACAGACAACTTGATAAAGGTGTATCCATACAAACATACATCACTCTAAATGTATGTACAGTACATAGAAACAAACATACATCACTCGAAATGAGTATACATAGAAACAAACATCACTCTAAATGTGTATACATAGAAACAAACATACATCACTCAAAATGAGTATACATAGAAACAAACATCACTCTAAATGTGTATACATAGAAACAAACATACATCACTCTAAATGTGTATACATAGAAACAAACAAACATCACTCTAAATGTGTATACATAGAAACAAACAAACATCACTCTAAATGTGTATACATAGAAACAAACAAATTATTATTATTATTATTATTATTTTATTATTGCACCGCGTCTTACTACCCGTTCGGTTGTACGCACTTACGCTAATGTGTAATGTAGAGTGATTGTGAGATGAAATGAAGGACCTACAGTTAACGTGGAATCCGAACCACGGTGGCGACTGCATTCCACACATTCACAAGATGTCTTGTCAGAGTGTAGGAAGGGTTGGAAATCAGATAAATCTCTGCCGGACCGAGATCGAACCCGGCCGCCAGCATAGATGTCTGACACCGTACCCTAGACCACCAGGTCACCCACAACAAACAAACATCACTCTAAATGTGTATACATAGAAACAAACAAACATCACTCTAAATGTGTATACATAGAAACAAACATACATCACTCTAAATGTGTATACATAGAAACAAACATACATCACTCTAAATGTGTATACATAGAAACAATCATACATCACTCTAAATGTGTATACATAGAAACAAACATACATCACTCTAAATGTGTATACATAGAAACAAACATACATCACTCTAAATGTGTATACATAGAAACAAACAAACATCACTCTAAATGTGTATACATAGAAACAAACAAATTATTATTATTATTATTTTATTATTTTATTATTAGCACGCGTCTTACTACCCGTTCGGTTGTACGCACTTACGCTAATGTGTAATGGTAGAGTGATTGTGAGATGAAATGAAGGACCTACAGTTTAACGTGGAATCCGAACCACGGTGGCGACCTGCATTCCACACATTCACAAGATGTCTTGTCAAGGTGTAGGAAGGGTTTGGAAATCAGATAAATCTCTGCCGGGACCGAGGATCGAACCCGCCGCAGCATAGATGTCTGACACCGTACCCTAGACCACCAGGTCACCACAACAAACAAACATCACTCTAAATGTGTATACATAGAAACAAACAAACATCACTCTAAATGTGTATACATAGAAACAAACATACATCACTCTAAATGTGTATACATAGAAACAAACATACATCACTCTAAATGTGTATACATAGAAACAATCATACATCACTCTAAATGTGTATACATAGAAACAAACATACATCACTCTAAATGTGTATACATAGAAACAAACATACATCACTCTAAATGTGTATACATAGAAACAATCATACATCACTCTAAAGTGTATACATAGAAACAAACAAACATCACTCTAAATGTGTATACATAGAAACAAACATCACTCTAAAGGTACGAAAATACAGATTATCAAACAATATGAAGGTGTATACATGAATACATAGAGACAGACAACTTGATAAAGGTGTATCCATACTAAGAATAACATGCTAAAGTTCCAAACATACAAACATAAGTACAGTACATACAGATATTCGAAATACTCAAAAACACTTTTTAGAGGGGAGTGTGGCTTGAGAAAATGTTTAATCCCAGTTCAATCATCCAAAAAGCCGTCCTTCTAACCATGAACTATTCGACAGTATCGTCACCTGCTGCCCAGAATATGAAGACAGGACTGATAAAGATAAAATGTGTATTCTAGGTCAAATTTAATAAGAAAAAGAAAAAAAGAATGGGACGTTGAGTGACACAAGTATGATGGATGCGTGGTCCAATGTCAGCTCTTCAAGGTGACATCTGGAGAGCTTATTATTTGACTTATGAATAATAGCACTTTGAGATGTCGTCACAGATAATCTTGTTATTCTCTGTGAATACGTAGCAATCTGTTCTACAAGTCCGTGAAGAAGTTATTTGTTACGCAGATCTACATCATCAGTGGTTGGCAACCTTTTTATACTCCGCTCTACTTAACTTACCAAGATTCCCAAAATCACACAAAGATTTTCCACTATACTTTTGATTTTTTTCTGTTTATAAATCTTATATAGAGTGTTCGGAAACTCATAGCCCAAACCGCTCATATAGTTTGTTTGAACCAAAAGTAATACAAAATCCCCAAACACCTACATCCGGAAAACTATGCTAATACCATTAAATTGTGTTCAAAGTTTCGGCGTACAGCGCTGGGAGAGCAAAGCTGTTCAAGCATGCGTGTGCAACCAGCTGTATAGGAATTAGGTGCACTACACACCCGACAACTTGGAGGATGGCAGCAGAACATACCACAATTAATAGTAAACAACATACTAGTCCATCTAGAAATGTGAATACGTTCTGAGGGTCATCATTAATTGTACTACATCATAGCAAATGCTAGCCACTATTATATTTTATATATTAATCATAAATTAATATGGATTTGAAATAATCAGAATAAAATTGCATGTTGTGATAGTAGCTTGACTTATCAAATTATAATTAAATACTATTAAAATAATTGTCCAATAAAAAGCTATTCTTGTGCATACAATTATATAAATAAATACAATAATTATATAATCTTTAAAGCATAGAACAATTAACCAAAATTATTCAAATTTAGATCCAGCTACGAGAATATTTAATATATTATTTGATTCGAATTCTCTTGAAATTTAAAAAGTGGGTTCCATACACCCCTAATCATAACTATTCTCTAATTTTTTTAACTTTCTCATTATAGATAAAGTATCGTAATCGTGAAGTTTTTCAACCTCTAAATTATGTTGGATCTTTAAATTCTGCCTCTGGACCCAAAAAAGTAGTTCCTACAATTCTGTGTGGCCCTGTGTCTGTCTGTCTCTCTGCTTTGATATGGAGCTACAGTTGAAACGGTTCGGTGGATTTTGTTCAAACTTGAAATTTAGATGTAGTATAGTCATACCTTGAGGTATTATTTTGATTTTGATAAGGAATTTTTGAAAATTTGAAATTTTTCTTATATAACTCTAGAATTTTGGTTTAAAATGGGCATGTAGGGAGTTTTTTGTACATAAAAAATACTAATACAATATGTTAGTATTTCGTTAAAAAAGATTATTTGATTGCTCTATCTTGGTTTGAGCGCGATCTTGTGTATACCATCCCGGTTATTCAGGCATGAGAATGTTTCTTAAGAGCACACCTCATTGGAATAGCTTCATTTTCACGTCTTTTTTTAAATTTGTTTTTTGTAACTCATCTTACTATCCTCATAACTAATGGAGTAGAGATGAAACAGGCGTAGCTATGGGAAATATACCCCTTATTGGCAGGGAAAGAAAGATGGAGATTAAAAAAATATCTAAATACGCTTATCTTGGATTCTAACTTCTAAATACCAACCCCAACAAACCAAACTAGATACCATTTGTCCGTGTTCCCGGTTAAAATATGATTTGAAACGTATCTGAAAATTTACAATCCACACCAGTACAGTACAATACTATACTGTTTATAAAGTGACCTTGGTAACCTGGTGGTATAGGGGTAAGGTGTCGGACTTCTATGCTGGGGTCCGGGGTTCAATCCTTGGTCCCGGCAAATATTCATCTGATTACCAAACCCTTCCTTCATCTCTGACAAGACGTGTATTAATCACAACTTGTGAATGTGTGGAATGCCAGGCCGCCACCGTGGTTCGAATTCCACGTTAAACTGTAAGTCCTCCATTTCATCTCTCAATAATCTTACCATTACACATTAGCGTAAGTGCGTATAACACGAACGGGTAGTAAGACGTTGTGCTAATAATAATAATATAAAGTGACAGCTATTATGTAATATTATCGAGGTATATAAATATATATATTATTTTCCTTATTCTGACATCTTTTATAAACTGGCATCGTGTTTATCTGCCAACCTAAGAGTCCCGGGTTTGGGGCCCTTTCACAGTGATGAATACTCAACCAGGATCTGGGTGTTGTGTCTGTTCTAGAGCTAATTAGTCGAGTGCTCATTTAATCAATCGGTTCAAAAGTGAACGTTAAATACCTATACAAAAGTAATAATATATCTTCTTGTGATAAGATTCTCGATAGTTTATTTGCTTTGTTTACCTTTTATGTTATTTAGCTTTTAGGCAAGATAATTCCAAATATCACAGCTAAGTTGATTTTTTTATTTCTTTATAAATAACAAACTATGTAAATAAATATAAAAATCAACCGTTGGTGCTTAAACAAACATTTTAATAGCTTTACGTAAAGTCAAGATTATAGAACGAAATAAACAAATATAATACGAGAGCTCCAAAACATCTTAGAAACGAAAATTGGAAACCCTTGACGTTTACCTGGAAGGAAGCTCATTTTTTTTTACGTCAGAAGAAAAGGAAAAAAGTATGAAATTATATTTTAGGAAATATCATAAAAAAAAGGAAGAAAAGTAATGAAAACTGTGAAACATAGAGAAAGAGAACCGAATAACATCTCGCAAATAGGAAACGCAAAAAAAAACAACAACACAAAAATGATGTTAGCTACGAAGAATGTAGAGAAAGGAATGAAAGAGCACAACATGGGGAAACAGAGATGTAGTAGCCAGCCACATTTCTATAGACCTAAATCAATTGACTTGAGGCTTTGTTAGGTGGTCACAAAGTTGAAACATGGTGGGTTGTTGAGCTGGGGGGGGGGGGGCAGTAGAGGGGGGAGGAAAAACCGAGCCGGAGGCGGTGAAGGAAACGACAAGGGAAATAGTATTAAGTGCACATGAAAAAACAAGAGTTGCTGTCACAATTCACTTTTTGCTCACAGTTTTCTTTTACTTGGATTATATTTTATGTTACATATTTTTACCGTGACTTTTTTTTTTTATTACTGTAAATTTTATAAATTTTACAACGTCTATAACTTTTTGAATACAAAACAAGATTACTTTTTGGTTATATGTACAGAATGAAGAAAATTGCGTTTTCTACTCAAGATGGAAGGATTTGTTTACACAAAAAGCTTTGGTAGGTCTTTTACCCCCTCCCCTAACCCCCCCCCCCTCAAAATGTATGTATCTTAAAATAAATTTCTCTCATCACTTGAACTTTTAAATATGTAGATAATTTTACTAAATTGGTTATCTATAAGTTCAAGGTTGAAAATAACTTTATTCATATCGATCCATCGTGGTTTATTATCAGACCAATTACATGATTATGTCCACACATTGTTTTCCAAAAGAATAGATTCCTAGAAATGGGTAACGTGCGTATTTGATGAAGTTGACAAATTAAAATAATATGAACAGTAATAACCAGGGCATGGATTATGTTGACATGACATCCTTTTTTTGGTACATCACAGAAAATGCTAATGTTTAAATAAATTTTGTTCATCATTCCCTTATTGTGGAAACGTTTTTATGTATAATTTTTTGGTCTTTTTTTATCATTTTGGATTTTTAGGTAATATTTTCTTGACTTACGTTCTTTTTGAGTAATTTTTAAGCATTTTTGAATTAGCTATAGGCATTTATGTTTAATACTCAATTATTAATTTTTTAATCACACATTGCGGGAATGAGAAGATAATGTAGGCCAATATCCTGTTTGCTTGTCTGGTTGTAAAATACTCATTCCTGCTGAGACACTGCAACTAGTCTGGAGAGGGTTGCGCTGCGATGGGGTAGCTAATCTGAATCAAATATTTGTAAATCAGTGTTATATTTAGCAAAAGGCAAGAGTTTAGTTCTTAAAGGCATTTTATGGAAAATAAACTTTTTGTCTCCATTTCTAACGTGCGTTTTTGATGTAGTCTTGTGCTATGCCTCTTTGATTACATTTTTATATAATTTTTAATAGAATATTGAGTAAATTTTATATATATATATTTTTTTAACATTTTGAAGTTATAAAAGTCCGGGCCTTTGTGATGACAGACGGGAATAAAAATCAAGAAAAGGTCAAAAACTGTTTTTATTTTTTATCAACACGTCTCTCCCCTTTCGGATTATAAGCAAATAAACAACCAACCTTTGTTCTTTACGGATGTGAAGTGTGCTTTCTCACTCACTCCCAAGAGAATAAATGAGGGTTTTTGAGAAATATATTTGGGTATAGGAGAGATAAACAAACAGAGAATAGAGAAATTCACATAATAAATAGATCCATGGCTTGTACACCGCCCCGACATATTAAGATAATCAAGGCGCGGAGGATAGAGGTGGGTTGTCATTTAGTGCGTAGGGCAATGACAGGCATGTACACAAAATGTTGGTTGAGAAATCCAGGGTAGCCGAGACGTCGATAGCAGAATGTGAAAATGTATTTGAAGGAGGTGAATGTCAGTGAGGAATGGATGGAGTTGTCTCAGGATATAGTTGACTGTAGAGCTTACGTTCTGGTGGCCATAGAAATTTCGAGTTTATTAAGGAGACCACCTCGGTGAACAAGACATTCAACACAAGACGTTCAGCTCTAGCGCAATATTAATTTAATCCCACGATGAGTTATTTCAAAATATGGTTCACGCCAAAATAAAGCCTAAAGATTCCAACAGGGCTCTTTTTCCTTGACAACCCTATAATCTGAGATTATTAATATAAATAAATGTGTGAAAATGTGACATTAACTCATTTTCAACGACTTTTTAAGCATATTTCCACGATATAAGGCTAAGCTTGATGAAAAAAGGTCTCTATATTTAGCCTTCCTAAAAAAATTGCAATAAAATTTTTAATAGGCTTACAACTAAACATATTAAGATGTTTGAGAACTAGCAGCGATCTTACCTCTTTACCCTGAGATAAAAAGTTTCGTAGTTTTATTTCCCCTCTTTCTTATAGACATGACAAAATGTGGTTGTAGGAGAAGGGCTAAAGGGAGTATAAAATTAGACAGAATAAAAAATAGTTTCAGAAAACGACACAAGCCATGTATTTTAAATTGTGTGGCCTGACAGCGATTTATAATTTCTCGCTGACCGAAGGCAAGAGAGTTAGTTAATTTGTTAGTATTTTTACTCATCCAGATATTGTGAAATTAATTACGTCAATAGGGCATGAGAACAGAATTGTGTAGGTTAAGGGGTCCCGGACCCCTATACCACCTGGGCATCGTTGTAACCCCCTCCTTGTAGTTTATGGACTTCTGAATATTGGTTTCCACTTATAACTTTAATATATCAACTTTATAAAGTACATCTCTTAGTATGTTATTACATTCTTTCAAACAAACAAAACTTTGGTCAAACATTATATTAGAGTTTATAACATACCAAGAATACCAAACTATTCTTCTTCATATCTCTCATCTTTCGATTGGTTGGGCACAAACTCTTCTTTCCATTCTTCTTTACGCTCATTCATTACCTTTGTTTCCTTGTAGCTACTTGCACCAACATCCATCATAACCTGTTTTATGTCTTACAATCTCGGCCGTCCTTTTCTTCTACTTTCTTCCATTTTTCCTTCAAAGATGTTGACGAAAACTCATTATTTCTAAATATATATCCAATCCATGTTCCTCCTATCATTTTAATTACATTCCATGGTTTCCTCTTTTCATTGAAAACCTCTTCATTTGTGACCCTGTCTGTCCAAAATCTTTTCTCTTTCTCCAGCACCATATTTCAAGGGTCCTCAATTATTTTCCCTTCTGCTTTCCTATGTTTTATTTTTATTTTAGCTCCACGTATACACATCGGGTTATACGCCTCGCTTTCCTATAGTCCATATTTCGACCCATACAATGTTATACAAACATTGTCTACAAAAATTTTCCTGGCATTAGTATTGATTTAAAAAAATTACAATTTATTTATTTTCTTATTTAAAACTGCTTGTCTTGGACTATCCTACTTTTAATATCTGTTGAACTTGTTAGTAATTATACTTCTCAATATGTATAGTTATTGGTTTGTTTCAGTTATTTTTCATCCGATGTAATACTTATTGCTCTAGATTGTTTGCCACATATCATCACTTTGTTTTCTTTCTATTTACTTCATATTGTATTCTTCTTATAATGTATTTCCTTTCTATCTATCCTTACTCCACACATCTCTCCTTACATCCATCCATTCCATTTTCAATATTAATGTTGAATAAAGTACGTTAATTTTTGCAATATTTAAACTATTATAGTTACCGAATTTGAGCAGTTTAATTTTGATACAGGCTAAATATTAATTTTCTATTTCTCCAGTTTGATTTTATCTCTTTGAGTATCATAAGTAATTTTCCCGAATTGATATAATCGAGAGATAAACTCTAATAAACATCATTATATTTAATGTTCAATGGTCACGTTTAACTTGGTTAAAAAAGTTTCAGTGGCCGAATGATCTAAGGCGTCACTCTCATGTTAGACTAACCTACTGATAATGGGGAGGTTGGGGTTTGAATCTCGGTCGGGTATACTGAGGGTGTTTTTTAAAATCATAAATGGCTCCCCAATCTTCTTTCACGCTAGTGTGGATAGATTACCTTTTAAAATACTTCCTTCCTAATCTCTATCCCATTAGGGTGACCTGGCGGTCTTGGGGTAAGGTGTCAGCCTTCTGTGCTAGGAGTCCAGGGTTCAGTACCTTGTCTCAGCACAGATTTATCTGATCGCCAAACCCTTCCTTCACCTCTGACAAGACGTATATTAATCACAACTTGTGAATGTGTGTAATGCCAGGCCTCGACCGTGGTTCGGATTCCACGTTAAACTGTAGGTCCTCCATTTCATCTCACAATCACCCTACCATTACACATTAGTGAAAGTGCGTACAGCCCGAACGGGTAGTAAGACATGGTAATAATAATAATAATAATAATAATAATAATAATAATCTATCCCATTAGAGTGATTATAATATTTACGTATACCTAAACAGGTAGTGAGACGCGATGATCTATACTTATAAAATAACATGTCCTGACTGACTGACTGACTGACTGACTGATTAATCAAACTATCAAGGCTACAAGCATGAAATTCGGACTGTATATTCATTTTGTTATGTAGGCACCCACTAAGAAAGGATTTTAGAAAATTCCACCCCAAAGGGGTCAAAATAGGGGATGATAATATGTATGATAATATGTATGAAAGTCCGTCATTTTGAAAGTTACATAAATAAAAAAATTTTATTTCGGTTATTGACGTAAAACAAATAAATACGTGTTTCAGGAATTTTGGAAATTTTATTTAATAAGGGATGAAAAAGGGGGTGAAAGTTTGTATCGGACTTGCATTATTTTTGATCTGAGGTCAAGTTATGGTCATCAACGTAACGTAATATTTTAAATTAATCTGTAAATACATATGTATATTTTTGTATTTGTATATAATCAACTTCCACGCGAGCAAAGCCGCGGGCAACAGCTATCTAGTAATAAAATAAAATGGTAAATTTGATATATTAGTATTCGACCCACACACCCCTTCACACACATACATACACATTTTATTCCGTTATTGGTACAGTTATATAAAAACAAAATTTATATAGTGCATCCCTAGAACTATTAACTTCCTACGTTTTTGTAGAATAAATATGAGTTAAGATATTATAATTTTGAGGAAATACACTCAATTGACCATGGCGGGAGGAAGGTAAGCCATATAAGTTAAAGAGGCTGCCTATGTATATGATACATTGCCAATCAGATTTTGCACTTTGGTTAAACATTTATAATTACTTTAACAGTTGACAAGTTTGGTGCTTAGGGCTCTTTTATTCAGGCATTTCGTGACGTGGGACACGGTGACGCGCGTCATTTCTGCCTTCCTGATCTGAAAAGTGGGTCGTCGAAACCTAGAGAACGCCACGTTCAAAATTATTCATGACGATCCAATGTACATTATATTATATTATTATTAGCACCACGTCTTACTACCCGTTCGGGCTATACGCAATTGCACTAATGTGTAATGGTAGGGTGATTGTGAGATGAAATGGAGGACCTACAGTTTAACGCGGGACCCGAACCACGGTGGAGGCCTGGCATTCCCCACATTCACAAGATGTCTTGTCAGAGGTGAAGGAAGGGTTTGTCAGTCAGATAAATCTGTGCCGGGACCGAGGATTGAACCCCGGACTCCCAGCACAAAGGTCCGACACTTTACCCTTAGACCACCAGGTCACCTATATTATATTCAATGGGGCATTTTATACAGGCGTCAGCTTTGTGTTGCCATGTTGGTGTGACCGAAGGTCAACTAACCTCTACGCCACTCGTGTTGGGACCTCAGTGTATCTCAGTACAAATATTAGTGTAATTCTATAGCAGGTAATGGGTGTATTTATTATTTATGGTTGGGTATACTATTTTATACGATCCTGTACTTACATAAACTTGTAAAAATAGTTTAAAATATGACATCTTCTACTCTGAAAAGTAAAAAAAAAAAATCATATATTTCAATTAATTATTAAGAGCTAAATTACCCGCTTTGGTTGCCGAATGGTCTAAGTGACTGCTCTCGCAGTAGACTAGACTATAAATGACGGGGAGATCAAGGTTTTAATCTCGGTTGGGTATACTGAGGGTGGTTTTTCCACAATAGTTTTCTACGCTCCCTGCAGGAAAATGATGATACATTTATTAAAAAGCTAAACTTTTTCATCCCTAAAATCATTAGCATAATTATTACATAAATGTATAACCTGAACTGATAGTGAGACGTGGTGCTAAAAAAAAAAAAAAAAGGAGCTAATTTCCAGGAAATTAAGGTAACTGGTGTAGATGTGTAGAGGGGACTTTTATGAATAGAATTATGTCATTTATTAGAGGGGGACGGATGGCAACACAATTGTAATTTGTAGTTTGCTTATCCATGTTTTTTCTCCTACTTCATGACATTTCTACACAGGAACTTTATAAACCCACTTGGTTTCTGGTGTTTAGTCATTTCTAATTGACTTTTCTAGCTCCCTTTAGGATACCCATCCGGGATTATAGCCCGTTACACCCGTTTGAGGAAAAAAAAAAAGAAACATGTTTTGCTAATTTATTGATTAATAAAAAAGTTAACTTTTGCCTAATCATAGCTTTAGAATAAATGTTGATAGAAATGTCGGGGGGACTGGTGCTAAAGTGGCTAAGTGTCAGAACTATGGTACTGGGTGCGTGGTGTTTAAACTTGTGGGAGTGAAACAAAATTTATTTGAGTTTCCTAAATCCCTTGTCTCTACCTTCTGACAATTACACAGTGAATGTTGAAAACCACCACGTGGTTCGGGTTAGTCATTTTAATTGATTTTTCGCTCATTTCATCTCCATATCACCCATACCTTAGAAATAAGAGTAAAGTTTGCGTAATAACTCGAAAAAATTGTTGCATCCGTTTAAAATGGATGATAGAAATGTCACCACGCTGTAAGTTCAATCTGGTTACAAAATGACCGATATTTCCAAGGCTTTACGGCCACCCGATGAAGTAATGTGACGGGAGTTAAATTAATTTATCGTATCATCGGTCAGAGCTGTTTAATGTATAGACATTAGGCTCAGAGTCATGCGTGCATCGACGGGCATGGGGCTGATGAGCCTTCAACATTAAGTGCCTCAAGAAAAATAGCTACAATGAAACAAATGAAGCATGGCTTTTTGATTGATTACACTGAGCAAGGAAAAAAAAAACTCATGTCAACATTTCATTTCATGATATAGTAATAACAAAATATATTCTTCAGCAGTAATATCTTGTAAATTTATTTAAATAGCAACAATTTGTTGTTTGTTTAATGATCAAAGTTCATGGCTACAGATCCAGAGGTTCCGGGTTTGATCCCCGGTGCTTCCAGATTTTTTGTTAATCAGTGGGTCTGGTAAAGGGTTCAACTCAGACGCTTGAGGACAATTAAAGAGCTACTTGAATGAAAAAAAAAAGTAGAGGCTCTGGTCTTGAAAACGGAAATAAATGGCTGGAAGATTCATTATTCAGACCAAATAACACTTTCTATTAGGGGAATTTGGCACTATCTTCACCAACAGATGGTGACTGTATGGTTGGTATAGCTAGATTTCGGGCTTATGCCACGAATTTATTTTTTAGTTGCTATAACGTTTACAATGACGACTGATTGATAATTTTTATGAAAATAATTATGAATTAACAATGGATTGAGCTATATAAAATATAATAGTACTCATCAAGTTGATTACCCTGACCTTTGCCTGAGGCCTAATTTAAAATACTATTGGACTACTAGGTAGTGAAAATATTGCCCCGCTGTGGAGTAACTGATTTTTAGGGGAGAGGGGAGTGTGAAGAAATATTTTTAGACTTTGGGGTGAAGTCAAAAATAAGTTTTTTTTGTTCTTTAAGATAACGTTACTTTCAAATTTTTAAACCATCACTAGTTGCATTTAGGTAAAGAGAAAGCTGTATAAAAAAAAGCACAATATTTAAATTATACTGATACTTAGGAAATTCTCTATGCTTGCGTTACAGATGTCATTTAATCACAAGTTGGTGTTAATATACTTTTATTAGCTGTTCTAAAAATGATAATTTGGATGAAATATCTAATATTTGAAGATATTTCAAATATTTTAACAATAATATAGATAATATCAAAGCATTTTCTTCCTTCAAAATGTTTCAAAGATCGAACGTTATTGTGGATGTTGAAGTAGAGAAGGGTATTTGATCTTTGACTATAATTTCAAAGTTTTTCAAGCCTTAATAGTTTTTACACTACATAATTTTACTGTAGATTTTTGAGGATTTTAGGAGTATGTTTATGTATTGTATTCAGTTTTAAATTTGAGGAGGGTAGGTTGTTGAGATTTCAAATTTTAATAAATATTCAATTTGTATTTTTGGTAAAGCTGCATTTTTGTTGTGATGTTGAGATGGATTTTAAGAGAATTATCTATTTTTGGAAATGCTCATATTGAAGTGTTTTTTTCGGAAATTTTTATTTTGACATACATTTAATAGACTATGGTAAACTGTAAATAACATGACCTGTTGAATAAATACTTGACAGTAAATCTAGTAATTTTCTGACTTCAAATAAGATTCTTTTTATGAAAATTGGACAGTATATCTAGTAACATTTCTAACTGTTTGATAAGATCCTTTCTACGAAAACCGGACAGTAAATATAGTTAACTTTTCTAACTGACAGGAAAGATCCTTTCTATGACGACCAGACATAGATCTAGTAACCTTTTAATATGGGGGTCAGATAAGATCATTCTACTATTGAAAATATGGACAGTGATAAGATATATAGTTGAGGCTCTCTTCTTAGCGTGGTACCGAGTATAACGGGCTAATTATATTATGTGAATAATGTTTCTATGAATTGCGTTAGAGTCTAGAGTCAAAGACTTTATTTGAGTAGGTGGTCAATTAAGATCCTTTCTATAAAAATCAGACAGTAGAACTAGTAACTTTTCTAGGTGGCAGTTAAGATCCTTTCTATAAAAATCGGATCGTATAACTAGTAACTTTTCTAGGTGTCAGATAAAATATCCTTCCAACGAAAATTGGACAAGAGAACTAGTAAATTTTCTATCAGATAAATATACTTCCTATGAAAATTGGACAGTAAATTTAGTAACTTTTCTCTCAGATAAGTTCTTTCTATGCAAATCGGACTGTAGTTGACCTTTCACGTCTAGTTTTCAGAAACAGATGTGCTAGAGTACACCGTTTATTAATCAATGAGTTTTGGATGAATTTCTTCCCACAGAACCCATGACCTCTCACTTCAGTTAATTAGAGATTTTCTTTGGTGCTGTTTTGACCACTTCCTGCTAAATCTTCCCTCAAGCCACAGGAATAAAAAAAAAACCACGAATGAACGTAAAGCTCTCCGAACAAGAAACGAGAGGAAAGCTTCCGTTTGAAATAAGCTTTCATTCCATAGGATTACATGTTTCCTTGTGGTTGAACTTTGTAATTGAAACAGCGATACACCGGATATCGTACTAAGTTGGCAATAAAACCAACAGGATCTGGTAGTGCGGTTTGACTTTTCTTGAAGGATTTGATGGTTTAGTTTCTCTCTAAGGTAGCATAGGAGGGAATCCAAGCTGAAGCCTGAAGGTCCATTTTTAAAAGTCTTTACAGCAATAAAGGACCACATTTTTTAATGGTAAAATTAATAAAATATTGCTCCAGTAGACACGTTTGGTTTAAATTTCTACTATATTAATCTCAATGGTAAGAACACTTTTTTTTCTCTCGAAAGGTGTTCTCACGGAATATATGAGAAATTAATTATGAAAGTACAAAAAATGTGATTTAAAGTTTAAAGTAACCATTCTTATATCGTAATTTTAAATGAAATTATAGAGTTAATCATACGAGTTTTTACTTAAATAACTTTCACGGTAATCTTCACTTATGAGGTTAGGTAAGAATATTTTTTTAACCATTAAAAATAAAGAATTTACGAGTTTTTTTCTATACATTTGGTAAATCGGGAACATATAAATGTGCATTTTTGATTGGAACATTTGTGATTTTATTTTTCAAAAGATATAAAACCATATATTTGAGAATATTTTTAAACCGAAATCCATTGTTTTTGTAGAAGAAATTTTGAAGATGTATTGATAAAGTGTAAAGTCTCTAGTTAAAGGCCAATCGTGGAGTTTGTACAGACAATTTATAAATCAAGATAAGAAGTCTTGTTTCAATTCAGCGATATCAATGACAGATATTTAAGAATTGTGTGAAATTAAACTAAGCCTACCGTATCGACTGAAGCAATAAGTTATTTATCTGTGAAAACAAGTTTTATGGATATAAAAGCTGGAAAAAAATACCAACCTAAACTCAGGTTCCCTCCAACTCCAACTTACAAGCAAACTAAACCATTAAATCCTTCAATAAATGTTTCCAAAACTACTGAAAAAGTTACTTTTTTGGGGGAACAGGGGGGGGGGGGAGGTGGACTGAAGTAAATTACTCAAGTTTATACCGCCAACTCTTCAAACCAAAAATACTAATAGTACCACAGTTTGACACCTAATATGAATTCCAAACATCTGAGATGGTATGACCATTTTTGTTCCTAGGGGTGAGAAAAATGATCGTGTTGGTGTTGAAGATTTTATTTATTTATTTTCAGTGTTTACAGGCACGGTATCTTATAAACCTTAAATCTGGGCCATTCTTCGACTTTACTTTTACAATTACAATATGAATTTCCTTTTTTTTTTTTAAGATTATAAAACATGTTTTGGCTCTTAATTTAATTCAAATTCAATTACTCCTAGTTCCAGTTGGTCTGTCCCAGATATATTACGCCCCCGGTACCCTTCCCCGCTGGGTCCTTCACAGTGCCCGGGGTTTCACTCCCAGTCCACCAAACGCCCAGCAGAGGCGGGCATCCTCCTATCCTCTACCTGGGGAGTTGGTGCTCCGCCTACTTGTGTTGGAGAACAAAACGCAATACTTTTGCGAGAAAAATTGTGGTATATAGATTCAAGGAAGAGGGAGGGATGAATTTAAGGTGCGGTAGAAGGGAGTGCGAGTATTTTTCAGTTTTTATAGAATATAAATTTGTGGGCAAAAATTAATCAAATATCCCTCCAGTAGCAACATAGAGTTTAATTTTCTGCACATGTTAATATCAACAGATCTTGAATATCTGTCGAGGGTGTCCTGAAATGTTGTCAAAACTTTTTCTCTTTATTTAAAATGTTTTGACAACTTTCCAGGACATCCTTGACAGATATTTAAGATCTGTTGATATTAACATGTGCAGAAAATTAAACTCTATGTTGCTACTGGAGAAATATTTGATTTATTTTGGACAAAAAATTGTAATTCTATAAAAACTGTAAAATTACTTGTGCGCCCTTCTGCCGCACCTTAAGGGAAATGAGAAAAGGGGGCCTCCATCACGGTAAATATACAGGCCAATTTTCATAGAAAGAACCTTATCTGACAAAAAAATTTTGCTTTCTTCGTTGGCCGAATGGTCTAAGGCGTCACTCTCCACCAATATGCTAAAAAACTGCCAATGAAACGGAGATAATCAGGGTTCAAATCCCGGTTGGGAGTATGGTGGGTGATTTTTCTTAAACATTATTTACCACACTCTTCCTCCACGCAAATACGAATATATTCCTACTAAATTCAATCTTACGCATATCTAACACTTTAACGTAATTAATACATGAGCGTATAGCCCAAACAGGTAGTAAGACTCGGTGCTAAAAAATAAGCTATACAAGTTATTCGATCTACTATCAAGTATTCATACGTCAAATCATGTGATCAGAATTAGTCACGTTTGATATAAAATATCAATATCTAAGAAATAACATAATAATAATAATAATAATAATAATAATAATAATAATAATAATAATAATAATAAATAATAATATTAGTGGTAAAATATTATCACTATTTTTATTTTGTAGCTGCGTCTTACTGCCTTTTTATACTGAACGAAAGGATAAGGAAGGTTGAACCTATAATAAGTGTACCAGAATTTGCGTGAAAGGAGAGTGGAAAACAGTTTAGTGAAAATATGCCCTCAACACACCCAACCGGGATTCCAATCCCGATCTTCCCGTCATCGACAATACAGTCTATTTTGAGGGTGACACCTTAAACCACTCAACCACCGAATAAGGTGACATCACTGTCAGCCACAAAAAAACAAGAAGTGTGTTTATCCTAAAAGGTTCTTTTTCTAATATGACTAAAACCCATGTTTTCAGCTGAGTGAATCGGGTGAGTTGACTTGTTGCATGCTCCATGCATTGCCTGCTCGTGACGGGCGTTTTTTGTTTTTTTTATCGAATTACATACACGCTGCGCAAACAGTCTAATGGCAGTCTCGCGTCACGGCCACTAGTCACGTGACCTCGGTGAGGGGGTAAAGGGGGTAGAGGGGTTGCTAACCGGTTCAGACTGGAGCCTGCCCGTCCACCCCACTGGGGAATTGATTATCCACTAGGAGGTAACACGTTTCTAAGTTTCATCTCTGACGTTACATTTAATTTTAAACGTTTACACTCCTATTTCACGGATATAAGCTTCTAGACACAAATAAGGGAATAATTTTAATAGGAAGCATATTTATAAAATACTAACACGACTTTTTTTTTGCAGCCAAAAATGATACCACCTACTTTGGTGGTTGGATGGTTTAAGGCGTTACTTTCGTAATAGACTGGAATGCAGATGATGGGTAATCCGAGGTCAAATCCTGGTTGGGTATAACGATGAGGGATTTCTCTTAAAGGGTTTCACACTCTACTCTACGTAAATGCGGGTACATTTTCACTCAATTTACCTTACTCATATTTAACTCATTAGCGCAATTGGTATGAACGTATAACCTGAGCCGTTAGTGGTGCTAAAAAACTACAAAAATATCAATAATAACATTTTATTAGTATTATTTTAAAAGTATTGATAATATCTATCTAAATTTACGTGAAAATAGATCTAGTAACCTTTCTGTAAGATAAAGTTCTTCCTGTGAAAGTTGGATTGCAACAACTTGTTACATCGGTGCTAGTGTATTGATAAAAACTTTGACAAATTGTGGACTTTTATCTTTTAGCGATTGATCTTTAATAATTGACCTTTAAGAATGAAACTTTTAGATCGTTGACAGAAATAGTTTTGATTTCAAAGTAAGAAAACAAATAAAATTAACTTTTATTATTATAAAATTGTTTTTTTATTTAGCACCACGTCTTACTACCCGTTCGGGTTATACGCTTAAGTATTAATTAGGCCAATAGGTTAGGAATTGAGAAGGTTGAGTATTAAGGAAGTGAACCCACATTCACGTGGAGGGAGAGGGAAAAACATTTAGGAAAAAACCCCCGCTCCCCAGTTCACACGAGCGAGATTAAAACCCAAATCTTCCCATCTCGGCAGTCTAGTTTATTATTGTTAATAATGGTATTTAGCTTATACTTTCTGAATCACTTTAACATAACGGCACACAGCTTACAAACTAGCATAATTCTAGAACATCCAGCAACCTGTTCTAAAGGTTTCAACTAATCTTTAGGACAGGTTGTATAAATATATATTTGTAATGTTCTATGTTTTACTACCCATCTGGACTATTCGTAACTAACTACACTAACAGAGTAGGGAATGCGTAAGCTAAAATATAGATGAAGTGTACCCGAATTTTGGTAAAGCGTGAGACCATCTATATAATACTACCCTCAGTATACGGAACCAGGATTCAAACCTCGACCTCCGGTAACCGGAGAATCAAACTAAAAGTTCCTCGCACCTAGTCCGTGCACACCAATCGTCGCGTATTTCGTTCCTGTTAAAGTGGAGACCCAAACGCTAAATGATAAATAATTCGGTCATGCGAGTAATTGAACCTGTACCCCTTTTCTCAGCAGAAACACATGATACCAGTTGATATAACATGGCCTGACTAGTAAAATTAAGTCACACTCTTCGGTGGGCACGCGAAGTAAGGCGTCAGTCTCGTTTTGTTTGGTTTACCATTGGTATATTGAGGGTGGATTTTCCTAAATAGTTTCACAATTTCCCCCACAAAATTGCTGGTGCACTTTCTATAAATCAAACTTTCCTCATCCCTAACCTACTATTATTATTAGCACCGCGTCTTACTACCCGTTCGGTTATACGCACTTATGCTAATGTGTAATGGTAGGGGGATTGTGAGATGAAAATGGAGGACCTACAGTTTAACGTGGGATCCGAACCACGATGGAGGGTTGGCATTACCCACATTCACAAGTTGTGATTAATACACGTCTTGTCAGAGGTGAAGGAAGGGTTTGGCAATCATATAAATCTGTGCCGGGACCGAGGATTGAACCCCGGACCCCAGAATAGAGGTTCGACACCTTAGCCCTAGACCGCCAGGTCACCATCCCTAACCTAAGCTATATTCACTTATATTAATTTACACTCTTTGTTGTGTGAACATATTTCCGGGTCGCTTGTTTCACACTATTCTAAGAAAATAATGTTTATTATAAAATATAATATTTTACATTTAAAATATAAATAATTCACCTAATAAATCAACAATAAAATTAAGTTAAAAATTGGAACCAATATTTGTGAACAATCAATTTAGATAAACACGCATTTTACATGTGAGGATTTCATATTTAATCACCCAGGAGCACGTTTGATTAGAACGTCAAAGTTGAGTTCTGATGAGGGGTAAGAGGCGCGGAGCTTGAAGTGCTCATTAAAACTTTTACCACCACAGTTCGGTATGTAAGTCGAGGAGAAATCACATATAAAGTGCTATAGTCTGTAATTTTATTTAAAAACAGACTATATATTTAATTGATGTGCAAACGCTAATACTATAAATTGATAAAAATTTATATATGAATATAATTTGACTCCGTTACCAATGATTTAAACACATTTATTTAAATACTAGCCCCCTTCCCCGTAAAAAAAAATATTGCAAAGAATCCGGTAAAACAAATGTTCAAATTATCCATCATGTCAATATAAAAATAAAACTTTTTTTTACTTATTTTTTAAAAATACAGTCCTATCATCACTGTATAGCCCCCTCCCTCTTTTTATACTCCCTCCTATTTTCATCTCATTCCTCTTTCCTCACCGCTACCCCCTGCCCCCTTCACTAACCACACTTTCCTTTCAACAACTTTTTTTTTCCAACGACTATATAATATACTATCGACACTTTTTTGAGGAATAAATTAAATTTTCAAAATAAAATATAGCCTATGTTACTCGATGAAAATATAGCTTTATATTGGTGAAAGAATTTTTAAAATCGGTCCAGTAGTTTTTGAGTTTGTCCATTACAAACAAAAAAAAAAAAAATCTTTCCTCTTTATAATATTAAGTATAGGTGACCTGGTGGTCTAAGGGTAAGGTGTCGGATTTCTGTGGTGGAGTCTGGGGTTAAATCCTCGGTCCCGGCACAAATTTATCTGATTACCAAATCCTTCCTTCACCTCTGACAAGACAACTTGTGAATGTGGGGAATGCCAGGCCTCCACCGTGGTTTGGACTCCACGTTAAAATGTAGGTCCTCCATTTCATCTTACAATCACCCTACCATTACACATTAGCGTAAGTGCGTACAACCCGAACAGTATAGTAAGACGTGGTGCTAATAATAATAATAATAATAATAATAATAATAATAATAATATTAAGTATAGATCATGGAAAAGTAAAACAATTTACTATTAACTTGGCAATAAAATGGGGATTAGTGGACAAATATGTTCATTTACCGTAATGGAAATAATAATTTAATCTAAATGGGTTTAATTATAATTTCAATTTTAATTTTGGCACCTCATCATACTACCCGTTAGGTTTATAAGCAGGTAAACTAACGACAATTAACCCACATTTGCGTGGAATGAACTATTTAAGGAAAAACCATACTCAATAGACCCAACCAGAATTCAAACCCCAATACCCACGTCATCATCAGCTCATTCTATATTGAGAACTCTGCCTTATACTATTTGACCACTAAAGTGGGTAATATCAGTTATATTTTAGCTTAACTACACAGTTATATGCGTGGACTAAGTTGTCAGTTTCGTAATGTTTGTCTTTCTTGAGTTAAGAATGTCGTTGTTCGAATCCCGGCCTAGTGTAATAAGGGTAGTTTTATCTAAATGGTTTCGAACTTTACATCTACGCAAATATGAAGCACATTTAATCTAAATGATAACTTATTCAGCTTTTAAAGAAGTATAATAAAAAAAATCCAGGTGAAGACCTCTAGCTTTAAACAACATAAAAATGTTTTTAAAAATTTAATGAAGGAATAATCTAAGTAATTTCAAGGGACATCAAATTTTCAAAATTTTCTAGGAGACACAAAGTTGTTTTTACTAATCAAATCACCCTACCCCTACCAGTGATGGTCGCAACCAAGTTTCATAAGAATAAACGGCCACGCTAAGTTCTGGAAACCTCCTATTGCACTACCTACCGAGACAAAAAAAAAAAAAACTGAAATAAATCATGGAACCAGTTAGGAGATAAATCAATGGAGATGATCTCGAAATAGAAGAAGAAAACAGAACAATAGATACGTCCGTGAGACGGAACACAATAGGAACAACCACATAGAAGAAGGCTGAAAGCTTGAGAGCATGAATAACCCCAACCCCCCATTACACTCATATCAAACGTCTGTTCAAATCTGGAGGACGAATGAAATAAGACCCGCAACATTTCCATTTAACTACGTCGCCTACTTGGGGATTTCTAAGATATTTTGTTGGGAGGGTTGCATCTTAACTTGACTCATATTAAGCACTATCGTATTTAGAAACCAATATATGAAATATAAAAACAGGGAAGAAAATGAGCAGTTCACACTGCGAGACCTCTTGTTCGTATTCTGATAATACTTCCCCTGTTCCGCTAACGAATATAAACAATACTCACCTTGCTATTAGCGTCTGGACAGAATTGACTTGCAATTATAAATTACTTTTATTATTATTATTATTAGCACCGCGTCTTACTACCCGTTCGGGTTATACGCACTTACGCTAATGTGTAATGGTAGGGTGATTGTGAGATGGAATGAAGGACCTACAGTTTAACGTGGAATCCGAACCACGGTGGAGGCCTGGCATTCCCCACATTCACAAGAATTCTTGTCAGGGTTGAAGAAAGGGTTTGGTAATCAGATAAATTTTATAAATTACTCTTTTCTTGTTACTTATCATAGAGACATAAGCATCACAGGACCTTTTTTAATCTACATCCTGGCCGGAAGATTTCTACTGGTCATTTTAGATAGAGAAATAGCCAGAGTTGTAGACGATTAAAAAACACAAAGTTTGCAAATAAATTATTTCATGATCAAATAAATAAGATTGTGATAATGTAAGGCCATTTTAATTTTTTGTTTGTTTCAATGTTATATCTTTTAAAGTCGCCGAATAAACCGTAAATACATTAACATGGGAAATCCTACATGAACTCGTCATGACGTCACAGGTAATAAATGTCCGTAGTCGGGCGTTACTTTTACCAAAATGGTCCTTAAATGTGTCATTTAGAAACGCAAAGAGAAGAGTATCTTAAAACTGCGGTACGAACACCCCCCAAAGGGTACGAGAATAATTTCAGGGACTACGTGACTTGACAGTGATTTTTATTAAAATTAACATAAAAAAGGTCACAATTTCTGTATTTTCACCATTCTTATTTTTAAACTAAAACTAAAGATGAATTAAACTCCAACACCTTAGTTCAGTCGGTAGCGTGTCTGTCTACTGAGCTAAGGGTCCCAGGTTTGATTCCTGGCATGGCCGAAAAATTTACCTTTGGTTAAATATGGGTTCGCCCTTTCACAGTTAAAAATTAACAGTCAGGGACTACTCTTAACATAGATTATAAGGCATCTGAAGCTACAACAGGCTTAGAAAGCCAGTAGTGTAAAAGTATGACTTGAATAAAAAACTAACCCAGGTCATGGGCTGGAAACAGTAATGGATGTAAAAAATGGGATGTGTCAAATCCTATATTTTACTAATCCAAGACTTGAATCATAATCTTTATACTACTTTTGAATCTCGAATCTCAAATTTGAATCCGTAGCTTGTAAAATATTATGAATATACCCAGGAACTAAATGTAACTAGTAACTAAATGTTAGCTTTTTTTGTAGAGATGGGTTGAACCTTATATATTTCTCGAATCCCATATTATTCCCAAAAAAATAGAAAAATAAAGCTTAGGTAGAAATGTTTAGTTTAATTTTCTACGTATTGTATTCCAGAAATTTCTTGAATATTTGTAAATGGTATAATAGAATTTTAACCTTAAGTTTTCCAACTCTGCAATGCCCAGAGACTGTTGTAATTTTAATTTGAAAATTAAACCAAACTTGTCTAATGGAGAAATATTTTATCTATTTTCCAACAAAAAATGTTTTCGTTATATAAACTACAAAAAATATTTACCCTAACTTGTGTTTACATACATCACATCTTAAAGTTATTATGAAAATTATAGTTACAATTTAAATATTTACAGTATATTTCTTAATCCAGAGCACAGATTTTAAAAATATGTGTCACATAAAATATCAGGGCAAATATCGTTTGGAACGTTTGGAAAGAAGCTAGAACTCGAACTTTGACTTTTTTTTTCTGAAAATCAAGCAAACTTATATGAAGATAGCACTTTATAATCATGTTTTATGCTCTTTACTTTAATTATCTTAGATTATGAAAATATAGAACTTCATGGCTAAAACATATTTATAGCCCTAAAGGTGGGATGGTAAGGATTGCGAGTTAAAGGAAGTATTTTTGAAGTTTTATAGCTAACAAATCTTTTCGGCAAAACAAAACCAATAAGTCTCCAGTATAAACATAAAGTTTAGTTTTTTTACATTGTGACATCAACTGTTCTTGAAAATGTGTCAAGGGTGCCCTAGAGTTTGATATATCTTCCTATCCACTTAAAAACTTTCGCATCAAATGTCATATGCTCATGACAGGTTTTCCAGAACATTTGATTCACCATATGAAGAAAATTAAACTCTATGTTTCTGCTGGAGAAATATTAATTTGATTTATTAAAAAACAAACAAAAAACACACAATTGTTTTCTGTGAAAACCGTAAAACATGTATCTTTTTTCTCCTTCCCTTCCATACCACCTCAAAAAACGCAATTAAGTATATAATTTAAAAAAAATACACTTTTAAAATAATCAACTAACTGTAGGTTTAAACAAATAAAATTGAGTATTCATAATGTTAATACCTGCAGAAAAAAATACTGCGCACAGGTTCAAGGTATTTTTCTATTTCCATTTTTAATCTCTCTCAACCCTTTGTAGAGAGAATTATTGTGAATGTAAAAAATGTTGAACTCGAGATTTGTATAAATGTTGAAGTTACATAATCACCTGAAACCGAGAAAGTTTTGTACACGATGCCATTTGTCTGTGTATGTCTGTGTGCATCTGCATCTCGGACTAGAGCCAAAACTATTTTATCTAAAACTTGGTATCTACGGCTTACATAATATTCCCCTGAGGAATTTTTGGAATTAGACATTCAATCCTTAGTTTAAGGGTAGTTTACTAAAGGGCAAATAGAGAAAATCGATTATACGAAAATCCACTTTAACGATTTTTATTACATTTCGTATCTAGGCACAATTTAACATTACAAACCAAATGTAAACTCTCATTTTACCATGAAAATGAATTTGAGGGTATTTTAAATCGGTGTAAATATACAATTTTGATCATGTTTCTACAACGCTTTGTGATACGAAACAACTTAACGAAATAAATTCATTGTAAAAATAAAAATACTTTATTTGAAATATATTTTTATAAAACCAATAGTTTATGATCTTTAAGCAAATGTATTTTCATTTTTCATGGAGGTATTTGAAATATAAACTTGATTTTTATTCTCTTTGATGGACAGATATGGTCACCCCCTTTCTCAATGATTCTGTAAACGTGTGTATTATTTATGTATGATTTTGGTGGAGTATTTCTGAAACAATGTTTATTATTTCATTTCATAAATATTAATAGTTTTAAGTAAATTTTTTTTTAAATTAAAAGAAATAAAAAGGTCCTGCGGTGCAGCGTACCGTTTAATTTTATTAGAGTTATTATTAATTTGTAGTCATTAATATAATCAAATTGATTACATTTATTCCTTTGTGCTTTCATTTTCATAGTGGAATGTGTGAAATTATAATTCAATCCTCGCTCTGGAGAAATATTAAAAATATCTTTGATTCTTTAGTTATTAAATATTTGTTCAGCGGTAAAGAGTACTTCAGTCATCCATAAAAAAAAGCTTTATTCGATAAATTAAAAGTTGAGTTTATAGTCGAGATGAGCGTATAAAACGTTCCCCATAAAAAACACAGTCGTATTTCCTCAAAAGCCACCTGTAGCTGACTATCAAGAACTAAAATACTCTTTGTGTTTTATGTTGTTGTTTTACTAGATTCATTTGAAAAAAAAACTAAGATAGAAATAGTGGCTCTCATGTTTTTTATTTTAGTGGAGCCCTTCGAGAAAATATTAGTCTCGCCGAGAAAAATATTTAAAAAAAGTTTCCAGCCGTACATGATAGAAGATGCGGGTGTTTTGGAAGACTAGCCGAAAGCTGTGTTTTGATTTATTGTGCAGTTTATTTGTCAAACAAAGAAGAGAGGACAACGGTGTTGTATCACGGTTCATTGATTATCTCGTGTCACGGCGGATCTAGGCCAGAGAGAGGGTGGTTGGGAGGGGTAAGGGGACTTACCCTGTGGCTACCACCTGTAGCTTCAATTCCCCCAGAAGTCTGAGGGGACTGCTTAGCTAGCAGGGTCTTTCTCTCACCGGTCTAGTCATCACGCGCTCTTTTTTTCAACACCCTTGGGTTACAGCCGTTTAGAAGGCGGTTGGGTAGGGGCGTTGGGGGTGAGCCAAAACAAGACCAAGAAAACACTTCACAAACACAAGCACTCTCTCTCTCTCTTACACGCGCGTGCGGACGCAGGATAGTCCGACGAGGCTTGGACGACTGCGAAGCGAACACTGGAGCCCAGGGGTAAGCTAGGCTACCACCTCGCCTGGGCTCCCTTCTCCCGTTCAAACCTCCCCCCGCCTCTTTTTGCGCATGTGCGAGAACCCGGGGAAAAAGAAGGCGGAAGGAGAGAGAGGGAATGAAACCAGGAGGGCCCCCGCCGCGGCGTTCCTAGGGCTTCCGGCGTTCCTAGAGCTTATATATATATATATATATATATATATATATATATATATATATAAGAGAGAGAGAGAGAGAGAGAGAGAGAGAGATTCTGAGTGGTTCCAGCGTGTTGGAAACCTGAGCGAGAGGGTGGAGGCACGTAGCGGCTATAAATAAACCACTAGACACATCTAGTTTCCAGGATTGTTTAGGAGAGAGGATGTTGACTTGAGGAGGAATCGAAGCACGGTCACCCGAGCAACATATACGATGTTGGAGGAGGGGGAGAGGGTTAAGTTGTAACCGGGGGGGGGGGGCGTAGTCTAATGCATTTTATATGATCGAATAACTAAGATTAATCAAATTTCACCCTCGACAGTTGTCGAACTATGTAAGTCATTACTCTTACAAAAGACTAGAAAACCGATGAGGAGGAGATAGGGATTAAGAATCACGGTTGGTTGCACTGAGGATATTTTCCACTAAATGGTACACCACCCATATAGGAAACCTTCCTCTTCCCTAACATATTAGACTGATTAGTACATAAGCTTATAACCCAAACGGGGTGCGGTTCTAAAAATTAAAAATAATAATATTTGTAAGACTTTCCCATATAATTCAATATTTAATAGTTAGCTAATTAAAAAAAAACATATTATTGTGTAAAATGTAAAACACTCCACATGTATCCATTTTGAACAAATTAAGGCCATTTTCGAAATATTTCAAATTTTCAAAAGTCAGTTATCAGTAAACTACCCTTAAATATTTGTTTATCTTAAAACCAAATAGACAGTGTCAGTCATCATGGAAAATACTCCATATTATATATCCATTTTCATTGACTAGATTATTTTTAATAAAGATATGTGTACACCATATAGAAAATCTTTAAAAAAAAAAAAGTAACAACCATCTATTAAATACTAAATAGAACTCTTACTAAACTGAAATTGTATTTATGTTAATTAAAATTAAATAATTTTGTGTTTTTGAATCTTCCTTTCTACTATATTGTTATTTTATATGTTCTATTTGCTTTATAGAATTCTATTAAAAATAGCTTTTCACCAATATTGTTTGTAAGTAAGTCATCTACTGACTCATAAAGCACCCCTCGATATAATTTAAAGGGTAGAAGGGAGCGGGTGAAGAGATATCCAGCCCCGTATTAAGTTTTTATTTTAGAGGAAGGGGTGCTTGTCGTGAAGTCCCCAGCCATTTTTTTTTTCTAAACATTAAAATTCTCGTGAAACAATTTAAAATGTTAAAACATATAATTCGGGTTAAAAAGTAAAGAGCTAATAATTTTTAACTAAGTGAATCTGCAAAGTATATACTATTTATAAACATAAATATGTTGTACTAGCATTTTTAACGTTTACATTGAATCTCTTTACAACAACAATGAGATAAAACAGGCTTTTCCCAAATCCAGTACGTTACTTAAAGTGTCCCGTCTAAGCAGGGGGAAGGGGGTTGTGTACACCCTGCCTTCACTAACGACGCACAATCACAATCACAAAAAAAAAAGACAGTAAATATACCATATGTACCTAACCTACAAACACGAATGTCCTAGTAAAATAAAATAAATACTTAAAGATATATATTTATGTCAGGGTGGTTTTCAATAACGTGTCATCTTTAGCTCTACGGAAGTAATCGATGCCTCATTTTGACCTTGTCACCTTATCCAACAGGTAACCTGACCTGCACGTTTGCTGGGTGGCATAAATTATACATTTTGCCAGCCCGGGCATCGATCCCGTTCCTCTACCAGCTCCACAAATTAGCAATGTAGGTCACGAATCAGCTTTTCTTGTCCCGTGTCGGGACGAGGGTCGTAAAACTTCATCTCAACGTGACGACACTTGCACTTGCTACCGCCAACAACACCCGCGATTACGAGCAGAACTAGATCTACTATTTATGAAATACGTTTTATAAGGGATGGGCCAAGGTCAATGTTTTAAATACGAAGTGAAGTCGAAGTGAAGCTTGAAACATGCGAAGTGAAGTCGAAGCTAAAGTGAGAGATAACACTCTTGCTGTTGCCATCTAGCACCATTTTTCCTCGGTGGCGTAGTTAGCTAACGCGCTAGTTTCCTGTTGAGCTAGACTGCCGATGACGAGGAGATCGAGGTTCAAATCTCGGTCTGGTGAACTGGGGATGGGATTTCCTAAGTGGTTTCCCACTCACCTTTCACGCGAATGCGGGTTCATTTCCTCTAATTTAACCTTTCCAATTCCTAAACCGTTAGCGTAATTAGTACTTAAGCGGATAAGCCGAATGGGTAGTAAGACGCTGGTGCCAGATAATATTGTTTTTAAATAATCCACTAAGTGTATTTAGTCCACATCTTAACTCAGCCAGTAGCGTGTATGTCTATTGAGCTAAGGGTCACGTGTTCGATTCCCAGCATGGACAACAATTTATCATTGATGAAAATATGTGTTCACCCCTTCACATTGATAAATTATGTTGTGGTGTCCTAGTCTTAAGTTATATTATAAGGCAAATAAAGCTACTACAAGTCTAGCAACCTGATAGTAGAAAATATATGGCTTGAATAAAAAACTTACCCAAGTCATAGGCTGTAAACAGTAATGGAGGTAATGTACAAATATCCAAGTTTTATCTGGGTAAAGAGAAGTCTTGGACAAAATAAATGATACTGTAATCCCTGCACTAAGTTTCCGCGAAAGAGAATAAAGAGGTAGTGGGTATCATATTATTATTTATTTAAGTAGACAAATAAGCTAGTTTTATATTTACAACGGAACAAAAACAGAGCGTGTAAAGGAAGGGTAGGGGACTAAATGCGCGGATTAGGATGAACCTCAAATTAAGAATCCATTTCGCGCATTTACAACATTATGGTTCGAAATAGTTACTCAGTCGTTAGATACCAAAAGACAAAACAATTTAGAAAATATTCTAAATAGATTAAAGTAAGGTGTGATATTAATTTTGGTTAAAACTTATATAAAACTTCAGGATTGCTATACCCAGTATATAAATTGAAAAATATAATGAATTGAATATATTATAAAAAATGGTGGTTAAAATTGAATGGCTTTAATGTTCAAACGTCTGGCTAAATTGTGATTAGAATGCATTAAAGCCATTCAATTTCAACCACAATTTTTTATAATATATTCAATTCAGTTATATTTTTCAATTTATGTACTGGGTTAGCAATCCTGAGGTTTTATATAAGTTTTAACCAAAACTAAAATACTAAGGTAATATTTAAAAGCCTCCCTCCTCCCAAAAGAGGATACAAATTTAACAGTTTTGTAATCTAACTAGGCTTATAAACTAATATAAACTAACTATATAAACTAATTATGTCCAAAATGGTGGAATAAGTAATACACAGTATATTTCTTATCTATACCTAATACGGAGGCATCTAAATTTATAATTTCTATTTGACACTTGCCTCTAGCAGCCTCAAGACAAGTTAATTTATAGGCCTACTAAAAACGTCATCTAGTGACCTCGAAACAAACAAATTTACAACGAATATTAACTTATTAAAGTGACCTCAAAAATAACAGGATGACGTGAGTCAACCATATTAATTTACCATCTAATTTTAAACAAATAATCACATATTTAAACCAAAAAAGAATTCAGAAAACATTTGACAAAAAGGTTAAAGGCTGGAAGAAAATTTTAAATACGTGTATAAGAAAGTTTGCCGGAGAAAGCGCTACTTACCTAGGCGGTCGTCGGTGATATTGTAAATGCCCACATCGCTTTTCGGCTGTTGTTCGTTCTTAAACTACCAGGGATGTTAAAGCCATCTCGTCTGTAAAGGAATATGTTTGATTATCGAGTCACAATCGTGATTTTTAACCTATTATTATAATTTTTAAACGTGTGAGATAAAACCAGTGAAATGCAGCTGTAAGTAAATTACATTTGGTTTAGTATTAATAAGTTTAATAAGTTGGTGGAAATGGATGGATGTCTATACTAAATATCAAAAGAAGAAATATTATTATTATTATTATTATTATTATTATTATTATTATTTTAGCACCGCGTCTTACTACCCGTTCGGGTTATACGCACTTACGCTAATGTGTAATGGTAGGGTGATTGTGAGATGAAATGAAGGACCTACAGTTTAACGTGGAATCCGAACCACGGTGGAGACATGGCATTCCTCACATTCACAAGATGTCTTGTCAGAGGTGAATGAATAAAGAAGAAAGATTTGATTTTTTGTTTTTTTGTTTGTAATGGATAAACTCAAAAACTACTGGACCGATTTTAAAAATTCTTTCACCAATATAAAGCTACATTATCAGCGAGTAACATAGGCTATATTTTATTTTGAAAATTTAATTTATTCCTCATAAAAATGTCGATAGTATTTTATATAGTCGTTGGAAAAAAAAAGTTGTTGAAGGGAAAGTGGGGTTGATGAAGGTGGAGGGGGGAGGGGGGAGGAAATAAAAATAGATGTAGTGATGAGGAACGCAAAAAAAAGATTAAAATAAAATTTGGGGAAACGAGGGGAGTAAATGGAAGTGGAGGAAGCTGAAAAATTAATTTGATTTTAACAATTTGTTTGATTGGTGTATACACAATTCCTTTCGCGCCTAGAGCAAACAAAATTATAGAGGATGAGATGAAAATAGGAGGGAGGATAAAAAGAGGGAAGGGGCTATACAGTGATGGTAGGACTGTATTAAAAAAAAAGTAAAAAAGTTTTTTTTATATTGACATGATGGATGAATTTGACGGTTGTTTCACAGGATTCTTTACAATATTTTTTTACGGGGAAGGGGGCTAGTGAATAATAAAGCTAGTTCTCGGATATAGATAGTTTTTTTATTTGGATAGGTGGGTCTGAGGCATGATTTTGTTTTGTGGGTGAATTAGGATGGCCGTTGTTTGGTCAAGTCCGGTAAGAGAATAGGAGTTGGTAGGATTTTTGTTTTTTCCTCCTTAGGATTTGATCTGGAGATGATAAGTTTTCATTCACCATCTGGGCCGGCCAACCCCAGCGTATTATTCTCTGATTCGTAAAAAAACCTATTCAGTTTTCCCAGTGGTGTCCGATAGGGACAAAGGTTAAAATGAGATAAAATTTTCTAATTTTGTTTGAAGGTCGGGTGACTGTCTACATAGGCGAAAAACGTTGTTTTATTATGTGAGTGTGACGTCACGTGATTCCAGAGACGAATAGAGGAGAATACGGAGTACGACTGAGATAGTAAAATCGAGGGGAAAATGGCGTATGCATAGAACTGATGGACCACCTGAATCTCTTCCAGTAGGTTCTAGAAGTTGAACCTTCTGCTAGATTCTTGAAGCATCTAGTTTCTTCTGCCGGAGTCTCGAGACGTCCACGGCGTGGACACTATGACGTAATAAGACAAGACATGACGCGCCGTCTTATATCAGCAATCGTTTCAGTCTTACGGGTTTGTATATGTCGGTGGGCCGGTTGGGTAAAGTCTCTCCAGGAGTATAAATACCACTATTTGTTTGTAACGTATGTTGCAAGTTCTCCCACATAAGAAAAATTGATACTTTTACTTAAAACTCGTAATAAATAATAAATGAATTATTGATACATTTTTTGCAGAAATATAATGGAAGAAAGAGCGTCAATGAAATAATATGGAAGAAAGAGCGTCAATGAAATAATATGTAAGAAAGAGCGTCAATGAAATAATATGTAAGAAAGAGCGTCAATGAAATAATATGGAAGAAAGAGCGTCAATGAAATAATATGGAAGAAAGAGCGTCAATGAAATAATATGGAAGAAAGAGCGTCAATGAAATAATATGTAAGAAAGAGCGTCAATTAAATATTATGGAAGAAAGAGCGTCAATGAAATAATATGGAAGAAAGAGCGTCAATGAAATATTATGGAAGAAAGAGCGTCAATGAAATAATATGTAAGAAAGAGCGTCAATGAAATATTATGGAAGAAAGAGCGTCAATGAAATATTATCTAAGAAAGAGCGTCAATGAAATATTATGGAAGAATGAGCGTCAATGAAATAATATGTAAGAAAGAATGTCAATGAAATAATATGGAAGAAAGAGCGTCAATGAAATAATATACACTGTTTGAAAAATATTGAGAAATAAGGAACATCTCTGTTAGAAAAAAGGGCATAGCAATCAACTCCCCATTTCTAAGCACTACATTTAAAAAATATATTTGCTTATTGGAAACTGTTGGTTTAATAAAAAAATTAAACAAAAGTTATTTTAGGTTTAATAATCTTACAACTTTGTAATAGTAAGTTATTCCGTATATTGAAGTGTTTAAGAAATATGATCAAAGTTGGAGATACAATCTTAAATATAAAGTACCCTCTAAGTCATTATACTGGAAGAATAAGATGTTCCAGTTTGTTTTTATAT
The DNA here is from genome assembly GCA_039000515.1 of Timema cristinae. Taxonomy (NCBI): domain Eukaryota; kingdom Metazoa; phylum Arthropoda; class Insecta; order Phasmatodea; family Timematidae; genus Timema; species Timema cristinae. The sequence goes on along the minus strand of JBCFYV010001001.1, from coordinate 7,597,125 downwards.
TAAACAGTGTCTAAATATGAATTATAATCAACATCGTTGGTGCTGACTTAAAAAATTTCAAAAAATCCACTGGAGAATCTTTTTAAAACTTTAGATACCAAGCTCTATCCCGACCAGTAGAATGGTTTCGGCTCTAGGCCAAGTACAGACAGATGGCAACAGGAAAACAGCTCTTTCAGGTTCAAGGAAAGTCATGAAAAGTCGATAACCATTAACATTTATAGTTCAATTATTTGTACGATCACAATACTACCTCCCTCCAAAGGGTCGTGAGAAAGTAAAAACAAAACACACAATATTTTCTTATCCTGAACTATTTGAATTTATTTATTTTCTGTATTAAAAATCCACTTGTAAATTTTTCATGGATAGTTCCAATGAGATATTACAGTATTTCCCGACCTTTTTTCAGCCTAGCGCTTACTTATAATAATTGTATGCTGGCTACCACCCCCTTGTACCCTACAAGTTAAATGAAATAAAGAAATTAGCTAATGATAATAACTTAAATTCATGCCTCATTATACTACTACAGTCATATTTAATTATTTAAAACTAAATAATAATTATTAAAATGTATAAGTAAATGTTATAAATGTTGATTGATTTCCTTTAAGACCGTTTGGTGGAAATATAAGTACCCAGGGGAAATATAAATACCAATTAAAAATAAAGTCACAATTTTTTTTATTAATAAACAAAGTAAGTTACAGGAACAAAGATAATTTTTATCACCTGTCAAAAATCACTAATTTGTCAAAACGTTTGATCACCTACCGCCCGTCACCAGATGGATACTAAATCCTTGTTCGAAAAATATGATCGCGAAAAACTGCTCTTTTTTTAATGGAATAACTTATAATCCATATGAACATAACACACAATGAAACATAACTTATGTTAAATGTTTATAGAGATAAGTAATAATAATAACATTTCACGTCTGGGCTGCAACAATCGTAACCCAGATTTTGGAAAGATTAACCAGTACTAATGTACCCCGCCCGGGGATGCCCGAATGCACTGATCGTACATCCTTTCTGTGGAGGCTCTTTACATGTCCTGATGAGATGAGGTGATAGTGATGGTGATAGTGAGTATGAGGGTGTGGAACCAGGGGAAACACTTAAACCTAACTTTAATCTAACTAACCAAACCATGGTGACCGTTGTGGTAATTAGCCTTTCGGGAAAAATACCCAAGATACTAGCCGGGAATTGAACCTGGGACCCCTAGGCTCGTAGCCAGGTGCACTGTCAACTACACCATGGGGCGGATTATCACAAGTAAAATTTGCTGTCAAAATTAAGTAAAACATAAATATATTAGAATATAATTTAATACACTTTTGTAAAATATTTTAGCGCTCCCCTTAAAACCAAAATGGCCCCCTGGGGGAGTTTGTACCCCCCGGTTTGGAAACACTGAGATAGAACATCTAGGACTAAATATGGGCCCTGTGTGTTTTAAATTGAATACAAGCAAGGAAGAAGATAACACAACTAAACAACTTTGTTTATTATATTCTCTTTGTTTTTCTTTCGGCAGTCAAACGCTGTCTTAGTTTGTTTTTCACCCAGCAACTCCAACGCACGCACACACTTGTTGCGCAGTCGGGGTTTGTTGAGTCAACATCTGTAGACGTTTACTCGATATTTTATGTATATATACAAACACATATTATGTAAACATTTATAAAATTAGTACTTAGTGTATATATTATAAATCTGATAGGAAGGGACTTTAAATAAAATATAAACATACATACTGGGGGTCCAAGCTCAGACATAGGTATGCGTGGCCCTGACGCCACGTTCTCTACAGAAGTGAGCTTAGGCAGTAGAATGAAAGTTAGAAGGACACTTTTATCACACCCCGGTCCCAGAGGTCGGCGCCTACAGGAGAACTGGTGGTGGATCCTGTGGACTGGTATACTCCCGTTTGACTACTTCCGTCATAAGTAGTACACAGGGCAGGGCTCCTGGGGTTATGGGCCTTTGGGCCTAAGTATTGGGGTTCTGGTCTTTTAGTGTTCTGGGCCTTGGTGTTCTGGGCCTTTGGTGTTCCGGGCCTTGGGGTTCTGGGCCCTTTGGGGTTCTGGACCTTTGGGGTTCTGGACCTTTGGGGTTCTGGGCCTTTGGGGTTCTGAGCTTTTGGTCCAGGCTCTGGGTCTTCAGGCCTCAGCCATGTCGGCTGTGTGGTGAGTGGTTTCAGAGCTACAGTACTAATCTGAATAGCTAGTAGGGAATGTGCTAAATAATGGGCACCTCTAAGAGTGGAGGGTTTACCTCTCCACCTGCAATGGGTGTAATCCCATTTCATTACCCAAGGCAAAGCGGGAAGATCGTAAGGTCGCTTCTGTGAGCGGAAGGGAATAAATTCCGGCTAGCACCCTGTAGAGTATAGAAGGCACAGTCCCAGTGCTGGTCCAACCAGTGAGTGACTGGTAGGGGGGGAAGGAGTTAATTCTCGCCTCCCTGAGTATCGGACATGATCCAGATCACTCCCCTTTGCCAGAAGGGGGCTGAGGGAGTTTTAGATACTTACCTATAAACTGCCATGTGACTTGTTTCCAGGGGTGCTCGGCATTGTCTTGTGGCAATATCATAGCATATAGCTACAATATACCCCGGTCCCTGAGTTTGTGATTTGTAAAATTGACCATTTATCACCACCCTACAACTTTCCCAAGTCCCACAATTTACAACTCAATATAAAAATACTTCTAGAATTATATATATTTCTAGTAAGAGCTTTATTAGTATACACCTTTCCGCCGTGAGATAGATCCGAACGCAACACGCAATACAGATATGTAATAAGTCTAGGCTACAAATAGGGGCCTATACACTGCCACTATTAAGTATCTGTTAAAACTGAAGAGTCGAACCAGAACCAATACTAGAAATTAACAGTTATTTTAAAGGAATCAGAATCGGAACATAGACCTCTAAGAATTGCTTAAGAATTAAAACTGAAATTGGAATTGAATTTCATAAGGGGTCATCCATAAACCACGTAACGCTTTATTGGGGGAGGGTGGGGTATATGAAAATGTTAGTTAAAACAGATGTTATACTAAAATTTTAATAATGAAAGATAATATAACTGTTAAAGTTTTCACCTTTGGTAAACATACCAAACATACTACGAATATCTACGTCGTTGAAAATGCAAGTTTAGCACTTACTTTTTATTTATCATTATTATCATTATTATTATTATTATTATTATTATTATTATTATTAGCACCGCGTCTTACTACTCATTCGGGTTATACGCACTTACGCTAATGTGTAATGGTAGGATGATTGTGAGATGAAAATGAAGGACCTACAGTTTAACGTGGAATCCGAACCACGGTGGAGGTCTGGCATTCCCCACATTCACAAGATGTCTTGTCAGAGGTGTAGGAAGGGTTTTGTTTATCGATATATCGAATGCACTTAGGTGGCATTGTCAGCCTAAAACTACGAGCTCTAAGCACATGTGAAGAAGAGCATTGTGGTATTATTTATTATAAACTCTCATATAAAAAATGAAAAGTAATATATTCAAAACTGTACTTTTCAAGACTGATAATAAATCTAAAAAGGCTATTAACTTTACAAATACTTGTCTGTAAGTGCAGTTAACCATAAATAATAATAATAATAATAATAATATATTCTCTGAAATCATTTATATTCAGGATTTAAAGTGAATTTTAAATATTTTTAAATCCTTAGTCCCTCTTTTAGTACCCCAAGAACTTCCTAATGACATTCACTCTTGGTGGGAAAAGTCACGTAACCAGGTTGGGAGGGGGGGGGGGGGGGAGAAGGAGGTTCAGGCTAAATGTCTACAACTGTTGAATGTGGGGAATCCCAGGCCTCCACCGTGGTTCGGATTTCCACGTTAAAATGTAGGTCCTTCCATTTCATCTCACAATCACCCTACCATTACACATTAGCGTAAGTGCATATAAACCGAACGGGTAGTAAGACGCTGGTGTTAGTAATAATAATACTAATAATAATAATTTATTTTATTTTTAAACCCTTTTTTCCTGTTATCGTGATATTTTGTTAAGTTATGATGCATTTAAAAGAGCCGAACCAAAAAAACTGAAGATTTAGTTTTTTCTCTAACCGTAACCAGTACCAGAATCTCAAAATATTTGATTGAAGAACCGGAACCGATAAATATATCGGTTAGACTTCCTAGCTTAAACTGTTTTAATAAAAACCGGAAACAAATTTGTGAATTTGTGCTCGGTGGTCACATAGTACAAGTCGTCAGACTCGCAATATAATGGATTTCTGACTACAGGGAGTCTAAGATTAGATTCCACTTGTGATTTAACACTGGGGTTACCTACCCCTTTTCCAAGTTTCCGCCCCCCCCCCCTCCTAGCTACATTCCTCTTACTTACAACTTAGATTACACCATCAATATGTTAAAAGTACTAATAGTGTGTTACTAAATCCTAGCAGTATAGTGTCCGCCTTTTAGCTAGAGGACCCGGTTTCAATTCCCAGCATGACCAAGAAAAGGTATCATCAGTAATAATGTGGGTCCCTCCCTGTCATAGTGATAAGCTAACGGCCGGAGGATTTTTGCTGTGTAATCTTACGTTTTAGAAAGTTTATGTTAAATAACTCAGATAATAAAAATAATTATACAATTTATTAATATAAATGTGTTTGTTTAAAACATAAAATAAATTTGGGGTGAATTTTCTAATTTATTATAATAGATCCATTAATATCATTCATAATTATATAACTAAACAGTTATAACATAATTTTTTAGCATTTTGACGTTTCTCAGTAGTTTTGTGAACCAGTCTATATATTTATAATTTTATTACTTATAAATCCATTTCTATTTCACTGTAGTGGCTTATAAATTTGTAAATTCAATGTAATATCTATTGAATGGATTGATTCAACGTTTCCTAAATATTTTCCCACTTTAATCTATGCAAATGATGTAACACCTCCTTTAAATTCTCCCTTACCCTATTATTTAGCTACCCTGAGCGTGTAGCAAGTCATGTAGTACAGAAACTGAGTCTTAATTATATTAGAATGAATTTAAAATAGCGGTTATATACATATTAATTATCTTTGTAATTGTTTTAATTCCCAGTATATTTTTAATGATGCTATTTAGGTGGACTTAATTGAGCTCATCAACTACCTAATGAGCCATAAACTTGAAATCTTGCATCTAGGTCGGTGTGAGGGAGAAGATGTTACTCAACACCAAAAAACGTTCCCTTCTTTAAAAACTCATTACGATACTTCTTGATCTAAGACTAATGAAGATTGAGAGTTTAAACTTTAGTAAAAACCGGTTAGGTTGTGCAAACCTTTCGAAAAGTGTTTGTCATGACTTGGAATATTAGAAAAGGTGAAAGAGACTACATCTTTATAACTGTTAAAGCGAGTGTAATAAAGATTAATAAATCTGATAATGTTGGATATAGAGTTTTCAAATAAGATATCATGAGGCGGGAGGAAGGGAGAAAATTGAATATTCACTCACACTATTAGAGTTATTTTTGCCGTCTTCAAAAAAGTGTTGGATGAATCTTATCTACAGTCAATACATTTTTAATATCATCTCTGACAAGATATCTTGTGAATGTGGGGAATGCCAGGCCTCCACCGTGGTTCGGATTCCACGTTAAACTGTAGGTCCTTCATTTCATCTCACAATCGCCCTACCATTACACATTAGCGTGAGTGCGTATAACCCGAACGGGTAGTAAGACGTGGTGCTAATAATAATAATAATAATAATTTAATATCATATTTTTTAAATACGTAGTTTAACATTTTTTTATAGATCTGCTTGGAGGGGAGGAGGCATTATGTATCAACTTAAGACTCTTCAAAGTCTCATGGAAATATTTACCCCTAATTATGATGGTTAAACCCCCAACAGTGGGCGTGCAGGAAAAGGCATCCATTTTGAAAGCAAAGAGAACCTAGAATATAAATTCCAATCTCAAATCATAAGAGAAATTGCAGATTATAATACAATGACCTGTGTTTCTGGTTTGGTCGATTTATATTCATATTAGTTAACTAATAGGGTTTCTTAAGTCAATGAAAATGTTACAGGTAATGTTAAATATATCTATGAAGTTTGAGCTTCCATTTACATAGCATGTATAAATATTCATATAAACCGATCACTATTCTAATTAAAATACAGCTAACATTGGAGAGTTACAAATTACATAGCCTTGGATATAAGACTAATATTTAATATTGTTGGTTTTCGTGTAAATGACGTATTAACGCTACAAATCCAAAACTTAACAAGAAACTATTTTTTAATCACCGTGTTTTACTACCCGTTCGGTTTATACGTCTATGTACTAATTACTCTTTGGTTAGTGTGTGAGGAAGGTTGAATTTTAAAAGGAATATACCGGAATTTGCGTCATTGGCAGATAAGTCCATTGTGAAAGTGACGCATAACCTTTCATGCATCTACAAATTGAAGGTTCGGTTTTGTTAGGTTGTGTAATATCAACCTGTCATAGAGGGGCTTAAAAATTAGTAATATATATATATGGAACTGCTAAACATTATTGATTTTTTTCTACTGGTTCTTATCTTTTTGGTCCATTTTAGCATCAGATCTCTAAAAGATTAAATCTAAGAAGAGGATATTAGTAAGGTGGACAAAAAAGTTGGTTGTATGTTGGGAGTAAGAATGTAAAAAAAAGCCTCAATAGTGTGGATTAAATCCCTGCTACCGAAGTCAGGAACACCATCCACGTATCCAATCTCTCCTGAAGATGATCTTCTTTTCTTACCACTGAATCAACTGTGCGGCGTCCCAACTAGGTTTCATATTTATTTGAGAAGTGTGGTGGAGGGGTCCTCGATATATTGATCGAACACATTGCGGATTACGTCAAGTAAATAAGTGACGTCACTGCAACTCCCATTAGCTCCCGGCAATCTTCGGTAAAAGTCCGTATCACACGTTAATATTTACTATTAGAACCGAACGATTAGTAAGACGCGCTGCTAATAATAATAATAATACTATTAGAATGTAAAATATCTAGTTTAAGGGATGAGTTCCCACTCTCGGTGGCCGTATAATCTAAGGCGTCACTCTCACAATATTCTGGCCTTTCTGATAATGGGGTGCTCAGGGCTTGAATATCAGTCTAGAGTACTGAGCGTGGTTTTAATTAAATGATTTCCCACTCTTCCTCCACGCAAATGTGAGTACACTTCTTCTAAATTCAACTCTTATCCTCACTAGTACATTAGCGTAATTAGTACATATTCAAATACCTCAAACGGGTAGTAAGACATGTTATTAAAAATAAAAGAAATGAGTAAAATTAGAAAGGATTTTTTTAAACTATTGGACAATAATTTAAATATTATAATATCTACATTATTATGTCGATAGATTAAATAGTTTGTATGACAAAACCATACATTTTAATAGTAATAATATTTAATTTTGTTTTACCCTAAACTTATCTTAGCCATCTATACTTATAAAATAACATGTCCTGACTGACTGACTGATTCATCATCGCCGAGCGCAAACTATCAAGGCTACAAGCATGAAATTCGGACTGTATATTCATTTTGTTATGTAGGCACCCACTAAGAAAGGATTTTAGAAAATTCCACCCAAAGGGGTCAAAATAGGGGATGATAATATGTATGATAATATGTATGAAAGTCCGTCATTTTGAAAGTTACATAAACAAAATTTTGTATTTCGGTTATTGACATAAACAAATAAATACGTGTTTCAGGAATTTTGGAAATTTTATTTAATAAGGGATGAAAAACGGGTGAAAGTTTGTATCGGACTTGCATTATTTTTGATCTGAGGTCAAGTTATGGTCATCAACGTAACGTAATATTTTAAATTAATCTGTAAATACATATGTATATTTTCGTATTTGTATATAATCAACTTCCACGCGAGCAAAGCCGGGCAACAGCTATCTAGTCTTCAATATAATTTTAATTGACTTTATTAGCCCTTTGTATTATACGTACAGTACAGTTTTTAAGGAATCAACTTGTCTGACAGCTAAAAAAATACTATAACTACTTGCATGCATTCATACGTCAAGTCATAATATATTATGTGGTTGCTTCTGATATATATAATAAATACTTACGAAATAACGGTAATATCATAGTAAACTTGTACTAATGCTGGCCGTGTAAAAATATGTCTCTATTTTCTAAAAGATCCTTCTTATGGAAATTGGTCTGTAGTATCAAATTATATTTACCAATGAAGTTTTGAAGTTTGGTTTTCGAAAATGATCAGCTCATTTAACAGAATATTGAATATCAATACCGTATTTATATATCAATATAGTCCTATAAAGATTAAAATATTTTGACTAAACATGTAATACAAAGTTTTTACTATATACAGTACACTCTGTTCACCTTGAAGGTAACAAGCTTACCTTTCGGCGAAGTTTCCATCATGGCGTAGCTTATAAGATAGGACCATAATGTAATAAGTTAAGGAATGGCAGCTATGTTTCAGGGTATATGGAGTGTTCACTACCTAAAATGGTTTAAAACAAAGAGTAAATGGTAAAAAACCTTCATAGCACAATATTATTACCTAAGGGTTCTAGATACTTACCATACTGGTTGTTTTGTAAATTTCAGTAGTTGAAAGATTTGGTATTATAAAAATTGGAATAGCTTTACATCTACTGGATTCAATTAAACAACCAGTACACAGTATATAGGTTCATATAGATAGATTATACTGTGTTCAAGGATTATTATTATTATAAAGATGTATTTTTTTACAAATAATGGACACTTATTAATAACGGATATTTTTGATCCCAGAAGGTGTCCGCTATTAAGATATTTCACATGGTGACCTGGTGGTCTAGGGGTAAGGTGTCGGACTTCTGTGCCGGCGGCCGGGGTTCGATCCTCGGTCCCGGCAAAGATTTATCTGATTACCAAACCCTTCCTTCACCTCTGACAAGACATCTTGTGAATGTGAGGAATGCCAGGCCTCCACCGTGGTTCGGATTCCACGTTAAACTGTAGGTCCTTCATTTCATCTCACAATCACCCTACCATTACACATTAGCGTAAGTGCTTATAACCCGAACGGGTAGTAAGATGCGGTGCTAATAATAATAATAATAATAATAATAATAATAATAATAATAATAATAATAATAATAATAATAAATAATAATAATAATAATAATAATAATAATAATAATAATAATAATAATAATAATAATAATAATAATAATAATAATAATTAATAATAATAATAATAATAATATAATAATAAATAATAATAATAATAATAAAAATTTCACTGTATTTACACTATTACGTTTAAATTTAGTCGAATTTTACTGATATCAATTTCAGGAATGAAAAAAACATTTTTTTTCTTACCCCCAAAATGGCGATAGATTTGTGGAACATACTCTCTAAGAGGCTATTCTAACCCTGGGCCTCCGTTATTCGCCCACTGAATGACGTCACGGGAAGTCCCTGACGCGCGTCTATCTCGGACGTGCTCATGCGCTATAGACTAAACTCTATCCACGAGGGGTACGAACCCCCACCCCCTCTTACCACCCCCACGTGACCAAATGTTAACCTACGTTACCTACCTGTTTGGGATTACGTCAATGGTACCATTTATTTTTGTGGGCTATCATGATCCTAGTTTGTTATTAACTACTGGCAAAGGTACGTATCGATAAAAAATAAAACCTATTCAATTACTAATGGAAAAAAACCCAGAAACAATATGTATACACATGATAAATTTGCCTTGTATTGGTTTTAAAACCACCACGCACATTATACATATACATATGCATGCATACAGAATATTGGGTTTAACTGTATATCATAGATTTCTGAAAAACATTGCCACCTGTGGGATTCATTACCTCTGATTTGGTTGGCGGAAATGTTTATCCAAATTCTTGTAGCTAAAACAAATGAAACATTACTCGAGTAGATACGGTTGGTATAATTTCCTACGTATGGCAAAATTAATATTTTTTGAATATAGTGGTATTTGAAACGAACTTTTTTAAATTAGGGGGAAAATAACAACTCAATTACTCAATGCCCATGACACAACTGTTGAATTTATCATCTGAATAAAATTAAATTTTATGTTTCTACTGGAGCGATATTTTTTTAGTTTAGATAAATAAATTGGTTGCTATAAAAACTTCAATATCACAGTTATTTTCGACTACGTATATAATTACGACATTCTTTATATTAATATATGATTTTAAGCCTATAAAATATTATTTAATTACTGATTATAATTACATATAAAGATAAACTGATATTTATCAACTATTCATGATATTTTCTACAATAAAACTGTTACCAACTAGTTCGCAGAGTTAAATTCATTTCTTTTAAGACCAGCTCCCTTAAAAATGGAATGTCATTCCACCCATGATAACAATAATAATAATAATGATAATAATAATACCAATAATAATATTATATGCAGTTTTGTTTGACGTTGTGTTCGCTTGTTTTCCATAATGTATACTAATGAATTTGAGCACCTATATAATATGTTTCAAATTATTGTATAAGTAAAGAGGAATCCCCCCCCACACACACACACATATATATATATATATATATATATATATATATATATATATATATAATTGATCTGCTACTTTTCAAGTTATAAGTATAAATTTATTTATATTTTATAATATAAAGTTTATTGTATATTTAAAAATATTTAACGGACCTAAGGGTATATTTTTTATCATTGTATTCAACATTAGATGTATTAACGATCTATTCTGATGTTTAGGGATTGTTTTTAACTAAAGCGTTTAACAACATCGTAACTAACAATTTGATTCAAGAGGAATCATTGATATTAACAAAGTAAAAGTTATTTTTAAGGAGAAACAAACAGAGATTTAAGAACATCTCTACTTTGGTATTGTTGTATCTATTACTTAACAATAACATACTACAACTGTTTTTAGAAAACACTTTTTTGCACGTTGTTTTGTTATAGCTTCATAATAATCTAACTATTTGTGTAATAAATCCATTGCATACATTATTTTTAAAAAACAGTCTCAAAGCTTCTTGCCCTTACCATTCTTGTGGGGAAAAACAAGGGACTCAAAACAAAGTGTGTGTGTGAGAGAGAGAGAGAGGGGGGGGAGGGGGGTTGGCAGCAACTGGGTATCACGGGGAACAATAGCGTTAAGGAGGAAGAGGAGAAAGGGAAGATAGGAAGAGAATAAGAGGGAGAGAATCAATTCAAGGCAAGAGTGCTGATTGGTTTTGTCAACGAGTGCTTGGAACAGCGGAGAGCAAGTTGATCTTGAGGAGCTTCAATTAGCGAACTGTCACGCCAAGCAAGTGTTCGTCTTCTCTGTCTGATTCTCAATGCAGTCCTACCAGCTGTAGCATCATATTCAAATCCTCTACTCCCAGAACGTCGAGCAAAGAGCTACACTAGAAATACATTCCCTCAAAAGGAGGATAACAAACTTCGGTATCCTTTTGGTATAGAGGCGTCACTTTTGCAAAAGACTGGACTACCGATTATGGAGAGATTAGGGTTTAAATTCCGGTCGGGTGTATTAGGGGTGGATTTTACTAAAAGGTTTTACACTTTCTTTCCACGCAAATGTGTGTACACTTCCTCTAAATTTTCCTTCCCACTCTTATTAACTTAGAGTAATTAATAAATTTTTTTCTGTATTACGACAGGTTCATTCCTTTTGTTAGTGAACTTATACCACCAAAGATTCCCATCTTCTGCCTCCTCAGCGTATACAAATAAAAAAAAGGATGTATCCAAACACGTTTTTACTCACTCTCTGTTTTTCCTCTTTGGTCCTCATCTCTTAGGCTGGTTGTCGGCCGACCTCCCTCCATTCTTCACTTCTTCTTTTCTCTTTGATTTCTTGGGAGTGTTTACAGCCAGAGTCTTGCATCACTTCTCTTATGAATCCTTCCCTTGCTCGACCCCTAGCTTTCTCTACCTCAATATTTCCGTCAACGATGGCATCAAGAAGAACTTGATGTATAATTACGTGTCTCTTCTTTTACACAGTTTCCGTTAGAGTTGTATTTCTTCTGCTCTTCTTATAACTTATTAGTTTGTAATATTTTCTGTGCAACTCATCTTAATCATTCGTCTATATCACCAAATTTATAGGTCTTCTATACTCCTTTCCTTGCTGTTGCTACCATTCACATTTCACCTCAGTATATTTCAATGTTCAGAACAAAGGTTCCACAATCTCTTCCTTTTCTACATATTTATCCTCTTGCTTGTCAACAGACTCTTTTCTCTTGTTGTATTCTGAATTTGATATCACTTGTACATCGTCCATCTCTTGTAATTCTGCTTCATAAACATACAAATTCATATACATTTGGTAAAGTCCTACCCACTTCAGTGGACACGTGGTCTATCGCGCTAATCTCGTAATGAGCTAGACAGCAAAAGACGGGGAGATCAGGGTTTGATCCCGGTCGGGTGCACTGAGGGTGGTTTTCCCCCAACTGGTTTTCCACTCTCCCTCCACATAAATGAGGGTGAATATCCTCTAAATTAAGTATTCTTAGTCCCTAACCCATCAGTGGAATTAGTACATAGGCACATCTTGTGAATGTGGGGAATGCCAGGCCTCCACCGTGGTTCGGATCCCACGTTAAACTGTAGGTCCTTCATTTCATCTCACAATCACCCTACCATTACACATTAGCGTAAGAGCGTATAACCCGAACGGGTAGTAAGACGCGGTGCTAATAATAATAATAATAATAATAATAATAATAATAATAGTACATAAGCGTATGACCTGAACAGGTATTAATACGTGGTGTTAAAAAGAAGTAATACCTAGTTATGTTCCTTTTCTCGTTGAATGAGCCAGATGCTTTATTTGTGTTCTACCTTGATCGCAAGAGAGGTGTATCGTAAAACACTCAGATGCGTTGCATACTTTTTAGAAATACCGCATTATTTAACAAGTTGTTAGATATTTTAAAATATTATTTCCGAAAAAATGTTGACAAAAAATTATCAGCCGGCTTATGACGAGTTAAAAAGTGTAAATTTTGAGTTTAAATAAAGAAAATATTCAACCATGAATAACTTAAAAATGTGTACTTTTTAAATTAAACCAAAACATTAGCAACCTAGTTGTAGCTTTCCTCTATTAAATAAAGTCATGTTTTTACACGGTCACAATAGGACATTTTAAAATATTGTGGGATTGTTTTATAGGGTTTAATTTAAGCTATCACTTATCACACATTAAAAAAATAAGTTTAGTATTTAAACTTTTTAACAGGTCGGATCTTTCACCTACATTTAGGTGAAAGAAAGATTAAATAATATCAAACCACTTAATAAATAATCCGGGATTACTAAACGTCTGCAACGCTTCTTAATGAAATAAAACAATGTAGTGGCTTTAAATAACGTCAGTTACTTTCAAACACGTAGTGAGTTCCTTGTCACTGTCGATGAAGGTGAGTGTACCCTCCAGTTGGTAGTGAGTTCCTTGTCACTGTCCATGAAGGTGAGTGTACCCTCCAGTTGGTAGTGAGTTCCTTGTCACTGTCCATTAAGGTGAGTGTACCCTCCAGTTGGTAGTGAGTTCCTTGTCACTGTCCATTAAGGTGAGTGTACTCTCCAGTTGGTAGTTAGTCCCTTGTCACTGTCCATGAAGATGAGTGTACCCACCAGTTGTTAGTTAGTCCCTTGTCACTGCCCATGAAGATGAGTGTACCCTCCAGTTGTTAGTTAGTCCCTTGTCACTTTCCATGAAGATGAGTGTACCCTCCAGTTGTTAGTTAGTCCCTTGTCACTGCCCATGAAGGTGAGTGTACCCTCCAGTTGTTAGTTAGTCCCTTGTCACGGTCCATGAAGATGAGTGTACCCTCCAATTGGTAGTTAGTCCCTTGTCACTGTCCATGAAGATGAGTGTACCCTCCAGTTGTTAGTCAGTCCCTTGTCACTGTTCATGAAGGTGAGTGTACCCTCCAGTTGTTAGTCAGTCCCTTGTCACTGTCCATGAAGATGAGTGTAACCTCCAGCTGGTAGTTAGTCCCTTGTCACTGCCCATGAAGGTGAGTGTACCCTCCAGTTATTAGTTAGTCCTTGTCACTGTCCATGAAGATGAGTGTACCCTCCAATTGGTAGTTAGTCCCTTGTCACTGTCCATGAAGATGAGTGTACCCTCCAGTTGTTAGTCAGTCCCTTGTCACTGTTCATGAAGGTGAGTGTACCCTCCAGTTGTTAGTCAGTCCCTTGTCACTGTCCATGAAGATGAGTGTAACCTCCAGCTGGTAGTTAGTCCCTTGTCACTGCCATGAAGGTGAGTGTACCCTCCAGTTATTAGTTAGTCCCTTGTCACTGTCCATGAAGATGAGTGTACCCTCCAATTGGTAGTTAGTCCCTTGTCACTGTCCATGAAGATGAGTGTACCCTCCAGTTGTTAGTCAGTCCCTTGTCACTGTTCATGAAGGTGAGTGTACCCTCCAGTTGTTAGTCAGTCCCTTGTCACTGTCCATGAAGATGAGTGTAACCTCCAGCTGGTAGTTAGTCCCTTGTCACTGTCCATGAAGATGAGTGTACCCTCCAGCTGGTAGTTAGTCCCTTGTCACTGTCCATGAAGATGAGTGTACCCTCCAGTTGTTAGTCAGTCCCTTGTCACTGTCCATGAAGGGGAGTGTACCCTCCAGTGCGTAGTCAGTTCCTTGTCACTGTCTATGAAGGGGAGTGTACCCTCCAGTTGGTAGTCAGTCCCTTGTCACTGTCCATGAAGATGAGTGTACCCTCCAGTTGTTAGTCAGTCCCTTGTCACTGTTCATGAAGGTGAGTGTACCCTCCAGTTGTTAGTCAGTCCCTTGTCACTGTCCATGAAGATGAGTGTAACCTCCAGTTATTAGTTAGTCCCTTGTCACTGTCCATGAAGATGAGTGTACCCTCCAATTGGTAGTTAGTCCCTTGTCACTGTCCATGAAGATGAGTGTACCCTCCAGTTGTTAGTCAGTCCCTTGTCACTGTTCATGAAGGTGAGTGTACCCTCCAGTTGTTAGTCAGTCCCTTGTCACTGTCCATGAAGATGAGTGTAACCTCCAGCTGGTAGTTAGTCCCTTGTCACTGTCCATGAAGATGAGTGTACCCTCCAGCTGGTAGTTAGTCCCTTGTCACTGTCCATGAAGATGAGTGTACCCTCCAGTTGTTAGTCAGTCCCTTGTCACTGTCCATGAAGATGAGTGTACCCTCCAGCTGGTAGTTAGTCCCTTGTCACTGTCCATGAAGATGAGTGTACCCTCCAGTTGTTAGTCAGTCCCTTGTCACTGTTCATGAAGGTGAGTGTACCCTCCAGTTGTTAGTCAGTCCCTTGTCACTGTCCATGAAGATGAGTGTAACCTCCAGCTGGTAGTCAGTCCCTTGTCACTGTCCATGAAGGTGAGTGTACCCTCCAGTGCGTAGTCAGTTCCTTGTCACTGTCCATGAAGGTGAGTGTACCCTCCAGCCGGTAGTACGGGCCCGTGCAGGATGGTGCTGGAGGTATTCCCCGGGACATGGTATTGATCACGTGACACGGTACACGCTCGGAGAGAGTTTTACCCTGGGATCCTTGTTACTGGGGAAACTGCCATTAGATTGGCGTTTATTCAGTATTTAAAACCTTCCTTTTCTGTACACAAGACATATTTGGGTGCAGGAGAGTGAGGTGAAGTAAACTATTAAAAGGTCCCAACAGAAAACAATCATTTGTGTTTTGGAACATGAAATAAATGTTGTTGTTAAACGATCTCAATTAATCACCTTTATAAAATATTATTTAAAAATTTGATAAATTACTCAAATCTCATTAAAAGAACTAATTTAACTACTAAGGCTATTCAAATTTGTTATATTATTTAAAAATGTAATAAAAAAACATCACTATATAAAGATAACATTTGAATATAATTAAATATACATATTTGGTTGAATTCCCCCCTTTTTATTTTTAAACAAGAGTTTTTTTAACCTTATTTGGCTGTTTTAATAATTTTAAAATCCCATCTTTATGTCTAGAATACTAATTGTTTTGCAATATATTAGATTCAGTAAAACTTATTTAAATTCTTGATAATTTTGTATGATTATTAATTACAACGCCATATTGCAAATCTCTCCTTATTAAAATTGATAAAATATTACTTAAAGAAACAATACGATTTCTTTTTAAAATATTAAAAATTATTATTGTTAACCATTAATACGATCCACACCGGTGAACAGGTGGAATAATTGTCAGGCTCGTTTAGAGTGCTTTGTCGATAAGGTAAACTCGGGTGTACTGCTTCTGTATTTCTCTTGATTAATAGTTTACCACTTTTCCTTTAGGAAAATTCAGGTACATTTTCTCAAAACTCTACTGTCTTCATACCTGCAGTATTAGTGTAAATATGTGTATTGTCCAGATGTGTAATATGGCACTATATATATATATATGTACATATATATAGTATATATGTACATATATATAGTATATATATGTACATATATATAGTATATATATATGTACATATATAGTATATATATGTACATATATATAGTAATATATATATACACAGAGAGATATCTCGTGGTGAATCACACTAGTTGATTTTTTATTAACGTGTCCTATCCGGCTCAGCTATCTACATTTTATTAGCCTAAAAGTTATAACCAAAAGTAATAAAAAGCAGCTCACTTCGGTGGTCGAATGGTCTAAGTTGTCACTCTCATAATAGAATGGATTGCTGATGACGGGGAGATAAGGGTTAAAATCCCGGATGGACCTAATGAGGGGGATTTCACTTAAATGATTTTCCACTATCTTTCCACAAAAATGCGGATACATTTCCTCTAAATTCAAACTTTATGATACTTAACCTTTAGTATTATTAAAACAAATGTGTGTAATCCGTAAGGTTATTTAGACGATAAAATGAATAAAAGAAAGTATTTTTTGTTTGTTTTATATCACTGTTATTTTTTATTATGCTTTCTTTAATTGAAAAAAATAAATTTGACCAAATATGAAATGTTAATTACCTTTGAGCCCTTATCTGCTTCCTCTTATCCTTCCATTAAATACTGGACAAACACTGCTCCCTAATGAGTTCTTTAGAAACACAAGACTATTATGACTCGTTAAAGATGAAAGTAAATCAGTAATTAAATACCTTGCTAAAATATATACATGTTTTATAACTAAATTCCTTGAAAAGTTTTTATTTGAGTTTTTAAACCTATTTCAAAAGTTTCTGTTTGATAACATGCTATAAAAAAGTATTATAAAACAGCTCATTATAAAAACAACAACACCAAGAGTAAGTAACCCAGTGCACCTAAATAATCATATATGATATTTACATCTGATGCCACCGCTTACCCTTTCCCGGACAGCCCTGTTATTACCTCTAGCTCTGATGATGATGATGATGATGATACGGAAAGTTGGTAGAGTGCTCACATAGAAATAACTTCAGCGATATAAATAATACTACATAAGAGCCTACCTTCATTTTATACGTTCAATATATTATTATTATTAGCACCGCGTCTTACTACCCGTTCGGGCTATACGCACTTGCGCTAATGTGTAATGGTAGGGTGATTGTGAGATGAAATGGAGGACCTACAGTTTAACGTGGAATCCGAACACGGTGGCGACCTGGCATTCCACACATTCACAAGATGTCTTGTCAGAGGTGAAGGAAGGGTTTGGTAATCAGATAAATCTGTGCCGGGACCGAGGATTGAACCCTGGACCTCCAGCATAGAAGTCTGACACCTTACCCCTAGACCACCAGGTCACCCAACTTTTTTATAGAATATCGTTTTACTAAAAGCAGATGTATTAATTACGCTACTTGGTTTGGGACGAGGCAGGTTAAATGTAGAGGAAATGTACCCCCATTTGAGTGAAGGAAGATTGGAAAACCATTTAGGACAAATCACCCTCGGTACACCCAACCGGGGCTCGAACCATGATATCCCTGGTATTGGCAGTCTAGTCTACGTACCTTAAGTAGAACATTCGACCACCAAAGCAGGTAGCTTCCTGTTATTCTGACATCTTAGATAACTCAATAGTGTGTCTGCCCACTGAGTTAAGGGTATCGTATTCGATTCCAAGAGTGTTCAAAAAATGTATAGTTTCATAAATGGGGGGTTTTCCTTTTTTACAAAATGAATTAACATCCTTGGGGCTGGATATTTTGTTTGTTATAGATTAAAGTTGGATTATAAGTCGTTGATTGATGAAACAAGTTGGTTTAAAACGTGCACGCCAAATAACTCAAATAAAGAAATTCTTGCTGCTAAATTTACGGTGTATTCTATAAAAATGTAGGCTTAAGAACCATTCCCACATTATCAGAAATGGGTAGCCTTAAGGAATTTACAGATTTGAGGATTCGGGGAAATATCGGATTTGATATTCGATAACAAAAATATTGAATTCGATTTGAAATTGTTCTAGAGCACTTTTACACCACTTTGGTGACTTGTTATCCAACATAATTATTGAACAAACTTAAACTAGATAGTCAATTTACTACTTGACTGAATATAATAATAATAGCGTGTCTGGGCTCGTAGCCCAGCTTGTGGGAAGATTAATTAGTAATAATTTACCGTTGTCCAGGGGACGAACTGATAGCACATCCTTTTCGTGGAGGCTCCTTCCATTTCCCGATGAGTTGAGGGGATGATGATAGTGAATATGAGATTGTGGAATCTAACTTAAGCTTAATAAACCAAACCCTGGTGACCATGGGAATTATTAACCTTTGAGAAACATCCCCCAGTACCAGCTGAGAATTGAACATGGATATTCTAGGTCAGCGGCCAGGAGCTATGACCGCCATACCACGAGGCTGGTTACCTTATACGTTAATACCATTCTACAAGCGTGTACACACAAAAATTGTTCATGCCAAAATAACTTAAAACAAATATATTTAAATTACAGTGTCAATCTGCTTTCGTGGTCGCATAGATTAAGGTGTCCCTTTCACAATAGAATGGACTGCCTCTGATAAGGAAATAGGGGTTCAATTCCGAATAATGTTTACTGAGGTTGGTTTATCATAAATGGTTTTCTACTCTCCCTCCACACAAATGTGGATACACTTTCTCTAAATATAACCTTCCTCGTCCCTAGCTCATTATTGTAATTAGTACATATGTGTTAACCTGAACAAGTTGTAAGATGTTGTATTTAAAAATAATAAATAAAGTACAGTTTTGTAAAACATTTACTTTTAACTCTCTAAAAATACCCTTCAAATTAAATCTAATAATTTCAATGGAACTTATTCAAATATGTCTTACGAGAGAATTTATTTTTATTTTCATTCCTTGGTGGTATTCGTTTTAACGGGATGGGAGCCTTTCGAATGTGACAACACTTAGAACCAAGAACTTTAAATTTAAACCCTTTCAACGCAGCGATTAACCACATTCAAGGAGACGTATTTCCTCGATTAAATAAATGTCGGTATTTCCTCTTTTTAGACGTTCAAGATATCGGAAGAAATATTTGAAACTTATTGAAGTATTCCACCACTTATCACCTAAACTTAACGATCCATAAAATTTTGAAATAAAGAATCGTCAAGAGATGAATATCGGGAAATGTGTCATATAAGGTAATCTTATTTTGATGTTTGTTGAGAACACAAAAGAAATATTGAAAGGAGAAACGTATAAAAAAACGTGTTTTTTTTTTTCAAATGAGTCGGATTATTTTTCCAACCACGTCTTACTATCCGTTCGGGTTATACGCACATGTACTAATTGCACTAATGTGTAAAAGATTAACAAGGTTGAATTAAATGGAAGAGTAATCGTATTCGCATGTAAAGAGAGTAGAAACTCCTTTAGGAAATCTTCATCGGGATTAAAACCCCGATCTCCCGCTCATAGACCGTTCAATCTATTGCGAGAATGACAACTTTCGATCCCCAAAGCCGGGTGATTGAATTATTCAAGTAACAGTAGTAACAAGACAACATATCTTATTTATTTCAAACTAACATAATAGCTTCTTTTAATTAAAATAATAATAAACCCCTTTCATCTATACTTATAAAATAACATGTCCTTGGCTGACTGACTGATTCATCATGCCGAGCGCAAACTATCAAGGCTACAAGCATGAAATTCGGACTGTTATTCATTTTGTTATGAAGGCACCCACTAAGAAAGGATTTTAGAAAATTCCACCCCAAAGGGTCAAAATAGGGTATGATAATATGTATGATAATATGTATGAAAGTCCGTCATTTTGAAAGTTACATAAATAAAATTTTGTATTTCGGTTATTGACGTAAAACAAATAAATATGTGTTTCAGGAATTTTGGAAATTTTATTTAATAAGGGATGAAAAACGGGGTGAAAGTTTGTATCGGACTTGCATTATTTTTGATCTGAGGTCAAGTTATGGTCATCAACGTAACGTAATATTTTAAATTAATCTGTAAATACATATGTATATTTTCGTATTTGTATATAATCAACTTCCACGCGAGCAAAGCCGCGGGCAACAGCTATCTAGTTAAATATAAGATATGACCTTGATTGACAGCCCCGTAGAACATACAATACAGCAAATAGCATAAATAAATAAATTTAACCTTTCTTTTATAAATGTTTGTAAATTAACTGAACTATATTTAAATCCCAATTCGGTAGCCGCATGGCCTAAGGCACTAATCCTCGCAATAGATTAGACTACTGAAGATGAGGAGATTGGAGTTAGACACCTGTCGGGTGCACTGAGATTGGTTTTCTTAAATGGTTTTCCACTCCCCCTCCACGCAAACGTGGGTACATTTCTTCTTAATTAAAAGTTATTAATCCCTAACACATTAGTATAATTTTTTTATAGGCGTAAAACCCGAACGACTAGTAAGATGCGGTGTTAAAAAAATAATTCGTTTCGTTTTTAAGATGCAGGCTAATATCAGTTTGGTAGAATATAGATTACTTTTGATCTAAAAATTATAAAATATCCCAGAAAAAATAGTCAAATATAGCCCATAACGTTGTACACATGATTTATGGCGTCACTTTACCATCATAGTGGATTTCCACTGATGAGTAGATCGGGGTTAGAATCCTTGTCCGGCAATTCCTTGAATAATTTTCCACTTTCTCTCTCTCAATGCCAATGCATGGACATTTCAAATAAATGATACCTTCCTCAACTCTACACGGTTTAGTTTAAATATATGGATTTAACAAACTGACTGTGAATTGTGACATACACATAAAACAAATCAAGAAACTCTGTTATTGAGGAAAAATACACAAAATAAATTGTTTTTAAATGTTTGGCTGTACTTTACTGTAATTGGTTTGTTTATTAAGAATATTCTGAGAACAAGATATTACAGATTAATAACAGAATTCTAAGTGTATACTTAGCTAAGTCAGATAACAGCGTTGTTGGGCACGTGGACAAAATTTTCAAGCTCGTATCATCGTTTTTCCGATGATAGTGAATCCCCACCAGTTATTATGAGGGTGTTCTTTTTACCTGAAATGTTTTCCCACTCTCTCATCACAAAAATGTGGCTACATTTTATCTAATTTCTACCTCCTGCACTCCTTGCCCACAAGTGTAAATATACCTCCACCCTGATCGCGAACAGAAATGTGCTGTTAGTTCCTTCCATAAAAACGCATTATCCAGCAATGCACCTTTAGGAGAATACGACAAGCTTTTTAAAAAAAAACCCACTTCAGTGGCCGAATGGGCTAAAGCACTTCCCTCGCAGTAAACTAAATGCCGATGACAGGAAGATCAAGGTTCGAATCTTGATCGGGTGTACTGAGAGTAATGTTTCCAATATGGTTTTCCACTTTCCCTCCACGAAAATGCGGGTACATTTCCTTTAAATATATTCATCCTAATCCCTAAACCAATTAGCGTAGTTAGTAAATAAGCGTATAGCCCTAGTGGGTAGTAAGAAAAAACCTGGCAAAATTGACTAATTGACTATTTTTAAAAAGAGAAAGTAAATATAGATCCGAATTATTATAACTATAGGTTTACTAAATTCTGTAAAAACATAGTTCATTAAAGCAGTACAAACAATTATCCCTTAAAAACACCACTAAAATTAGCAGAAAAAAACACAGTCTTAAATATTTAATTATATTTGAAAATTAACTTATTTTTTACCACCGTATTCTATTACCAGTTCGGGATATACGCATGATTTACTAATTATTATAATGTGTTAGAGATGAATAAGGTTGAATTTAGAAGTTATTTACCTGAATTTGCGTGGAAGTAGAGTGAAAAAACATTTAGGGAAAAAAAAACCTTCAGGACATCCAACCGGGATTTGAACCCCGATATCCCTGTGATTAGCAGTTCTAGTCTATTACGTAGACCATTAGACCAGAGGCCACTGAAGGGGATCAGTTAAAATTAAGTAAAACACAAATAATTTTCAATAAATGGGTAAAACTTGTTTTTATATTTGAAAAATTTGCCATTATTTCTAATGATTATTGATGAAATACGCAAACTAGTTTTAAAATTTAAGCAATATGCTCAAATTCTGAGGAAAACCACACCAGAAACTCCATCACTAGTGTATATAAATAATTTAAATATTATTTTTTAACTATTATGTCTTCTAAATCGATAAATTTTAACAAGACGTGTGTATATGAATTATTATAAATCAATTATCTTTTTTCACCTCTCTCTTATAAGTGCATATCTCCGTCTCTTCCATTTTGTCTTTCTCCTAATCCACCCCTTTAAAGCCTTTTCTTCCTCTCTCTTCTAAACGCATTCGCCCCGTGAAGAGATCACCCCATTCACCACCTCCCACCCTTCATTTCACTCCTAAAGATTCGCAATCGAGAGAAAAGTGGAGAGGAAGAGGGATGGTTTCAAAATTCATTTCGCACAGAACGATACCCCCACCCCTTCCCGAAGACACAAAACTCTTGTGGTGGAGATTATCATAGATATTGGCTTCCTCTACTTCTGGAACAAGCAGGCAGTCATTCCTATCATAATGGCGGCATTATAGGGTGGCTCTTAAGGTGGGAAATCAGAGAACGTGGTTAAGGCCAATGCTTTTGCAGGATTTTTTTATAACAAAACTTTTTTTTTTGGAGGTCAAAATGAATCAAATATTGTTCCAGTAGAAACAAGATAATATCAACAGTGCTTGAATATCTTTCGTGAGCATAGCATTATTATTACAGCACGCGTCTTACTACCCGTTTGGGTTATACGCACTTAAACTAATGTGTAATGGTAGGGTGATCTGTGAGATAAAATGGAGGACCTACAGTTTAACGTGGAATCCGAACCACGGTGGAGGCCTGGCATTCCTCACATTCACAAGTTGTGATTAATACACGTCTGGTCAGAGGTGAAGGAAGGTTTGTCAATCAGATAAATCTGTACCGGGACCGAGGATTGAACCTCGGACCCCCAGCTCAGAAGTCTGACACCTTACCCCCTAAGACCACCAGGTCACTGTGTGCATAGCAGCATTTGATGAGAAACTTTCTTTTTCTTTCAAATGAAAATTAAAAAAGTGGTCATTAAATTTCAGGACGCCTTTGACAGATATTCAACAAATGTTATCATCATGTCGAAACCGGTGACGTGGTATAGTGGTTAGTGCACCTGGCTATGAACATAGTGTCTCGGGTTAGATTCCCGGCTGGTACCATGGTTGATTTACCCGAAAGGGGAACTATCCCAACGACCAACAGAATTTTGTTAGTTAGGCCTAAGCTATTTGTCATAGTGTCCACTGGTACAACATACTCTTCTTCACAGTCATCATCCCTTCACCTCAACGGGACTTGGAAAGAACTTCCACAGAAAGGATGTACGATTATTACATCCAGGCATCCTCTGGGCAACGGTACATTAGTACTATCCAATCGTCCCACAATCTGGGCTACGCGTGATGTAACCCAGACACGCATATTTATAACCATGTGAAGAAGATTAAACAATGTGTTTCTAATAGATCAATATTTTATGTATTTTAGGCCAAAAAAAAATATTGTAATAAAAACTGCAAAAACACTGCCCTTTAACTCACGTTCCCACTTTAAAATTTGACAGAATTTTATATCGAAACTAGTGTAGATGTTTTATTTAACTCGTGTGGTGGTTTCTAAAGATCCTTTGTTTCTTCCACAGTTCGTTTACGGGGGAATATCAGTACTTACACAAAAGTGAGCTGCCATAATACTTCTGTATAGTCTTGGGAGGTAATATTTATATTAAGTTGTGTAATATTAAAATGCAAGAAAAGGATGAGTCAAAAAACGTAAAATAAATTTTCCCGTTCTGTGTGTGTTTATATATATATATATATATAAACACCCACTCTTCTTAGGACTTTCCTTTAACACACACACATATATATTAAAAGAAAATCCTAAGAAGAGTAGGTGGTAAGAGAACCATTTTGGATGTGGTTTTTCAGTACAAAGCGAAATGGATCGGATACATTCTTAGAAGGAACTGCCATCTAGACCAGTGATTCTTAACCGGGGGGCTATTAAAGGTTTTTTTGGGGGCCTTCCAAAAAATAATTTATAATGTTATTTGCATATTAATGTAGTTAATAATCTTAAATATTACGTTTTAGAAGAAAGAATGCTATGATTATAAGCATGTAATACAGCGTACTTTCAATTTTCCGGGGTGATGGTGGGGAGGGGAAGCACGGATAATAGAAATAACGGATGGTACGAATAATACCCATCTCTTTACCATCGTCATTCAAAATTTGTTGCCCTTTGTTTATGCTTATTTATTTGTAAAACATTTTCCACAGTGATAAATATTAAAATGAAACAGTGAAATCGACTCCGAATCGAATCCTGCATGCGAATATCATTAAGTAATACAATCGAAACAAGAATAAACAAATTGGTGGAAAGTGTTCAACAGCAGAGCTTCCTTTAAATACATTTAGATAAGTTAATTTCTGTTGTTTTTGTTGTTATAATCAGTGACTAAAGCCACTATCTTAGAATATATCTTAATGATTAATATGTTAGTAAAAACTAGCGGGCTGTGTAAATATTTTTAGGATATTGACGGGACAGCGTGTAATAAAAGGTTAAGGATCACTGGTCTGGACGACGTTATAGAAGGCAAGGTGAGGGTGAAAAAGGTGCTTTGGAAGAAGGAGGATTCAAATATTAGATGACTTGAAGGAAATAAGATAATTTTGGGAGCTTAAGGAGGTAGTAGAAGCATTGGCGATTTAATTTCACTGACAAAAGGAATGGAACTGTCGTAAGAACATCTAATAATACTACTACTACTACTACTACTACTACTACTACTACTACTACTACTACTACACTATTACTACTACTACTACTACATTACTAACACTACTAATACTACTACTACACTACTACTACACTACTACTACACTACTACTACTACTACTACTACACTACTACTACTACACTACTACTACTACACTACTACTACACTACTAACTACTACTACTACACTACTACTACTACACTACTACTTCTACTACTACTACTACTACTACTACTACACTATTACTACTACTACTACTACATTACTAACATACTAATACTACTACTACACTACTACTACACTACTACTACACTACTACTACACTACTACTACACTACTACTACTACTACTACTACTACTACTACTACTACTACTACTACTACTACTACACTACTACACTACTACTACTACTACTACTACTACACTACTACACTACTACATACTACTACTAACTACACTACTATTACTACACACTACTACTACTACTACACTACTACTACTTACACTACTACTTTCTACTACTACTACTACTACTACTACTACTACTACACTATTACTACTACTACTACATTACTAACACTACTAATACTACTACTAACTACTACTACTAACACTACTACTACACTACTACTACACTACTACTACACTACTACTACTATACTACTATATACTACTACATACTAACTACACTACTACTACTACTACTACTATACTAACTATACTACTACATACTAACTAATATTCATACTAATACTACACTACTACTTACTACTACTACTACATACATACTACTACACTACTAACTACTACTACTACTACTTACACTACTACTACTACTACTAATCACTACTACTACTACTACTACTACTACACTACTACACTACTAACTACTACTACTACTACTACACTACTACACTACTACTACTATACTACTACTACTACTACTACTAACTACTACTACAACTACTACTACTACTACTATAACAACTACTACTACACTACTACTACTA
The DNA here is from genome assembly GCA_039000515.1 of Timema cristinae. NCBI lineage: Eukaryota > Metazoa > Arthropoda > Insecta > Phasmatodea > Timematidae > Timema > Timema cristinae. Next base: position 7,570,697 of record JBCFYV010001001.1, on the reverse strand, counting down.
TACTACTACTACTATACTACTACACTACTACTACAACTACTACACTTACTACTACTACTACTACTATACACTACTACTATAACTACTACTATACTACTACTACTACTACTACTACTAACTACACTACTACTACTACACTACTACTACTAACTACTACTACATACTACTACTACTACTACTAATAACTACTACTAATACTACTATACTACTACTACATACTACTAATATACTACTACTACTACTACCACTACCATTACTACTAATAATAAAAATGATAAAAATAATTAATTTTAAGAGAAAAATTCTACAGGTTGGAAATTGTTTAAAAGTTCAATATTTTTGTATTAACTTCAAATAGTTGTCAAAATATAACCCTACTGAATTTCTTCCAAATTTTATAATCTAAAATATCATGTTTTTTGAATCTATAATATAAAATACAATTATCACCAAAAGGGGTCTGCACTTTTGGTTTTGCCACGTATATAATTTTATTGTATGTAACCCCTCTGTAATAAAATGTTTTTCAAAAGATATATGTTTGTGTAAAATAAATAAATGTATTATATTTATTGACACGACAATACAGTTTGAACAAATAAATGTAAGCTATAAAGTTAATCTTGGGAAAGTTTCCACAAAGTTGAATGAGAAGTTTTAAAACGTGACTAAAGTAAAGTTATCCCATTCTTTTGTGGGTTTTCAAACCCTCTTGTTCAGTTATCTATATTAGATGATACCATGATAGTTTTATCTCCTTTTATCAAAGTTTTTTCTACTTCAAGCTTGTTTATCACTCTGTAAATACTTCAGGAATCGTAATTCTATTAAAACTATCAAATATGAGGGGATTCTCAAACTTTAGCATGAGCTATAGTCTATTTTGTGAGAGTAGGCAGCGTGATCAGTGAAAAATATGCCGGTGACATATAATATTCTTTTGAAATTTCTTAACGAATCTGTACAGGCCTATATATTTTTAATGTCCTCTACCAATCGAGGAGATATTTTCAAATCTAGATTATCACAAAGTTTGTAGTAAAAATCAAATGGATAATTATAATAACATGATAATGGCATTACGGTACATTCAATAATTGTAATCATTCTCTTTCTAGACTGAATTGCCTTTGACAGGAATAAGAGGAGCCAAATCCCAGTTAAGTGAACTCAGAGTGATTTTTACTAAATTGTTTCTCACTCTTCTTCCACACAAATTCGGGTACATTTCCTCTATAGTTCTAACTTTCTCATTCCTACTCCACTATCGTAATTAATGAATTCGTACAACCCGAACTTGTAGCTAAGACGTGACTATAAAAAATAATCTTGGACATGTTTCTACTTTCTATTGAAGAAAGTAAGTCATCCTCTTTATCAGTCTGAACCATGACGTAAGCCGTTAATTTTTTTAGAATATTGTGGAAAGAAATATGATGATTTTATGCCCTAAATTAAAGAAACATTATCAATTCTAGATTCTCCAACAAGTTTTTTAAAATAATTTATAGAACGAAAGAACAAAAAGGTCATAAGACAAAGTTTGGATCAATTTTATGTAATAGAGTTGGGGCTATAAAATTAAAGCTCGCCCGGGAATGAAAAATTCTTGAGGCGTCCCTGCGTTGAACATCAATAAACAACGCTTAACTTTTTCTTCACCTATATCCTTCACTTTTGTGTTGACATTTTCTACCATTAGAAGCGCAGTATGTATCAATGAGTGTACTGTGCCATAATGACTTACACCCACATGTCATTTGTTCACAGAATATTTGCCAGAACTACCAAGAACGATATAATGCATTGAAGCAATGGATATTTACACGGTTCGAGTATTGTAACATTCCTTGCACCCAAGTATGTTTGTCAGAACTGCCGAGCGATATCCAATGCAGTGAGGCAATGGATAGCTTTACAGTTCAAATATTGTAACATCCATCGCACCTAAGTATGTTTGTCAGAACTGTCAAGCGTAATGTAATGCAGTAAGCAATGGGTAGTTCTACGGTTCAAGGATTGTAACATCCATCGCAGTTAAGAATGTTTGTCAGAACTGCCAAGAGCGATATAATGCAGTGAGGCAATGGATAGTTCTACGATTCAAGGATTGTAACATCCATCACAGTTAAGAATGTTTGTCAGAACTGCCAAGAGCGATATAATGCAGTGAGGCAATGGATAGTTCTATGGTTCAAGATTCTATCATCCATCGCAGCCAAGAATGTTTTACAGAATTGCCAAGGGTGATATAAAAGAGTAAAGCAGCATATATAGTTCTACTGTTCAAGAATTGTAACATTCACCGTCAAGAATGTTTGTCAGAACTGCCAAGACGATATAATGTAGTGAAGCAAAGCGTGTGACATGATATCGTGTAGTGGGTTTATACGTAACAATTGTAGCTACCACTCACCTCGGAATGTTTATACTCACATTGTAAACCTGCCACTCACCTTGTCATCATGTGGTGGGTGATTTCTCTCCTTGTCGTAGCTCCAGGATGGACTGCCATGGCGCAACAGGTTGTAATTCAATTACCTCGCAAGAATGAAATACAGGAACTTTCGTACTTTTAATATAAATCTACACTTTACTTTTGTATAAAAAAATAAATAATTATTTAGTCTTGTATAAAGATGATGCAAATAAAACTTTACACTACGGTTGAATAGAAGGGAACGTAAGTTAAGTTCCATATTTGTAAGGTTTTTTATAGCAATATATATATATATTTACTAAAATATATATAATATATATTTACTAAAATAAAGAACGTATTGCTTTAATAGTAATATGTTGATATTATTAATGCTATACAGAATCAACTAGGTTGGTTATATGTAATAACAATGACTAAATTTATAATAACATTATTCCAACTTAACTAAGGAATAAATTAAAAATCAATTCAAATATTATAAACATAATTCTAAGCAAAATAATAACGTATACCTTAATAATAAAATACTATTTTACCAAAAAAATTCTATATTGTACCAGGGATAGAGAGAATTTAATCTTTTTTCTAAAGAGGTGAAGAATAATCGAAATATTTGGACATGTTCAAGGAGAGATTTAAAATATATTCTTAAGAAATGAATTGAGTCAATGTTTAAGTTATGATGAACTGTATACATTAATAATGTTTGGTTGACTGATTTGATTGTTTTGTTTTGTATGTTTCTGTTTATGTAACAAATTGTTTATTCATGCATTTTATGTATTCCTTTGTGTACCATATATTGTTAGCATAGTTATGCTATTGAAAATAAATTGTATTAAAATTACAATAAACATACTTTGCTTAGTTTTATGAATATTGTATTACAGAAAGTTTATAAATATTTTCTTTGAGATTAGTGACATTTGGACAAAAACTTTTATTATTATTTACAATTTCTGTTAAATAATTCATTTTAAAAAACTGTCGTGAGACTATTCCGACCATTTAAGCCTTTTATATGCAATATTTTTTAAATTTTTAATTACTTACCTGTTATTTTTTAATAGAGTAGATCACGAACATGACGTAAAAAATGTAGGGCGTTCGTAAACAAGGTGCTTAAGAATATACTTAATCCCAAAAGGTGATGAAGTTACTGGGGAGTGGAGAATGTTACATAAGGATAGTTTGCATACCATGTTCTCATCACAATATAAGATAGGATAATCAAGTCTCGTAGATTACAATGGTAGACATGCAGTGTGAATGCGAGAATTTAGAACCTTGTTCAGTGTAGTAACTGGCAAACCCAATGGGAAGATTTAGACACAGATGGGAGGATAACAATAGAATGGACTTGAAAGAGATAGTTTGTAATGAGAGGACTGGATATAACTAGCTCATAGGATAAGGTGTATAAGTGAGTGATAAATACCAGAAAGGATAGGTGTACTGGATAAAACTAGCTCAAGATAGAAAAAATATATTAGCACCGCCTCTTACTACCCGTTCAGTTATACGCTTTAAGTACTAATTACGCTAATGGATTAGGAATTGGGAAGGTTGAATTTGAGGAAGTGAACCCACATTTGCGTGGAGGGAGAGTGGAAAACCATTTAGGAAAAACCACCCCAGTTCACCCGACCGAGATTCGATTCTTGATCTCCCCGTCCTCAGCAGTCGAGCTCAACACGTCTAGCGCGTTAGCCAATTACGCCACGGAGGCGGGTCTCAAGATAGAGATAGGTTGTAATAAGGTGGACTGGATGAAACTATATTAAGACATGGTGGTGTAGTGAGTGATAAACTAGCTCAAGATAGGTATAGCTGGTGTACTTTTTTAAGAGCTCAGGGAACTTTAGAGTTCTTAATGCCATAGAGAAAATAAGAAAAATTATATGAATGAATGGCCTACATCGGTGGTACATTTTCTAACGCGTCACGCTCATGTTACCCGGACTGCCAATGAAGAGGGGACCGGGTTCAAGCCCCGGTCAGTTGTTTTGAGGGCGATTTTTCCTTAATGGTTTACACTTTCCCTCCACGAAAACGCAGTTACAGTTCTTTTAAATGCAACCCTCCTCCTTCCTAACATATCAGCCTAATTAATACATAAACGTAAAGGCAGTAAGTAAGGCGCATGGTGGGTAGATAAATGTGTGACTTTCCTAATGGTATTAGTTTAAATTGATTCCAGTGTTTTTGAATCAATTATTTTGTAGGTTACGGTGGTCACCAAACAGGGTACACTTCGAGGAGACACCCAAACCTCAAAGTACTCTGACAACACATTCTACAGTTTCAAGGGGGTCCCATACGCTAAACCCCCTTTGGGAGACCTCAGATTTAAGGTAACATAGAAATATGAACCGATAGAAATCGTATTTTACAATTACATAGATCATTGTTTCCCGAAATTTTGTCTTCCGTGTTCTTATACATTTTGGAACCATGGTGTAATTGATGAATCTTTTATATAACTTCGTTAAAAAAATCTTTAAAAAGTACTATATTTTAAAGTATAAACTGTTTTTGTTAACATAAAATAAATTGTTCACAACTCATGCTATTTTGGTTTATTCATGGAAGTGACCAGTATGAATTGTCCTCTCGGGATTTAGATTTAAAATGTCCACGGAAGAAATGTATATCTAAGCTAGGGAACAAGATAAAGTATAATCTAAAATCCAATTCAATTTTTTCAGGAGTCAATAGTAGATTGAGTATGTATACTCGTCAGTGGAAGAGGGAACTGTTATCAACAGATAAACAAGCGATCTTGCGGGTGGACTGCTCAATTTCGTCAATTTCTTTATATTTCATATATTGACTCTAAGTGTGATAGTTTTTAAAGTGTTTAGAGTGAGTCAATTTAATATACAACAATCTTTACAAAATATATTCTAACTCCCCAAGTAGGCCAAGTTGTTATTGTAAATATAAAGTGTGTTATGCAAGTCAGCTTCTGTCCAGGCCCCACAAGATCCGGAACCTTGGGAAGGTGTTAAAGATGCCCTGAAGGAAGCAGCTTACTGCAAACAGGCTGGTGACAGGGGCAGTGAGGATTGTCTCGTCTTGAATGTCTACACGCCCAAGGTAACAACCATTTATTAGTTTTTGAATGTGTACAGGTGACAACCATAATATTAGTCATACAGTTTGTAACGAATCGTTTAAAAATCTCACTTTCCCTATAATATTATAATGATGTGATTTAAGAGTAAGCTTGAACGAATTTTTAAGACTAATTATTCTTAAAGCTAGATATTGTTAATATTATTTTATAAATGCAAATGATTTGCTTGTCAGCTTGAGACTAGTGTTGTTTATTGTTTCTCAGCTTCCATCGGATGACACTGGTGATGTTTATTGTTTGTCAGCTTCCATAAGATAACACTGGTGATGTTTATTGTTTGTCAGCTTCCATCAGGGGGTACTAGTGATGTTTATTGTTTGTCAGCTTCCATAAGATAACACTGGTGATGTTTATTGTTTCTCAGCTTCTATCAGATGACATTAGTGATGTTTTGTTTGTCAGATTCCATAAGTTGACACTGGTGATGTTTATTGTTTTTCAACTTCCATCAGATGTCACTAGTGATGTTTATTGTTTGTCAGCTTCCATCAGGTGCATGGCGGTGGGTTTTTTGTTTCTCAGCTTCTATCAGATGACACTAGTGCTGTTTATTGTTTGTTAGCTTCCATCAGGTGACACTGGTGATGTTTAATGTTTATCAGCTTCCATCGGGTAACACCAGTGATGTTTATTAATTGTATACTTCCATCAGGGGAACAAGTGATGCTTATTGTTAATCATATTTAATTAGGTGACACTAGTGAACTTTATTGTTTGTCAACATCCATCAGGTGACACTAGTTACGTTTTTGTTTGTCAGATTCCATCAGGTGATACTAGTGATAGTGATGCTGGCCTACCTGTCATGATGTGGATACACGGTGGTGGTTTCACGAACGGTAACGGTAATAGCATCATCTTCGATCCGGAGTTCATCGTCAACGAGGAGGTCGTTTTCGTCAGCATCAACTACCGCCTAGGAGTACTTGGTAATAAACAAACAACTCACACGCATATTCTTACTAACAACCGAAACCACGTATTAAACTGAGAGCTAGATTAAATAAATATAGAATTAGTGTCGTTAGTAATCTGACCCAGTTAACCCCGATTTTAAAGATCAGTATGGATTTAAAATATATAAAAATAAGACTAAGATTGTCTGACACTTTAGTTCACTCAGTAAATGCTTACCAACTGAGCAAAGGTCCTGGGTATGAATTCCCGGGATAGCCAAAACATTTATCTTTGGTAAAATGTGGGTTTTACCTTTAACAGTGATGATTTAAGAGCCGTTAACAGGTTATGGACCGTACTAGAGTGAAGTTAGTTTTAAGTCGTGTGTTGATATGGTCAGTAAGTTCAGAAAGTACACTTTAAATAACTCAAAAATAAGAAAATTAAGACCAAGATTAAAAATCTTATAAATATATATTAATAGAAAGTTTCTCCCTCCCTAAAAGGTTCCTGAGCTTGGACGAACAGATGTTTCCTCAAATAATGGGTTGAGAGATCAGTTGGCAGCCCTGAAATGGATCAAACAGAACATTGCTCAGTTTGTGGTGACCCTGAAACAGTGACCGTGAGTGGCCAGAGTGCAGGAGGAGCCAGTGTTCACTATTGCTCATGTCTCCACTATCACAAGGTATAATATCAGATATATCACTGGACTGAGTGATCACATCTGATCATGTGTCCACTTCACAAGGTAATGGTAGATGATCAGATATGAGCTCACTGGACATGAGTGCGTCACATTATCTGTCATGTGGTACCATAACGTGCACCGAAGGTAGACAATCAGATACTATCACGGACAGTGAGTGTCACTATCTGCTCATGTCGTCCACTATCACAAGGTAAAATATCATATATCACTGGAGTGAGTGTTCATATCTCTAGTGTCATATCACACCAGTACATATCAATTATACTGGTAGTGCAGTGCTTACGTATGTCATGGCTATGGGTAAATATCAGATAATACTGGAGGAGTGCTCCTATCTAGCTATGTGTACACACAAGGTAAATACTCAGATATATCCATGGACTGAGGTTCACTTCTGATCTGTCCACATATCACAAAGGTAATATCAGATATATCACTGGAGTGGTTTCACTATTAACTCATGTGTCCACAACAAGGTATATCAGATAATCACTGGACTGAGTGTTCACTATCTGATCATGTCTCCACTATCACAGTACAAAATCAGATATATCATGGAGTGAGTGTTCACTATCTGCTCATATCGCCACTATCACAAAGTACACTAGGTGAACAATTATTGTAAAAATAAAACCAATATAATATAGTGTTTCCTCTTAAACATCTCTAAGACTGAACATAATTTTTTCGTCCAACCTATATGTTTACCTCACTATCTGTAATATAAATATTCTTGTAGGTTTGTTTCAACGAGCAATTTCCGAGAGTGGTTCTGCTTTCAATCCTTGGGCCTACATGAAAACTCCAAAGGAACGGGCGCTACGCCTTGCCTCCTATTTAGGCTATAGTGGGAGTAACGGGAGCCAGGAGATAGCAGACTACCTGAGGACAGTAGACGCCAGTGAACTGGCCAATAACCAGGCCCAGGGCCCTTCTGATGAGGTATTTTCATTAAAATCTCGTCTACAGACAAATTTTCATAAGAAGGGACTTTTAGAAAATACAAACCTATTTGCTATTTTACTGATCTTGCTTATATCTATCAAAAGTGGCAGTTGTATATAACATTACTAGACGTATGAATACGTGAATCTAGGTCTAGTAGCTTTTTTTTTTAGCTGCATGATATATCCCCTTCCTATGAAAATTTGACTTAGTCGTTAAGTTCGTATTATCTTTAACTCTACTCAATTTCTTCCGTGTTCTTAGTCACGTGATATTTTGTAAACTAAATGGAAAGTATAATTTTTTCTTCACTCAAAATTTTTCGTAATAAAAATATGTCAGCAAATTCTATAAACTCCATCATAAGTTTTTTAACTGTTTTATTGTGAAATAACGATATTTTTAGTATATTAAAGTTGTCTACGTATTTCTATTAATTCTAAATAAAATAAATTACGAAACCTTTAGAAAATGTACGCTAATGTTTTAGGGATGAGGAATATCGAATTTAGAGGAATTATACCCGCATTTTCATGGAGTTTATGGGGAAAGTATTTTAGGGAAAATCACCCTCCGTACACCCGTCCGGGATTTGAACTCCGATTTCCCTGTCATTGGCAGTCCAGTATATCTATTACGAGATTGATGCACTTAAACCATACGGGCACTAAAGCAAGTGATTCGCATATAAATGTTGATTATTTGTGTTTATTTTCATTACAATAAACGGTATTAAGTTCCTATTTTTTAAAAAATGTGTATCACTGAGACAGACATTTAAATATTTTTATTTTAACAATAGTTCAAGTATGTGGGCAGTATGATATCAAGTCATTATTAACAACTTCTAAAAGAGTTTGGTATGAATTCTGATGCGGTCAAAGATTTGTTCGTCAAGAATTACTAAATAAGACAAGAAATGGGTGGTTCGGTAGTCACTTCTAAGCGTCAGCCATTGCGTCAATATTCCCTGTCGTGCTAAATGCCACATAAAATAGTACTATTCATTACATAGTACATTTTGGGTGCTCTAAAACATAGTGTTTAGGAAAAAAATTGATCCAAAATAGGATGAAGATAATGGAGAGTTGAGTAGATAACATAATGATGAGATACATGCTATTCATTTATCACCTAATATTGTTATGGTCATCAAATCTCGCAGACTACGATGGAGGGGACATGCAACGCGAATTGAATAAACTAGATCTTCATAGTATGGATTAATTAATTAATCAATGCAAAATGTATCTATTGAAGCAATAGGCCTATTTCATTTGTTTAGCCAACAAAATTTTCTATAAAAATTTTTAAAAAATATATGTCCCTTAAATTGCGTTCCTTTACTTCCCACCTTGCATATTTTTATTTCTTTTAAACTCGTCAAACGCAGAAATGTTTGTTCATTTACCAGGAAAAAAATATCAAGTGTTTATAAGGTTAGTGCGAGTCACTGTGTAATATAACAGCTGTGTTTCTCCTGCAGGAAAAGTCTGGTGGTATGAACTACCCTTTTGTCCCGACAGCCGAGACTTCAGTCAGCAGCTCTGGGGAGGTGTTCCTACCTGACGAACCGATCAATCTCATGAGAACGGGACAGTTCCTCAGAGTTCCAGTCATCATGGGTCTGGCTCCAATGAGCCAAGTGATCCAATGTGAGTGCCCAATTTCGCTCTTTGGTGATGGAATGTGCTTCTGTAGTTCTTAATGTGGGCACACTTGCAGAGTTCGATCATAGTTGCCATAATCTCTTTCTCATGGTAGGTTCTTTAGTGGTACACTTGGCAGAGTTCTGATCAAAGCTTACCATAATATCACTTTCTATGTTGTGATCTTTAGTTGGATACACTTGGCAGAGTTCTGATCATAGCTTGCCATAATTCACTTTCTCATGTTGAGTCTTTAGGCTTGGGAAAATTGGCATAGTTCTGATCATAGCTCCCATAATATCACTTTCTAATGTTGTGATCTTTAGGTTGGTCACATTGGCCGAGTTCTGATCAATAGCTCGACATAATACTCACTTTCTAATGTTGTGATCTTCAGTTTGGATACACTTGGCAGAGTTCTGATCTAAGCTCACCATAATCTATCTTTCTCATATAAATTAATTATCTAAGGACCACCCAAAACCAGTACAAAAGATTAATTCTAAATGAATATAAATAATTGAAATGAAATGAAAGGAATAAATGAAGATAGAATTTTAATTAGCAAAAGACTGGAATTATCATAGTTAAATGAATGTATAGCACAATCTGGATAAATATAATACATTACTTAAAATTATGAATATAATAATGTTAAATCATTATGAAAAACCCTAACCTTGAATTTCATTAAATTATAACCTCAAGTAAAATAGAACAAGATATATGATAGGTTAAAATACAAAAAAACATATTAAAATTAGACAATAATAAGATAAAAATCATGCTTCAAGGTTACATGTCAGAAAGTAAACATTATTAAGTAAAATAATTATTAATTAAACCAGTTAAATTAAGTTAGATTATGACATATCCATAGTTGTCAAGAATAAGAATTAAATTACAATATGGTAGTAACAGGGAAGTTAAGTTAAGAGTTGAAAAATATAAGCGAGAGACAAAATTTCAAGGTGAGGCCTAGAACAGTCTATTCATGTATAATATGAAAATTGATAGAAAAAATTGATTAAACATAAGTGTTCCTTAGCTGGTTTTAATTCCTCTCCTTAAGCCTTGGATTCCAGAGGGCCGGTAGACTGACTACATGTTTCGACGTACAAACGCCATCATCAAGTTGGGTCTTTAAATAAGGGTTAGATTTGTCCCTGTAACTCCACAAGTGTAATTTTGGGTTTCCTTAGATAATTAATTTATATGATATTTCTCCTTACTACATCATATGAATATAATTAATATGATCTCTTCTCATGTCGTGGTCTTTAGTTTGGATACACTTGGCAGGGGTCTAATCATAGCTCACCACAAGATAACTTCCTCAAGTTGGTGTCTTTAGTCAGGATACTCTTGGTAGAGATCTAAACATACCTCACCACAAGGTCACTTCTTCAAGTTGGTGTCTTTACTATAAATATGATTTTAAGAGTCCTATACCATTTCAGCGATGAACAAGTCTGCATCCAACTGGAGGAATGCCAACAAGAACTTTGAAAATAATGTCCCTCTTGACCTGGGCTTGGCGCGTGGTTCCGAGCAGTCGTTGGCGGTAGAAGATCTTATCAAACAGTTTTATTACAACGGTGAGGACATTTCCTCCAGCACTGTACAAGAATACTCCAACGTAAGTCCCAAACACATAGGATGTAATAATTCCTAGCAAAAAAAAAATGTACTAACCAACCTCATATTGATTTTAGTATCTTCTAGAAAGTTTTAGTTTAATATTATGGGATGGTGTTACTGTTTAAGTTCCTTCTGGGGTAGTACCTTTTTTTAGAATCATCATGTATGCCAATAAATTCAGTGGCGTGGCGTGTAGTGTGGATAGTGTAGAGCAGAGTTAGTTGACACGGTACATGTGATATGTACGCTTTCATTTACTATAACATTCATTGGTCAGGTATCGACTAATATACACAGTTTTCTTTTCAGAGTATGTCCCCAGGATTTGTCGGCTAGACATTATTGGTCTTATACTGGCAGTGGCCGATATGTAATGGTCTACTGGGGTTGGGACACACTGTAGGTGTGGTTACCTCATCCCAGTGAGATGATATGACGAGAATTATGAATACTTAAACCTAACTTAGGCCTAACTAACCAGACCATGGTGACCATGGTAAAAATTTCCCTCTGGTAGAAAATATCTAGTTTGCCACCGGGAATCGGAATCGGTATCTCTAGATTATTATCTAGAAATTCTGACCACTAGACCAAGAAGCTGGCACACACACACACACACACACACACACATATATATATATATATATATATAGTCATGTAAGCAATGAACAGATACTTAGTCGAATGGGGAACAAGTGGGTGAGAAAATATCTCAAGTATAGTTTAAACAAACGCTGATTAATATGAAAACACTTCATGACACAGCATTGCAAAAGATTTTTCTCAAAATAAAAAAAATTGTATTATCGATATCAACTTGCCATAGGTATTTATAATTTTATTTGAAATGAGCAAATATACATCTATTCACTGTAATATTGTCTTTAAATATTTTAGAATTAACCTGATCAATATTTTTTTTTAAACTCCAATCACGTATTCACACCTATCCGGGCTAACCGCATATTTGCATCTGTGCAAACATGAGAAATATATAGTCAGTTGCACGAGGAGAGAGTGTGAAACATTTAGAAAATAAACCCCTATAGTACACTTGGTCTGAATGCAAACCTTGACCTCCCCATCAATGATAGACCAATCAGACAAGACTAAAGATTGATTCACACAAAATTCTAAGCTATCCTGCGCTAAGGTGTTGTCAGTTTGGTTTCACACTCATTGCTAAGCTATGATTCCTCTTTACAATACTGAATTCACTGTGGTTTGTTTCTGGTTTGACCCAGTGAAGTTAAGTTATATCATTCTCCAAAATGCCTTGTATGAGCTCAGATGATAATACTGAGGGAGAGGAGCTACTGCTATTAGCAGACGTTTTGGAAGAGGACAAAAATGTAGGTTGTGGAGGTTTGACTTGTTAAATTAAAGATTCCATTTTTATATAAAAGCACTTAGTAAATATAAAACCTAAATATAATTTACTTAAATACACGTGAAACAAACTGAAAACAAAACTTCAACACTTATTTGGTTATTTTTAACAATCCAGAACTTAAATGTTCAACACGTAACCCAAGCTGCGTTATGCGCATGCGTGACGTAAGATGGCACAAGATAGGAGATGGAAAAATTTCCCGGACAGCAATGGGAAAAAATATAGTGCGGCGTATCAAGGCATAGGTTGGATTATCTTTCTGTGTAAACCAAAATATGAGGTCCACTATTTTTCTAAACAATTAGCAAAGCAAAGCAAATCTTAGCTTAGCTTTCAGTGTGAACCGACCTTAAAGCCTTGGTCCGTATCCATACAACCACCATTGAGAGTACTAATGTGTTAAAGTTGTGCTTTATTCTCATATTCAGATGGTGACTGATATCAGATACGTGAAAGGGGTGTATAAGACAGTCTCCGAAATATTGGCCCACTCCGACTCGCCTTTGTACAACTATTTGTTCTCGTTTGATGGAGAAATAAACTATTCTTATATATCCGGGACCACTACTACTCTAAAAGGTAACTTATTCATATGTTTTTAACAAAATAATATTGTATTTTTTATTATTAGCACCGCGTTTCACTACCCGTTCGGGTTATACGCTTTAAGTACTAATTACATTAATGGATTTAGGAACTGGGAAGGTTGAATTTAGAGGAAGTGAACCCGCATTTGCGTGGAGGGAGAGTGAAAAACCACTCCCAGTTCACCCGACCGAGATTCGAACCTCGATCTCCCCGTCCTCAGCAGTCAAGATCAACACGACAAGCGCGTTAGCAACTACGCCACCGAGGCAGGTAATATTATTTTAAAACAACCTTAAAAATTTGGAACACAGACCCACTTCTGACACTAGTGATCGTCTATCTTTTAAACAAAATACAGTTGAACCTCATTAATCCGAACTAATTGGGACCGAAGCCTATGTGTATTAGCGTAAATTTGGATAAAGTGGGATAAAGAGTATTTTCATGAATCTTAAATTAGAGGATATAATATGTTTTATTTTTTAATTTACATTCATTTGATGCATAAAAACGTATTTGTGTATTGTAGTTTTATATTTATATTTTTTTTTACAGTACTGTGATTATTTTTACTTAAAGGGTAACACGTTGAGTTTACTACAACATATAGCTACGAAGCATTTATTATCACTGTTTCATACAATTCTCTTTTAACTTTGAGTTTGTTAACCAATAATAACAATAACTACCCGCTTCGGATACCAGCATGGTTCAAGGTGCCACTTCTGCAGTAGACTAAACGTCCGATGACAGGAAGATCGAGGTTTAAATCTCAGTTCTTGTACTAATGATGTTTTTTACAAAGTGTTTTTCCATTCTCCCTCCACGCAAATTGGGTTACATTTCATTTAAATTTAACCCATATAATCCTTAAAACCATTTTGGAATTGTTATTAAGCGTATAACCCAGATGGGTAGTAAGACGAGGTGCTAAAAAAAATATAGCAATTGATAGTTATATTTCATTTTAAGGTGACTTGGTGGTCTAGGGGTAAAAGTAGGACTTCTGTACTGGGGGTGCGAGGTTCAATCCTTGGTCCTGGCATAGATTTATCTGATTATTGAATGTGTAGAATGCCAGGACCCCACCGTGGTTCGGATCCCACGTTAAACTGTAGGTCATCCATTTCATCTCACAATCACCCTACCATTACATTACATTACACATTAGCGTAAGTGCGTATAACAGGAACGGGTAGTAGGATGCGGTGATAATAATAATAATAAATAATAATAATAATAATATAATTATAAATCATTTTACCTATTCTGCACCCCGCCCACCCACCCACTCCCCGTTTTACCAAAAATTGTGTTTGTATTATCCGGATTTTCAGACTATCAGGGCTCGGTCTATCGGAGTTTTACTGTAAAAAGAAAAATTGTCGAGCTGAAATAATAATGCAACCAAATAGCCAAATAAAATTATTTAAAATTCAAAAATTACTCCTGATATTGGGAATAAAATTAGAGATTTTCAGCTTTGAACATAAATGGCCTGTACAACTTTGCTATTAAGATATTAAGGCATTAAGGCTCATTCTTTATTCAATACTTTGAGACGTCCAATTCTTATGAAGTTTAAAATACATCTCTTTCCTTAAGATAAAAGTAATAAAATGTTAAGATAACCTCAATATTTAAAGACGAAAATATCAAATTTTTTTTAAATTTATTTTAGAAGAATCATACTATAGGAATCGTTCCTTCCCCATCAATATTAGATTTTCCCTTTAAAGTCAATAAACATACATGCGTTCATTACATTACTTTGTGTGTGGTTCGTCAAATGGATATTGAAAGAAAGGGAATAGTTTACGAGTACAGTCACGTCAAGTGGAGCTAGGCCTGGCAACAACCCATGAGCTTACCCTGGGCTAACTTACCGAGCGTAGCGATGTCCTGTTTTAACTCAACCGTTTGTCATTTCGTCTGTCCCAGTGTTTGTATGGTGGTTCCGTGTTTACTGAAAATGCATGAACCAATAATTTTAATGAAATTTGACCAGGACACTCTTTAAGGCTAGGTCAATCTACGTAAGTACAATAGACCTTCCCACATCCGACATCTGAATATCCGTCTGTTCGGCATATCCGACAGTCCGGATTTGGTTCGTCAATATATAAAATAGCATCATACTTCAACGTCTACAGAAATTTTGTGGCTAAATAAGTAGTTACTTAACATCCAAGGCTAGGATGTCGTCTTTAAAACAAATAAAAAATATTACAGACTTGTTTCACTATCACTAAATCTATGTTTTCTGATCAAATATTTCGTTTTATGTCACCTTAGTTAAGTTGTAGACTGTCTGTTAAAGATTTTTTAAACCATATTATTTAATGTTTTTAATTATTTTCTGTTTTTTGGTAAAGTTTTTGCTCCTCTTACTATCCAAACTTTTTGTGTTCTGACCATGTCACAGTCCCATGAATGATGACATCACTCTACATGGTTTTTGGATCTGGTCACCCGTTTAAAGATAGCGACCGTTTAAAAAGTGTTTAGTTTATAGATAATCCCAAGGGATTTGATTTTAAAATTCAAATAAATTGGTTCAGTAGATAAGGTCTATTTTGACGAATTTTGTGAGCTCAACCATCTTAAACCACCTGAACATCATGTACCTCTATAGATATTATATAAAGGGCCGCCCGAGAGTTCAGGGGGTCTGGGGTAACAGGATTTTGAAGGCCCCCTTTCACACAAAATAATTAATTTAATTTCGCTTAGTTTCCTTAGATTATTAAACTACACTATTCTTTTCACTGAACTATTTAGGTGAGTTCATTCTCACATCACTTCATCACTTGAAAACAATTTTCCCAGCCTTTATTGTGGTGAATTCACCAATAATATCATCAAAACTTACTTCTTTTACAAAATAATATTCAATGCTCAAAGTTATAAAATAGTTTAGTTATTCTATCCTCACTGTTGGTTGACCGCAAAGAGTTTTTAATCAAAGATAGGTTACTGAAAGCACGTTCCACCAATTTTACTGAAACAGGTAACATCATTAGAAGTTTTAACAAATGCAGATTTGTGGAGAAACTATTTCTAAACCCTTTTGAAATAAACAAACTAAGTGGTTCAAGCGCAGAGATCACATTTCCACAAATACAAAAGTTCGATTATTTTTGTATTTGGTGAAAAAGCCTAATTTCTTCTTTAAGGTTGTCATATTGAAGTTCCTTAGGATATGCTGCCTTCAAAGCTTCGTCATGGGTAGTTATAGCTGAAGTGTCCGTATTACCAGCTGGGTTTAAAAGAGGTGAAAACACGATTGCTAGATATGTCACTCTTTCAGACAGGTTACGTAATTCAAACAAGAGCAAATTTATTGTAGGAATAAACTTTTGAACTTTTAATCAACACCTTGGAGAATAAAAAATATAGTCAGGATCTCCTCTGCCATCATGAAATCTTTGTTTCTTATGAGTTATTGATATTTTCCTCAATAATTCTAGTTTGACTCTGAAGTTCAAAGCGAGTTCTTTTGCTTCTGTAAGCAGTCTTGGTTAGGATTCTTTCAAGATCTGAATCTCCTTCATTAGGATCTTCACGTTTTGTGTTCCGTCTTCCATTGTTAACTCATAGCTTTGAAGGAATTTGTTTCTATCAAATAAGAACTGCAAAATCTTCCAACACATTGTACTGAAAAGGATGAATTCAAAAGACTGCACCATTCAATTAGACCTAATACGTTTGCTTGGCTCTTGGGTGGCAGATGAGGCTCCTCTTCAATTATAATCAAAGAAGATACCACATCTCTGTGATTTTTTTTATCAGAGGACGAAGAGAGTCAACCCTCGCACTCAACCTAATTTTTTTATACTAGTGAAAAGAGATATTTGCTGTGTTTTGTAGAATTTTCTATCTTTAAGGGCTAAGAGAGAATACATTGTACAGTTTCTGGACATTGCCGAAGTACTGTACTTGTTTCCATAGCATGGGTACAACAAAGATCTAATGTGCACTGCTTGAGGGCTGCCTTAAATTAATGCTATAATATTTTAAAATTTTATTCACCTCCAAACGTTGCCCCTCCCTTACCTTACCCTCAATGTTGTCTTGTCTACGACCTTGGGTTTGGGGTGAGCTTATATGTCTACTTACCATAAATAAAACTATACCAACATGATACTAACCTTAGTTCCCCAACAATGTAATAATCTCACAATATAAAATTGAAACTATTATACTTGCACAAACAAACCTCAACACCAGACGCACAGCACGACACTACCACAGGGTAAGTGTTGAGTAGCCCTTGTCCGCAAGAACTGGCAGACCTATTCTATTCCTACGCTTCCCCTTAAACAGTTCCCGAAATAAATAAACTTAGCTTTCACTTCTTTTCTATTTGCAACCACCAACCACCGACTAGTGCCATTAGGTACACTACCACAAAATACTCTGCTGTTGGACTAATGTACTAAGATAAACATTTAGGTTAGGAAAGTAGTAACGTCATAAAACAATGCATTTACTAATCTAAAGGGAAAATGTTTGAGTGATTTAGCCCCAATCCCGACCAAATGGGGCCTGGGACAAACTGAACCGTTTGCCTTTAAACTTGGTTCCAAAGATATATTATAGGAGAAATATCAACTTGAAATAATTCAAAAATAAATGTTAAGCCTGTAGTAATGATAAGAAATGTCAGGGAGTGATAACTATTGCTCACATAACTACTAGTAAGACTGTAGTAACGATAATAACATGGAGGGAGGGAGGTCTACTATTAACATAACTACTAGTAAGACTGTAGTAACGATAATAACATGGAGGGAGCGAGGTCTACTGCTCACAGAACTACTAGTAAGACTGTAATAACGATAATAACATGGAGGGAGTGAGGTCTACTGTTCACAGGACTACTAGTAAGACTGAAGTAACGATAATAACATGGAGGGAGGTAGGTCTACTGCTCACAGAACTACTAGTAAGACTGTAGTAACGATAATAACATGGAGGGAGTGAGGTCTACTGCTCACATAACTACTAGTAAGACTGTAGTAACGATAATAACATGGAGGGAGGGAGGTCTACTGTTCACAGGACTACTAGTAAGACTGTAGTAACGATAATAACATGGAGGGAGTGAGGTCTACTGTTCACAGGACTACTAGTAAGACTGTAGTAACGATAATAACATGGAGGGAGTGAGGTCTACTGCTCACATAACTACTAGTAAGACTGTAGTAACGATAATAACATGGAGGGAGGGAGGTCTACTATTAACATAACTACTAGTAAGACTGTAGTAACGATAATAACATGGAGGGAGGGAGGTCTACTATTAACATAACTACTAGTAAGACTGTAGTAACGATAATAACATGGAGGGAGGGAGGTCTACTATTAACATAACTACTAGTAAGACTGTAGTAACGATAATAACATGGAGGGAGCGAGGTCTACTGCTCACAGAACTACTAGTAAGACTGTAATAACGATAATAACATGGAGGGAGTGAGGTCTACTGTTCACAGGACTACTAGTAAGACTGTAGTAACGATAATAACATGGAGGGAGTGAGGTCTACTGTTCACAGGACTACTAGTAAGACTGTAGTAACGATAATAACATGGAGGGAGTGAGGTCTACTGCTCACATAACTACTAGTAAGACTGTAGTAACGATAATAACATGGAGGGAGGGAGGTCTACTATTAACATAACTACTAGTAAGACTGTAGTAACGATAATAACATGGAGGGAGGGAGGTCTACTATTAACATAACTACTAGTAAGACTGTAGTAACGATAATAACATGGAGGGAGCGAGGTCTACTGCTCACAGAACTACTAGTAAGACTGTAATAACGATAATAACATGGAGGGAGTGAGGTCTACTGTTCACAGGACTACTAGTAAGACTGTAGTAACGATAATAACATGGAGGAGTGAGGTCTACTGTTCACAGGACTACTAGTAAGACTGTAGTAACGATAATAACATGGAGGGAGTGAGGTCTACTGTTCACAGGACTACTAGTAAGACTGTAGTAACGATAATAACATGGAGGGAGTGAGGTCTACTGTTCACAGGACTACTAGTAAGACTGTAGTAACGATAATAACATGGAGGGAGTGAGGTCTACTGTTGGTTCTCAGGAGTACTATTAATACGGTTTCCGACATACTCGTAGTTTTATTTTCCCTTTTCAAAAGCTAACATAAGTTGTCCTGTTGTCTGACCTTGACCAGGAGGAGGTCATTCAGACGAGGTGTGTTACATCTTCCTCTGCTCGCAGTTCAACCTTGACCTGGCTGAAGATTCCCCTGAGTTGACCACTTTACACAGGATGGTCTCCATGTGGACCAACTTCGTCAAGACGGGGTAAGTTACAAAGTGGGGCCTCTAAACACACATAAGAGTAACATCCGAGAGTCTTGAAGAGCGATGTGAAGAGGGAGGAGTGAAGGGGGGAGGGGGGGGGGCTAGAAGTTAATACATAGGTTATTGTTTTTGTAGTTTTTATGAAACAAAATTTACTTAGATAAAATAAATAAATTATTGCTTAAATAGATAGGTTTAGTTTAATTTTCTACACACGGTAATATCAACAGTTCCTTAACATTTATGACGAGAATCGTGGTATTTGATAAGAAACTTTTTAAACGAAGAGAACATATACTGATTGAATTCCACTTTGCCATTGGTAAACATTCAACAACCGTTGATAATATCAAGTGAAGAAATTTAAACTCGTGTTTCTTCTGAAACTACATGCTTTTCTTAAAAAATACCAGTAAAAACACTTACCTGTTCTCGCGTTCTCCCGATCCCCACCTTATGTGAAATTATTTTTCTACCGATATTGTATTGTTCTTAAAAATCTCTGAGTGTTTTATTACCCACCTTACCCATCCAAATTTAGCTACACCATCAGAGTATTGCTAAGAAAAATACTATTTTAGTATAAATGTATCCACATTTGCCTGAAAGTTAAAGTGGGGGGAACAATCAGGAGACATTAATCTCATTACACCCGAATGGATTACAATCCGACCTCTCCATCATTGGCAAACGAGATCAGAGGAGCATGACGCCATGGTCTGCGTGACTACCAATTGGTGTAATTATGATACATGATGGTAGATATGACTATATTAGTATGATCCATTATTATTATTATTATTATTAATTTATTATTATATTAAAAATAATATTCGATACAACTTCACAAGCACAAATTATTTCCAGTTTTTATGTCTTGATTACATATTTTTACGCCTTAGTGCATATGATTATAGAAATATAAATGCTTTAATCTATTGGTAATGGGATGATAAGCATGAATATTAAGGAAACACTTAAGACTTCACTTAGCTCGATGGGGGGAAAGCTACAAAATTGTAAAATTACACCAAAAGAACTCGGTCGTGTTCGAACACTGCCTTCCCAAACCACATCTAACTCCATCCATACCTTTCATTTTTATTGCTACTCATTATTAAGTCCATTTTCCAGGGAAGCCAAGGGTCATTTCACCCATCTTTTCTAATAGAATCTTTCAAAACGTACATTCCGTTCACCCTGAAAGCCTCACCTTGACAAATTACACTATGGCCCTATCTTATAATCTACACCATAGTGGAACCAAGCAAGGTATAAATATTTTCTTAACTATTCACACTATGACCCTATCTTATAAACAAAACAATAGTGAAACAAAGCAAGGTAGTAGTTTTACCTTAACTTATTACACTATGGCCCTACTTATAAACTGCACCATAATGGAGCCAAGCAAGTTATTAATCATATCCAAATATCAAGTCTTGTGATCTACAGCTGTCCCTTTGGATATATATCATCAATACTTATGAAATAACAATAACAATATAATAAAATATCATCTATGTTGATGATAAAAATATGTTTGTATTTTATAAAAAACCTTTCCTATGAAAATTTTACTTTTCATGTGACAGCGGTGCAAGTCTTTGTTTAAAAAAAACCTTCTAATACATCGACTGAGCCAGCGACACCAAACCAGCTCTGCTTTGAATGGTTGATAAAGTGAACGTGAGGCGTGCCACTATCTCAGCAACTGGTTCGAAATTGGTAACTGTTTTGTTTGATAGGTGTCTGCTGTCAAATATTGCTCACTCAGAATATTGTATGGTCTTATATCTAAGAACCTAGAAAGAGGAAAAATTAGGTTAAAGTAATTTAACCATACCTATTCTGGATAAATAAAGGAGAAAGCATGATGGATAAAAAATAAAAACTTACCATTAGGAGTATTCATTTTTTTTTTTAACAAAAACCTATTTTTGGCCAAAGTTAATTTATATATTTATATAAAAATACATCGACATATTATGTCATCTTCTTAGGTAAAAATTAGCATTCTTCTCTCCTGCATAGTTTTACTACTTCTAGTCTAGTCTATTTCGATAACTAAACACAATCGATAGCGTGTTTGCCTACTGAGCTAAGAGTTCCTGGTTTTATTCTCGGCATGGTCAAAAAATATATATCATTGATGGAATTCCCGTTTCCCTCACAGTAATTAACTACCGGCCGGGGGAATAGATACTGTGTATGTTCTAGATTTTAAGTTAGTTTAGAAATTGTGTGATTATATATTCAGTCATTTCAGAAAGCACACGTTAAGTATTCAAATAAAAATACAATAAAAATGGTTTAGTCTAGCCACTGTATGGCCTGAAACTGTGCAGCTATGTTTGCAAGAAATATATCTATATATTAACATAGCTGCACAGTTGCATATATATTTGAAGGACACAAGGGAAATAGGGGGAAAACTCAATTTTAACTTGAATTAATTTAGGGCTGCCATCTGTTAGACAGTGAAAAGACTTTTAAAATGCACTTTAGATTAGGGTTAAGAGAGTTCTCTGTCATATTAAAATATTTTTAAATTAAGTATTTACAGGGTTTCTTATTAAGTTTAAGATATAAAAGTTGTTTTCCTGGAAAATGTGTGCAATGTGACTTTCCTTCTTTTTCCTCGTACACTTAATTTGTGTTTTTATTTCATTAGAAATCCCAGTCCTGGAGATGGGATATCTTGGCTTCCTGCCACGAAGGACACCCGCTACTATCTTCAGATAGACACAGACTTGAGTCTACAGCAGGACCTTCTCAAGGATCGAATGGCATTCTGGGATCAGATATACACCACCTACCAGAACGGAACCATAGATAATAATTAATCTATTATTTCAGAACTCAAGAGATATTTTGAAAACAGTATAATATGTTTTTTTATTTGGTCGTTAGTTATTTAACATAAAACAAACTCTGCTAATTCCGTTGAACTGTATAAATTTTACTTTGGCATTCAATCTGGTTTTATTCAATTCGCTTGATAAACTATTATATACTAATTAATAAAAGCGTGAAAATAGTATGAAATAATAGTTCTATTGATTGTTGTAAATATTACACCAAAGATCATAAATGTAATAATATCCACTGTTACTTACCTATGGTATTAGGAACTACAGTAGCCCCATGGCTTCTTTGGTGCTGACTGACAGGTCACAGCTGACCGCTAAAGCTTTGAAAAGCTACCAGACCAAATTATGTATCCCTGCGCCGAACAATATGATCTGCAAAAACATTTGTTTAGCAGCTGTCACTTCTGAGGTCAAAATTTAGGTATATACCTAAATGTTGACTTTCAGAAGTCAGCTGTGAGCTATTAGTCAGCACCAAAGAAGCCATGGGGCTACTGTAGGAACACCGTTACAGAAATATTGCGAAAAGGTAGACACCTTCGTCCACCAAAGAACATAAGAATCAAATAAAATTTCAAATAACTTAATTAAAAATTAGGTTGATTTGTTTATAGCTCAGAAATTATTGGTTTAGTAAAAAATATAATTCAAATAAAATATATTTATCTTTAATAGTAGGCCTAGTACAACTTTATAATGATATGTTATTTCTTATCTAAAATAGTTGCGTAGAAATGATGAAAATTGTAAAATACCCCCCATGTAAAGAAGTACCATCAAAGCCATTTTCATGAAAAAATTAGAATTTCCATCCAGTTTATAATGATGATAAACTGTGTCTAGATATATAATTTAAACAACATTTTTAGAACGAATTTTAAGAAAATCGATTTTTATCTTTTTGCCCTTCAGTGAAATACCATTCAATTTAAGGTTACATATATAATACCAAAAACTCCTAGGGGAAGGGGGGGGGGGGAGGGTGACATTATGAAAACCCTAAACACCAGGTTTTGTCTCAATCTGTGAAATAGTTTCGGCTTTAGCCAGAGGTACAGACAGACGGCATTGCAAAAATAACTGTTTTAGTTTGGGGGGGTAATGAAACGTCGACATTTATCAAGATCTCTAGTTCGATCTTTTTTTACGATAACAATACTTTATCACCGAGGTGTCGAGAGAAAGTAAAAATTTATCATTAACGTGGCATATTTTCAAAAAAGAAACGGATGAGTAGATGTTGAGTATGACTACAAGATAAAAGATAATGGATTCAAACTTAAACTACACTTTTATACTTAAAGGTGTTTTAGAGTTGAGCTCCGACTTTATCATCGGTGAAATGTGGGTTTCCTCTTTCAACGTGATGAATTAACGGCAGGGGACTGGATGTTGTGTCTCTTCTAGATTTAAGTCGGTTTGGTGCTGATATGTTCAGTTGGTTTAGAAAGTGCACGTAAAAAACCTCAAATAAATTAAATTAAATTAAATTTAGAGTTTAGTTTTCTTAGGAAGCGTTTATTATTGTCTAGCTGCTAAGTTTCGTTTACATTTTTATTCACCCTACCCAATTGAAATTTATTAATAAAATGTACACTGCCTTTACCATAAAAGGTAGCATTCTTTCCTTGACGGACTAAACTTTGACCCTATCTTATAAGCTATACCATAATGGAATAATGTAAGGTAAGTCCGCTACCTTGCAAGGTAAATGAAGTGTCCATTAAACCTATAATTTTAACATAGAAATATTTGTATTTAAGCTTAACATTTTAATGTTTAAAATAGTAGAGTGTGTTGATGGGTTCTGATCCAATATCGACACGAACAAAGACAGGTATCGACACGAACAAAGACAGGTATCGATGTACACGTCAGCTAAATGTCGGGCTTATTTACTATGTCCAAACAAATACGTTATTTTATATGAAATATCGATATGTTAATGTGTAAATATAGAAAAAAATGGTATCCAGACAGAGATTTGAAACAGGATATTCATATGTTTAACACCAACTAGAAGTTAGGAGTTCAATTACAACCGGCTGTGATGAAGGTGTTTTCCCATATTTATTTTCTCAGCCTCTACTGCAGAAAATTGGGGTACATTTAAATTAAATTCTACCTTATTCATACCTACTTCAACAGTGTAGCTGCATTGTTAGCACCGTGTATAACTAACCGTTCTGGCTATACACATAGGTACTAGTCACACTAATGTGCTAGGGATAAGTAAGTTTGCATATAGAGGTGGTGTACTACCATTTGCGGAGAGTAAGAGAAGAAAACCACTTATGAAAAACCACCCTCAGTACACCCGACTGAGATTCAAACCTTGATCTTCCCATCATCGGCAGTATAGTCTAACACGAGATTAGCGCGTTAGACCACGCGGCCACCGAAGTGGGTCGTAAGCATAATTTAAACACTAATGACCCAGAAGTTAAAAAATACGCGGTAGGAATAAAATAAAGAAAGACAGTACTTACTAATGCTCCATTTTGTACAAAAAATAGTAGATTTGTGAAACACAATACGAATGCTAATTTTGGAATATGTGACCTTAACGTTAATCAATATCGAGTCTTAAATAGCTCAAAGCACGCACACGCGTAGCTTTACCCATGACTAGGTGTACATATAAAACGTGTGGAGAAAAATGACCATCGATCTCATCTTTAAGAGCCCATATCACGCCACGGATAACACATAACTTAGGTAAGTAATACAGCTCGAACCAGACGTATTAAGAGCCCGTCTTACCTCACAGATAACACCTAACTTAGGTAGCTAATACAGCTTGAGCTAGACGTCTTAAGAGCCCGTCTCACTCCACGGATAGCACCTAACTTAGGTAGGTAATACACCTTGAGCTAGACGTCTTAAGAGCCCGTATCACTCCACGGATAACACCTAGCTTAGGTAGGTAATACAGCTTGAGCTAGACGTCTTAAGAGCCCGTCTCACTCCACGGATAACACCTAATTTAGGTAGGTAATACAGCTTGAGCTAGACGTCTTAAGAGCCCGTCTCACTCCACGGATAACACCTAATTTAGGTAGGTAATACAGCTTGAGCTAGACGTCTTAAGAGCCCGTCTCACTCCACGGATAACACATAACTAAGGTAGGTAATACAGCTTGAGCTAGACGTCTTAAGAGCCCGTCTCACTCCACGGATAACACCTATTTTAGGTAGGTAATACACCTCGAGCTAGACGTCTTAAGAGCCCGTCTCACTCCACGGATAACACCTAGCTTAGGTAGGTAATACAGCTCGAGCTAGATGTCTTAAGAGCCCGTCTCACTCCACGGATAACACCTAGTTTAGTTAGGTAATACAGCTTGAGATAGACGTCTTAAGAGCCCGTCTCACTCCACGGATAACACCTAGCTTAGGTAGGTAATACAGCTCGAGCTAGACGTCTTAAGACCCCGTCTCACTCCACGGATAACACCTAACTTAGGTAGGTAATACAGCTTGAGCTAGACGTCTTAAGAGCCCGTCTCACTCCACGGATAACACCTAGCTTAGGTAGGTAATACAGCTTGAGCTAGACGTCTTAAGAGCCCGTATCACTCCACGGATAACACCTAACTTAGGTAGGTAATACAGCTTGAGCTAGACGTCTTAAGAGCCCGTCTCACTCCACGGATAACACCTAGTTTAGGTAGGTAATACACCTCTAGCTAGACGTCTTAAGAGCCCGTCTCACTCCACGGATAACACCTAGCTTAGGTAGGTAATACAGCTCGATCTAGATGCCTTAAGAGCCCGTCTCACTCCACGGATAACACCTAACTTAGGTAGGTAATACAGCTTGAGCTAGACGTCTTAAGAGCCCGTCTCACTCCACGGATAAGACCTAGCTTAGGTAGGTAATACAGCTCGAGCTAGAAGTCTTAAGACCCCGTCTCACTCCACGGATAACACCTAGCTTAGGTATGTAATACAGCTTGAGCTAGACGTCTTAAGAGCCCGTCTCACTCCACGGATAACACCTAGTTTAGGTAGGTAATACAGCTCGAGCTAGACGTCTTAAGAGCCCGTCTCACACCACGGATAACACCTAACTTAGGTAGGTAATACAGCTTGAGCTAGACGTCTTAAGAGCCCGTCTCACTCCACGGATAACACCTAGTTTAGGTAGGTAATACAGCTCGAGCTAGACGTCTTAAGAGCCCGTCTCACTCCACGGATAACACCTAGTTTAGGTAGGCAATACAGCTTGAGCTAGACGTCTTAAGAGCCCGTCTCACCCCACGGATAACACCTAGTTTAGGTAGGTAATACAGCTCGAGCTAGAAGTCTTAAGAGCCCGTCTCACTCCACGGATAACACCTAGCTTAGGTAGGTAATACAGCTTGAGCTAGACGTCTTAAGAGCCCGTCTCACTCCACGGATAACACCTAATTTAGGTAGGTAATACAGCTTGAGCTAGACGTCTTAAGAGCCCGTCTCACTCCACGGATAACACCTAATTTAGGTAGGTAATACAGCTTGAGCTAGACGTCTTAAGAGCCCGTCTCACTCCACGGATAACACATAACTAAGGTAGGTAATACAGCTTGAGCTAGACGTCTTAAGAGCCCGTCTCACTCCACGGATAACACCTATTTTAGGTAGGTAATACACCTCGAGCTAGACGTCTTAAGAGCCCGTCTCACTCCACGGATAACACCTAGCTTAGGTAGGTAATACAGCTTGAGCTAGACGTCTTAAGAGCCCGTCTCACTCCACGGATAACACCTAATTTAGGTAGGTAATACAGCTTGAGCTAGACGTCTTAAGAGCCCGTCTCACTCCACGGATAACACATAACTAAGGTAGGTAATACAGCTTGAGCTAGACGTCTTAAGAGCCCGTCTCACTCCACGGATAACACCTATTTTAGGTAGGTAATACACCTCGAGCTAGACGTCTTAAGAGCCCGTCTCACTCCACGGATAACACCTAGCTTAGGTAGGTAATACAGCTCGAGCTAGATGTCTTAAGAGCCCGTCTCACTCCACGGATAACACCTAGTTTAGTTAGGTAATACAGCTTGAGATAGACGTCTTAAGAGCCCGTCTCACTCCACGGATAACACCTAGCTTAGGTAGGTAATACAGCTCGAGCTAGACGTCTTAAGACCCCGTCTCACTCCACGGATAACACCTAACTTAGGTAGGTAATACAGCTTGAGCTAGACGTCTTAAGAGCCCGTCTCACTCCACGGATAACACCTAGCTTAGGTAGGTAATACAGCTTGAGCTAGACGTCTTAAGAGCCCGTATCACTCCACGGATAACACCTAACTTAGGTAGGTAATACAGCTTGAGCTAGACGTCTTAAGAGCCCGTCTCACTCCACGGATAACACCTAGTTTAGGTAGGTAATACACCTCTAGCTAGACGTCTTAAGAGCCCGTCTCACTCCACGGATAACACCTAGCTTAGGTAGGTAATACAGCTCGATCTAGATGCCTTAAGAGCCCGTCTCACTCCACGGATAACACCTAACTTAGGTAGGTAATACAGCTTGAGCTAGACGTCTTAAGAGCCCGTCTCACTCCACGGATAAGACCTAGCTTAGGTAGGTAATACAGCTCGAGCTAGAAGTCTTAAGACCCCGTCTCACTCCACGGATAACACCTAGCTTAGGTATGTAATACAGCTTGAGCTAGACGTCTTAAGAGCCCGTCTCACTCCACGGATAACACCTAGTTTAGGTAGGTAATACAGCTCGAGCTAGACGTCTTAAGAGCCCGTCTCACACCACGGATAACACCTAACTTAGGTAGGTAATACAGCTTGAGCTAGACGTCTTAAGAGCCCGTCTCACTCCACGGATAACACCTAGTTTAGGTAGGTAATACAGCTCGAGCTAGACGTCTTAAGAGCCCGTCTCACTCCACGGATAACACCTAGTTTAGGTAGGCAATACAGCTTGAGCTAGACGTCTTAAGAGCCCGTCTCACCCCACGGATAACACCTAGTTTAGGTAGGTAATACAGCTCGAGCTAGAAGTCTTAAGAGCCCGTCTCACTCCACGGATAACACCTAGCTTAGGTAGGTAATACAGCTTGAGCTAGACGTCTTAAGAGCCCGTCTCACTCCACGGATAACACCTAATTTAGGTAGGTAATACAGCTTGAGCTAGACGTCTTAAGAGCCCGTCTCACTCCACGGATAACACCTAATTTAGGTAGGTAATACAGCTTGAGCTAGACGTCTTAAGAGCCCGTCTCACTCCACGGATAACACATAACTAAGGTAGGTAATACAGCTTGAGCTAGACGTCTTAAGAGCCCGTCTCACTCCACGGATAACACCTATTTTAGGTAGGTAATACACCTCGAGCTAGACGTCTTAAGAGCCCGTCTCACTCCACGGATAACACCTAGCTTAGGTAGGTAATACAGCTCGAGCTAGATGTCTTAAGAGCCCGTCTCACTCCACGGATAACACCTAGTTTAGTTAGGTAATACAGCTTGAGATAGACGTCTTAAGAGCCCGTCTCACTCCACGGATAACACCTAGCTTAGGTAGGTAATACAGCTCGAGCTAGACGTCTTAAGACCCCGTCTCACTCCACGGATAACACCTAACTTAGGTAGGTAATACAGCTTGAGCTAGACGTCTTAAGAGCCCGTCTCACTCCACGGATAACACCTAGCTTAGGTAGGTAATACAGCTTGAGCTAGACGTCTTAAGAGCCCGTATCACTCCACGGATAACACCTAACTTAGGTAGGTAATACAGCTTGAGCTAGACGTCTTAAGAGCCCGTCTCACTCCACGGATAACACCTAGTTTAGGTAGGTAATACACCTCTAGCTAGACGTCTTAAGAGCCCGTCTCACTCCACGGATAACACCTAGCTTAGGTAGGTAATACAGCTCGATCTAGATGCCTTAAGAGCCCGTCTCACTCCACGGATAACACCTAACTTAGGTAGGTAATACAGCTTGAGCTAGACGTCTTAAGAGCCCGTCTCACTCCACGGATAAGACCTAGCTTAGGTAGGTAATACAGCTCGAGCTAGAAGTCTTAAGACCCCGTCTCACTCCACGGATAACACCTAGCTTAGGTATGTAATACAGCTTGAGCTAGACGTCTTAAGAGCCCGTCTCACTCCACGGATAACACCTAGTTTAGGTAGGTAATACAGCTCGAGCTAGACGTCTTAAGAGCCCGTCTCACACCACGGATAACACCTAACTTAGGTAGGTAATACAGCTTGAGCTAGACGTCTTAAGAGCCCGTCTCACTCCACGGATAACACCTAGTTTAGGTAGGTAATACAGCTCGAGCTAGACGTCTTAAGAGCCCGTCTCACTCCACGGATAACACCTAGTTTAGGTAGGCAATACAGCTTGAGCTAGACGTCTTAAGAGCCCGTCTCACCCCACGGATAACACCTAGTTTAGGTAGGTAATACAGCTCGAGCTAGAAGTCTTAAGAGCCCGTCTCACTCCACGGATAACACCTAGCTTAGGTAGGTAATACAGCTCGAGCTAGACGTCTTAAGGGCCGTCTCATTCCACGGATAACACCTAGTTTAGTTAGGTAATACAGCTTGAGCTAGACGTCTTAAGAGCCCGTCTCACCCCACGGATAACACCTAGTTTAGGTAGGTAATACAGCTCGAGCTAGAAGTCTTAAGAGCCCGTCTCACTCCACGGATAACACCTAACTTTGGTAGGTAATACAGCTCGAGCTAGACGTCTTAAGAGCCCGTCTCACTCCACGGATAACACCTAATTTAGGTAGGTAATACAGCTTGAGCTAGACGTCTTAAGAGCCCGTTTCACTCCACGGATAACACCTAACTTATCTAGGAGTTAAGGATACTGTCCGACAGTCACAAAAGTTACTAGATCTACTTTAATTTATTCATACATCAAGTAGGTAATGCTATCTGCAGCTGTTCCATTTGATTTATATTATTAATACCCACAAAATTGAACTAATAATATAGAAAGCGGCTATAAGTGTTGATCGTAACAAAATATTGCGTATTTTATAAACTTGTCTTCCTAGCAGAAGCCTATCGCATATAACCGTTAAAAATATTTCTCCTCGCTGGATGTAACATGGTGGCTTGCAATATGTTTGGTCTCATGCCTACTGTCCAGGGGTAGCATATAGCAACTGAGTGGGTTGAATGAATAAGAAAACATATTAGTTCATTGATGTGGGAAATACTACATGGTATAAGTCGAAATCCTTAAAAAAAAAAAAATCCGTTCTCCCCATAACTTTTGAGAAAAACTGCATTAAAGTTAGAAGAGGGGTTATGTGTCAACCCTGTACCTGAAACTTACATCAAACAAATATGTTAGTTCACAGTAGGTACTCGAAGGCTGATCCTCGCATGACTATGCATTACTCCAAACGGCGTATGGATTCGGTGTGAACTAGAGATGGGCGATATATCACTGACTGTGATTTTTTCACCGATACCATTTGATCACCGATACTCCCAGTTACTCGACCTCAAAAGTATCGGTGAATGAGATATCAGTGATCGGAAATACTCTATACTCGCAAATACTCTATACTCGCATCAGATTGCAACAGTTACTCGAGCCACGGAGCTAGTATTACTTCCTCAAGACACTCGAGTAAATACTCGCTTCGCGGCCCTTGTTATTCTTTTATTTTTTATTTTCTACCAGATAATTGAAAATCGACCTTATTGACTGGCATGATTTACGTGCTATTTCTATTTAAAACACTTGATTTCGTAGAGCTCATTTTTCAAAAACAGTATGTTTTGCTTTCTTTTCTTATCAACTGTATGAAACATCTTAAAATGCATACTTTTGTATTGACTGTACATTAGTCAGGCAACATGAAACCCAGATGAAACCTTGAAAGATTAGGTAGCTGTATGTCGATTGCCAATGTCAGTGACGACAGGAAGAGATTATGTTAGGCCTTTAAGTATTGAATTCCTTTGCAAGCCGCCAAACACCCGAGTAATTAGTTTTCTTTCCAACCGATACTCATGGGACTATTCGAGTAAATACTAAATACCCAATACTTAATACTCATAAATACTCAGTACTCCATTTTAGATACTCGATACTCGGACAGCAGCTAAATGGTTGGAAATTGAAAAAATATTGGTCCATCAAAACACTGTGAATACAGGTCACAGTGAAAAATCACTGGTATAAATCACCGATATTTTAAAATCACAGTCACTGTATTCACTGATATCGTAAAATCACGGTTTCGCCCATCTCTAGTGTGAACGCGGTGAAGTATGTTGACGTCAAATGTCGTAACAGCCACATGGATTCGTGTCACAATGTCATCGGGCGACAAGTGGGTCGTCAAGTTGGTACAGCCCTGCTTTGAGGTGACCCCACAAGAAAAAGTATCGAGTTTTGTGAGGTCCAGTGACCTTAATAGCCACCCTCAATACACCCGACCGTCATCGAACCTCAATCTCCCCGTCTTCGGCAGTCCAGTCTATTGTGAGAGTAGCATCTTAGACTATACGGTGACTGAAGCGTGTTTTCCTAAATTGTTTTCCACTTAGATGTGGTTACACTTATCTTAGTCTAGCCACCTTAATCCCTAATACAGTAACATAATTAGTTGGTATCCGAATAACTCGAACGGTTAGCAGACGCGGTACTAGAAAAAACTTTAAACGAGATATGGTTTTCAGACTCGACAAACGATGATTCGTTTCTTACTAGCTTGACTGAATATCTAAGTATTTACACTGATGAGGTTGATACGAGGAAGCTATAACACATAGGAGGCGTTCCCTCATTTTATTAGAGGGAGAGTAGGTTATGATTTAGGAAAAAACCTCAGCGCATTCAGCCGGGAAATAAGCCAAGAGCTCTTCATCAATGTAATAAACTTGATTGAGGATGTTCATTATCATTATTAGCACCGCGTCTTACTTACTAACCGTTCGGGTTACACGCACTTACGCTAATGTGTAATGGTAGGGTGATTGTGAGATGAAATAGAGAACCTACAATTTAAGATGGGATCCGAACCATGGTGGAGGCTTGGCATTCCAAACATTAACAAGCTGTGACTAATACACGTCTTGTCAGAGGTGAAGGAAGGGTTTGGCAATCAGATAAATCTGTGCCGGGACCGAGGATTGAGCCCGGACCCCCAGCACAGAAGTCTGACACCTTACCCCTAGACCGCTAGGTCACCGGTTGAGGGTGTTATAATTTATTATTTATGATTTTTATTGATTTTATTATATATCATGAGAGATATATTAATATAAAATAATGTTTTAAATAATGATTTAATTAGTACAATAAAAATATATACTTTTTATTGTTTGATAAGTCTAATAAAGGAACTAGGCAAAATATTAATTTATAGTAGGTAGTCTTTACTCGCCTGTTTAACAAAACCATATTTTCTAGACTTTTAATATCAAGTCAGACCTGCTCTGGGCGCAGTATTTTGACTGTGCAAGGATAGCATAGTAAATTTCATATTAAATGCGTACTTGACTGAAAGGTTTGACGCGGTATAAGCTGTCTCTGTATAATTTGAATTAAAATGTATTTTTTAAGGTAAAATACTTTAAAATTAATTGTAAGACGAGAAGATCCCATAGAGTTTATTAAATTTAATTCTAGTTTAGTTTATTTCGCGTGTACACTAATATGGGTACTAAAAAATATGAGGCTAACATCTTGATCCACAGTGCAGATGTTTATAATTATGTTTGTTAAATGCCATCTATTGATTAACTATACATAAGTCCTGACTCCAAGCCAGCGTCTTCATCACGTGAACCAGAAGGTCATTGTCCTTTGAGGGTACACGCCATCCAAGGTCATCACACTGCGGACACCAAAAAACACGGCGGGTCGACTATATTTTTTTAGGCGTATCGATTTGTTTGCCGCGATGGATGACATTACCGAGTCAGCACGCAAACCTTAGTGTTGCTATGACGACTGTATTTTTGTTTTGTTTTTTGTGGTTACCAGGTATCGATCTCGTGGCCCTCTCTACCTTCCTCGGGTGTTTGAAAGACTGTGCTTCTTGCATGGGTGGTGTAGTTGTTGTGGTCAGTCTGCTCGGTTTGTTGTTTGGGGAGTGACGTGCATCACGTCATAGCGACATACACATTTTCGGCCCGAGGTAATGGCCACTAAGTGTATGTCACTCGTCGAACAGAAGAGGTTGCAATGGGCCAAAGAGAAAGGTGAGTCGACTGACACAGCAAAGAATTTCAACATTTTTCAAAACTCACGGCACACCGAACAAGTCGCTACGACTGTCAAAGCACACCATAAGTTTTTTAAGGTGGGATTTTTATCAATAAATTAACGAGTATTTAGATTGTCTTTAAAAGTTAAATAACTAAAATAATTCTAATAATGTATTGTGTTATATTTTTAAATAATGTTTGTCGTGGATTTAAAAAATATTTATCTTTTATTCCTCAATTATTTTTTCTCTTGATTCATTATGATTTCCTACTAAACTTCTGGGGCACACATGTTTACCCTTTGCGGCACAAGGGTTGAAATACGCTTCCTTACAATCTTAATTTCCAAAACCTTTTGGATTTTAAATAGTTTTATGACTTTTATTTATCTATTTAAAACGGGAAGCGGTTTATTTCGTCAATAATTCCTCGAGTTTAACACAAACAATTTTCATAAAAGAAAGTAATTAAATTAAAGCTTATCGCTATACCAAACATTTTCAATCATTTCCAACTCACGGCACATTGAACAAGGCTTTAAGATTTTCAAGATACGCCATCAAATATTTAAGGAGAGATTTTATCTTAAACAAAATTAGTATTAAGATTGTGTTTAAATGGTTAATAGCTACAATTATAATGATTGTGTTGTTTAAAAAAAAATGTTGATCGTGGATTTTAAAATATTTATTTTTATTTCTCAACGTATTTATTCTCGCTTCTTTTTTACCTTCCCCAAACTCCAACGGCCCACAAATGTGTCACTGATATCAATATAATTCTTGACCCACTTCTGTGGCTGCATAGTCTAAGGCTCTACTCTCGTAGTAGAATTGACTGCCAATGACGGGGAGATCGAGGTTCATATCTCGTTCGAGCGTACTGAAGATGATTTTTACCAAATCGTTTTCTACTCTCCCTGCCCATTAATGCGAGCACATTTTCTATTAATATAACCTTCCTCATCCATAAAACTTTTACTGTAATTAGTACATAAGTATATAGCCCGACTGGCTAGAAATACAGGGTGCTAATATATATATATATAATTATTTTGGTTTAACACATGCACTAATACACAAACATACAATCAAATGTTTTTATTTATAATATATGTAAAAATATATAATAATTAGCTAAAAGTGGTATCTATCTAAATAATATATAATTCCGTAAGTATTTTATATGCAGTGTGAAATCGTGGGACTTGGGAAAGTCGTAGGATATTGGGAAACGGATCATTTTACATATCTCAAGCTCATAGACCGAGGTAGGATAAAAGTTTTCTTGTAACTTGCACTCGATCCCTTAAAAAGCTGCTCCGAGTTCAGCCCTGTGTAAAACGTGACATCAGAACCACACCTATCTATGTCTGGACTTAGACCTAAGCCATAAATGGTGTATGTTTATATTTTCTAAAAAAAAAAAAATCGGCTGAAATATTGGTTTGTATACCCAATATAATTGGTGAAGTAACTGCGGATCTTATTGGAGAAAAGTTTTATCTTTACTCTATCGGTCAATTGTTGCCAAATATCATAGCTCTCAGTTATTTCAGAAGGTGAAGTGCTAGGTAGGAAAGAGCTACTGGCAACATCGACTAACCAGCGTTGAGAAACTTGTCTTATATTTGAGGTGAGATTGACCACAGAAAAAACGAGAGAATGACAAAGCTTTTTCCCAAAAGTAACCATGATGTTCCCTAAGCGATGATATCCAGTGTAGTTTGAATTTTATTAATAGTTTAATTATATTCAAGATGGCGTTCTAAGGCCTAGTACGCACTAGAAAACATTTCCTCGGACACATTGTTTGCCAACATGTAGCTCTTGTTTTAGAAACAGTTAGGAAATTGTTTCCCAGCTGTCGGCCTACTGTTGGGCAACATTTTTTTATGTTGCCTTTGTGGTTACCAGCCGGGGAGGGAGGCGGGGGGCGCGGACATGTTCCCCGTGATATATTCAAAGGGGTTTCAATAAAAATGCTGATTAACATTTTCGACAAGAACCAATGTGGACTAGTAAGTGAGATTGCTGATCTAAATCGTGTGTCTCTTTTCGTGATTCTGGGACCAACCATTTGTAATATAACTTCAAAATCTGTAGGAGATATGCGAGTGAATTTCCTGAAACCACTGCCGTCTTCAATATTCAGTTATGTCAGAAGGTTATTTGCATAGAACGAACAATTTTGAAGCATTTTACAGACCAACCCATGTTTTCTTCTTTTCTGTCTTCTTGAACAGCTCAAAACAAAGTACAAAGCAAAAGCCACAGCAGAAGAATCCTCGGTAGACATCTTTCACTCAACTGAACTATGTACGGATTTTTTTTTTTCATCATTGTAGTCTAGACGCGAAACAATGTTTCTTTAATGTTTGCCAACATTCTGTTTCCTATGCCGGCCAACAGTTGTGGAACAGTTGGGAAACATTTGACAAAGTTTGGCAACATTTGAAAAAAAGTTGGCCAACGATGTTTCTAAATGTGAACTAAGCTTAAGATATTTCAATATTAATTGAGAAACAACTCTAACGACCTTAACAGAAATTATTAAATATCAGTAAATACCATTTACTGATATTTCAAATAAGTTAAATCTCTTTAAATTTACCGATAGTGATATGTCTAATTTCATATAAATATTTGAGTTTATAAAATACCTATAGATCACTAATATTTAGGTTATCATAAAAGCCATTAAAACAGCTCCATATGATAATTCGTGCTTTATGTATGACGACAAATAGTTTGTACCTTGAGCTTGCAATCAATTAACTTTCGACATATTTACCTAATATCTTGTAAAATATAAACGGTCATTCTAAACTCTAATAAAATACCGGTGGTTAGCTAACAAATCCATTAAAGAAGGGAATAAAGGATTTTAAGTTCATGACGTAACTTCAAAATTTGCGTTAGTTTTGATTGTTAGCATTACTTATATCAAAACATATTTTTATTACTAATAAAACTCAATGATTAATCGTCTACACCCTGAAATCTTTTGCGTGTCACTGCGGGTATGTGAACCACAGTTTGGTATACACTAATCAAAAACATTCCCAAATCTCTGAAGAAATATTAAGATTATTAATTTTTTAATACTATTTTTATACTTTGTATGTATTCAAGGTTATAATTATTTATTATGACGTTTTCTATAATATTATTCTAACGCATATCCGACTATAATATAAAGGTTATTATTACTTCTACCCAGCCATATTAAGGTCATTCTAACTTCTATCTAAGCATAGCTAGGTTATTAAAGCGTATAACTGACCATAGAGAGGAGAGTCTAGCATCTATACGATCATAGAAAGGTTATGCTAACGTCCGTCTGACCATATAAATGTTATTATAAAATTATCTGACCACAGCTATACGACCACAGAAAGGTTATTATAATATTCATCTGACCATATAAATGTTATTATAAAGTCTATCTGACTATATAAAGTTTATTCTATCGTCTATACAACCATGGGCAGGTTATTTTAACATCAACAAGACCATTAAAAGGTAATAATAACGTTGATATTACCATAAAGTTTATTATAACGTCTAAACGACTATAAAGAGGTAATTATTACGTTTATTCGACCACATTAAGGCTATTCCAAAGTCTATCCAACCATAGAAAGGCTAATATAGCATATATATGACTATAGAAATATTATTATAAAATATATACGACAATAGAAAGGTAACTCTAACGTCTACCTGACCATAGAAAGGCTAGTCTAATGTCTATACGACCATAGAGAGGTTATTCTAATGTTCATATGACCATAGAAAAGCTTTTATAACTTATATCCGATCATAGAGAGCTTATTCTAACGTATATACGAGAATATAATGTCCATCTGACAACAAAAAGTTTGTACGACCATAAATAGGTTATTCTAACGTACATCCGACCATATAAAGACTATTCCAACGTCTACCAGACCATATAAGGGTTATTCTAAAGGTTATCTTAATATATAAAAGCTATTTTAACTTCTACCAGACCATAGGGATGTATCTAACGTGTATAGACAGTATGACCATTATTCTAACGTCCATCCAACCAAAGTCCTGTAACAATATTTCCTAGTTGTATCACATATTGTTGCAGAAGAGATGGCTGGCATGTGTGCTCCTTGGGGACCTTCGCTTAACTTTAGAGACACTTACCGCTCATCTATCAGGTAAACAATCAACTCTACAAATTAATATAGTTGCTTCACGATCATTTTTTTTATAAACATTCTCGAATCGATTTAAGCGGTTCCATATATAATTATATTGACCTGTTTGTAACGATGACCAATTAAATGTATTCACATCACATGCCAAAGAATTGACAAAACGTATTTTCAAAATAAATTAAATTATTTTATATATTTTTTTATTCTTTCTCTAAGTCATTTCTCTTAGTTAATATCATCATCACTTCTTTGTACGATTACTTTTTGTCTTGGCCAATAGCTATCACCTCTGATAAAAGTAAAAAAAAAAGTTTAATTTTTGTAATAAAAATTAAAAATACTATCAATAGGTGGATGTTGGATGGGTAGTGTATTTTTTTTTCCAAGTACTCGCATCATTACGCACTATTTGTCTGAGTTGGTGCAGAAAGGGACTAAGTCAAAACACCGCATATGTGTTTACACGGCTTAATGCATCATTATTATGTTAGACTGCATTGTCAGTGACGGGGAAATCAGAGTTCAAATCCCAGTTGGTTGAAATGAGGGTAGTTTTCTTAATTTATTTTCAACTCTTTTTTTCCAATCATATGCGGGTAAATTTGATCTAAAACCCTACCTTACCTAATCATATACAATTAGCATAATTAAGGTACAGTGGACAAAGCGGTGAAAAGACAAGTGTCCGGATAGTTATTAACTAAACAATATTTTTAGAATAAAAGAGTTGAATTCAATATAAAAATATAATATACAACCAATGAATATTGAAACTTTGATGTTTAACAAATATAGTGTGACAATTTGAGTATGGAAGACTTATATATACATATATGACTAGATCAATCTAGTCATATATGTATATATAAGTCTTCCATACTCAAATTGTCACACTATATTTGTTAAACATCAAAGTTTCAATATTCATTGGTTGTATATTATATTTTTATATTGAGTTCAACTCTTTTATTGATAATTCGTTTCCTTACTACATTACACCATGTTTTTCATGAATATTTTTAGAGCCTATAAAAATACTGAGTCAACCAAACAAAAAGCTGGAGCTGTAAGATTGTTTTTTTCCTCCTGAAAAGTTACACAAAAAGACATAGCACATTTATGCACGCAATGATTCAATAATTCTTTATATTTTTTTAAAATATTATTCTAGGACTCAGTTCGTATCGACAAATCAAGTGACTTTGAGCGTGGACACCCTAGATTCTAAGGTGGACCTGGGCCTTCAAAAAGTGAGAAGAAGAAGTCCTAATCTACCCCCATACATAACAACATAAGTCAGGTGAGCTTAACAAAACTCCAGCGTGACAGAAATCACGCGATACTTTATCTATTCTATTCTCCAACTCGCCCCTTATCAACATCTGCCCAGTGATGGTTTATCACTACTACCTTCACCCTGCACTATCCTCAATCTCCAGAATTATCTTATCAACAACTGCCCAGTGATAGTTCAACACTACTACCTCCACCCTGCACTATCCTCAACCTCTAGACTCGTCTTATCAACAACTGCCCAGTGATGGTTCAACACTACTACCTCCACCCTGCACTATCCTCAACCTCTAGACTCGTCTTATCAACAACTGCCCAGTGATGGTTCAACACTACTACCTTCACCCTTCACTAACCCCAGCCTCCAAAATAATCTTATCAACAACTGCCCAGTGATGGCTTATCACTACTACCCTTCACCCTGCACTATCCTCACACACTCAGAGCTCGTCTTATCAACAACTGCCCAGTGATGGTTCAACACTACTACCTCCACCCTGCACTATCCTCAACCTCTAGACTCGTCTTATCAACAACTGCCCAGTGATGGTTCAACACTACTACCTTCACCCTTCACTAACCCCAGCCTCCAAAATAATCTTATCAACAACTGCCCAGTGATGGTTTATCACTACTACCTTCACCCTGCACTATCCTCAACCTCTAGACTCGTCTTATCAACAACTGCCCAGTGATGGTTTATCACTACTACCTTCACCCTGCACTATCCTCAACCTCTAGACTCGTCTTATCAACAACTGCCCAGTGATGGTTTATCACTACTACCTTCACCCTGCACTATCCTCAACCTCTAGACTCGTCTTATCAACAACTGCCCAGTGATGGTTTATCACTACTACCTTCACCCTGCACTATCCTCAACCTCTAGACTCGTCTTATCAACAACTGCCCAGTGATGGTTTATCACTACTACCTTCACCCTGCACTATCCTCAACCTCTAGACTCGTCTTATCAACAACTGCCCAGTGATGGTTATCACTACTACCTTCACCCTGCACTATCCTCAACCTCTAGACTCGTCTTATCAACAACTGCCCAGTGATGGTTTATCACTACTACCTCACCTGCACTATCCTCAACCTCTAGACTCGTCTTATCAACAACTGCCCAGTGATGGTTCACACTACTACCTTCACCCTGCACTATCCTCAACCTCTAGACTCGTCTTATCAACAACTGCCCAGTGATGTTTAACACTACTACCTCCACCCTGCACTATCCTCAACCTCTAGACTCGTCTTATCAACAACTGCCCAGTGATGGTTTATCACTACTACCTTCACCCTGCACTATCCTCAACCTCTAGACTCGTCTTATCAACAACTGCCCAGTGATGGTTTATCACTACTACCTTCACCCTGCACTATCCTCAACCTCTAGACTCGTCTTATCAACAACTGCCCAGTGATGGTTTATCACTACTACCTTCACCCTGCACTATCCTCAACCTCTAGACTCGTCTTATCAACAACTGCCCAGTGATGGTTTATCACTACTACCTTCACCCTGCACTATCCTCAACCTCTAGACTCGTCTTATCAACAACTGCCCAGTGATGGTTTATCACTACTACCTTCACCCTGCACTATCCTCAACCTCTAGACTCGTCTTATCAACAACTGCCCAGTGATGGTTTATCACTACTACCTTCACCCTGCACTATCCTCAACCTCTAGACTCGTCTTATCAACAACTGCCCAGTGATGGTTTATCACTACTACCTTCACCCTGCACTATCCTCAACCTCTAGACTCGTCTTATCAACAACTGCCCAGTGATGGTTTATCACTACTACCTTCACCCTGCACTATCCTCAACCTCTAGACTCGTCTTATCAACAACTGCCCAGTGATGGTTTATCACTACTACCTTCACCCTGCACTATCCTCAACCTCTAGACTCGTCTTATCAACAACTGCCCAGTGATGGTTTATCACTACTACCTTCACCCTGCACTATCCTCAACCTCTAGACTCGTCTTATCAACAACTGCCCAGTGATGGTTTATCACTACTACCTTCACCCTGCACTATCCTCAACCTCTAGACTCGTCTTATCAACAACTGCCCAGTGATGGTTTATCACTACTACCTTCACCCTGCACTATCCTCAACCTCTAGACTCGTCTTATCAACAACTGCCCAGTGATGGTTTATCACTACTACCTTCACCCTGCACTATCCTCAACCTCTAGACTCGTCTTATCAACAACTGCCCAGTGATGGTTCAACACTACTACCTTCACCCTGCACTATCCTCAACCTCTAGACTCGTCTTATCAACAACTGCCCAGTGATGGTTTTCACTACTACTTACCCTGCACACCCTTTCAAACTAACCCCACCGACCCCCCAAATATAATCTTTATCAACAACTGCCCAGTGATGGCAACCCTTACTTCACACCTACTAACTCAACAACCCTGCACTCATCCTCACCTCACTAACCTCGATCCTTATCAACAACTGCCCAGTGATGGTTTATCACTACTACCTTCACCCTGCACCATCTTCAACCTCCAGACTCACCTTATCAACAACTGCCCAGTGATGGTTTATCACTACTACCTTCACCCTGCACCGTCTTCAACCTCCAGACTCACCTTATCAACAACTGTCCAGTGATGGTTTATCACTACTACCTTCACCCTGCACCATCTTCAACCTCCAGACTCGTCTTATCAACAACATCAGACAAATGACAGGATCACTCGTGTACGATATCATCTGTTTCAATGTATTCCCATGAATGAGTGTGTTTGTTGCCACAGGAACGAGATGAAAGGGATGGCCAGGAAGAGGATGGTGAAGGTCAGACGTCAGGCTACGGCAGCGACTCTGGTGGCAACGACGCCTGGAGCCAGAGGAGAGAACAGCGCCAAGAATCCAGGCACAGCTCTTACCCCACCAATGTCAGGTGTGCACAAATTTTCGTGAAAATCTATTGACACTATTTAATTTGGAGAAAGCATACGTTTGCACAAATTAATTGTACTGTGCATTACTAGCAAAGTTTGAGAGATAGAAATTAACTTTAGTTATGATTAAAACCGCATCAGACATCAGCATAAAAGCCACTCCCACGTCACCTGTTGCTTTGGTATCAATGATAGGTAGCCTGTGATTTTCACACGTCCATCACAGAATCTGTCTTAAACAATGAGTGAAGAATGACCCTGAGCATGAGAAAACACCCGGATAGCTCAGGGGTAGAGCATTGATGTACTAAGCCAAGGGTATCGGGTTCTATTCCAGTTTACAGCTGTAATTTTTCAAAATTTACGATTTATTTAATTTTCCA
Source organism: Timema cristinae (assembly GCA_039000515.1). Lineage (NCBI taxonomy): Eukaryota > Metazoa > Arthropoda > Insecta > Phasmatodea > Timematidae > Timema > Timema cristinae. Next base: position 7,528,062 of record JBCFYV010001001.1, on the reverse strand, counting down.
AAAACTTTTGTTTCCATCAAGTCACTTTAAAAAAATCAATATTTATATACTATTACATATTTTATTTATAAGCTAAGCTTTTTATTGGCTACAAAGCATTGTGTTGCTTTATAATTAATTTTTAAACATTAAACAAATGTTAAAAATTTTTTTAATACATTATTAGCTCAGTAAATATGGGTCAAAATATCAAAGAAATTTATTATTTTGTATTTATTTAATTTTTTTAGCACCAATTATTACTAACCGTTCGGACTATATGGATATTACCCGCTTCGGTGGCCGCATGACCTAAGGCGCTACTAATGCAGTAGACTTGACTGTCGATGACGGGTATATTGACATTCTAATCACAGGTGTACCTTAAAAAAATTGTTTTCAACTCTTTCTTCATGCAAATACGGGTACACTTCCTATAAATATCCTTATCTCTAAAACTACTAGCGTAATTAATACATAGACTTATAAACCAAACGGGTAAAAATACATGGTGCTAAAAAGATTTATGGAAATTTACTATATTATTATTATTAGCACCGCGTCTTACTACCCGTTCGGGTTATAAGCATTTACGCTAATGTGTAATGGTAGGGTGATTGTGAGATGAAATGAAGGACCTACAGTTAAAGTGGAATCCGAACCACGATGGAGGCCTGGCATTCCACACATTCACAAGATGTCTTGTCAGAGGTGAAGGAAAGGTTTGGTAATTAGATAAATCTGTGCCGGGACCGAGGATTGAACCCGGTCCCCCAGCACAAAAGTCCAACACCTTATCCCTAGACCACCAGGACACCATGGATATTTACTACCCACGCTAATGTGTTAGGGGTGAGAAAGTTTGGGAATTTTGCCCACATATGCGTAGAGGGAGAGTAGAAAACCATTTTGGAAAAGCTAGTCTCAGTTTATATTTTGAGTCATATCATACTATTGTCCCTAACACTTGATGCCGCCACTGTTGAAGGTCATTATTTACCCAAGGGAAGCTACCCTCACCTCCCAGGTGTCTGTTGCGACAGGTGTAACAATCAAACACGTCAGTGTTCTCACACAATACTTATCAAACCCGATATCGAGCGAGAACCTGACCTTTTAGAGTTAATGCATTAATGTTAGTTCCCATTGGCGCTAACTATCGATCGTACACCACTTAGGCGAGACGGCTCAACAGGTCATATCGATATGGCTCGTCCAAAACTTACAAGGTATTATATCACTTCGAGAGAGAACTCTGATTCTATATACACATATATATGTATATGTATATCTATATATGTGTGTGTATACACATATATACTTATATACAGGTTGTTTGGAAACTCCTAGCCCAAACTGCACATATAGTTTGTTTGAACCAAATTAATACAATATCCCTATACACTTACTGTACATCCGGAAAACTATTCTAATATCATTATTATTATTAATATTATTATTATTATTATTATTATTAGCACCGCGTCTTACTACCCGTTCGGGTTATACGCACTTAGGCTAATGTGTAATGGTAGGGTGATTGTGAGATGAAATGAAGGACCTAGAGTTTAACGTGGAATCCGAACCACGGGGCGGCCTGGCATTCCCCACATTCAAAAGCTGTCTTGTCAGAGGTGAAGGAAGGGTTTGGTAATCAGATAAATCTGTGCCTGGACCGAGGATTGAACCCCGGCCGCCAGCACAGAAGTCTGATACCTTACCCCTAGACCACCAGGTAACCCCCTAATATAATTAAATTGTGTCCAAAGTTTCGTTGTACAGCGCCGGGATAGCATATCTATTGAAGAATGCGTGTATAACAGGTTGCGTAGGGGTTAGGTGCGTGAAACTACACAACTCGACATCTTGGAGCACGGCAGCATAACATAACACAATGATTAATAGTAAACAACAGACCAATCCAACTAGAAATGCTAATACGTTCTGAGGGTCAACATTAACAGTCTTACATCACAGAAATTACTTGCCATTATAACATGTGCAGTGCCGCACGCCTAGATCATAAGCAACCTGTTGTACACGCATGCTTGGCAGTCATGCTTTCCCTGAGCTAAACGCCGAAACTTTGGACATAATTTAATGGTATTATCATAGATTTCCGGATGTAAGTATATAGAGATTTTGTATTAAATTTGGTTTAAATAAGCTCTATGTTCAGTTTGGGCTAGGAGTTTCCTGACACCCTGTGTATGTATATTATTATTTAATTATTATTATTATTATTATTATTATTAGCACCGCGTCTTACTACCCATTCGGGTTATACGCACTTACGCTAATGTGTAATGGTAGGGTGATTATGAGATGAAATGGAGGACCTACAGTTTAACGTGGAATCCGAACCACGGTGGAGGCCTGGCATTCCCCACATTCACAAGATGTCTTGTCAGAGGTGAAGGAAGGGTTTGGTAATCAGATAAATTTGTACCGGGACCTGTATGTATATACATATTAAATATATATATATATATATATTACATATTAAATATATGTGTATACTTATATATGTGTATATATTTATACATTAAATATGCATTATCCACTTCGGTGGTCGAATGGTCTACGACATCACTCTCGCAATGGACTGGACTGTCGATGATAGGGAGATCGGGGTTCGAACTCCAGCTGGTTGTACTGAGGTGTTTTTTTCATCACCGCGTCTTACCACCCGTTTGGTTTATACGCTTATGTACAGTACTAATTACGCTAATGATTTTAAGGGATTAAACCGGTTATATCTATAGAAAGTTTACTCAAATTTGCGTGAAGGGAGAGTGGAAAGCTATTTTTGGAAAAACTAACCTCAGTATACCCGACCAAGATTCTAATTTTGATCTCCCCGTCATCGGCGGTCAAGTTTACTGGGAGAATAAATAATGTGTTAGAACACGCGGTCACCGAAGCTGGTTGAACTGAGGGAGATTTTCTCAAATGGGTTTTCCACTCTTCCTCCACGCTAATGCAGATACATTTCCTCTAAATTCAACCTTTGTCATTCCTAACAAATCAGATTAATTAATAGATATGCGTAGAGCCCAAACGGGTAATAAGACACGGGAGTTAAACAAAAACAAGCATTGCCAGGCGCGTGGGTTAAGGCATATGATTTGCTGTGGTGAAGTAGATTACGGGGGTTTGAATCCCAGATGGGTGAACTGAGGGAGTTTTTTTTTAAGATATAGATTCCAACTTTTTCGTCTCAAGCAAATGCGTTTACATCTAACTTCATATTCTACCTTTATCATGCCTATCTCATCTTTAAATATGTGGTTAACCTGGACAGGTTGTGGTGCGAAATATACCTTGATTTCCTTATGAATGAATATTTGGAGCCCTTTTAGAATATACAAACTTTTTTGCGGTGAACATAGATAACATGTTAATATTTTATTATTGTTATTTTAAAAGTACTGATAGTATCTATCAAAAGTGACAGCTACAGATCACATGACCTAACGTATGAATATGTGGAAGTAATCTAGTGGATTTTCTGTCAGATATTCCCAATCGTTAGTAAATTGGGGCTCAACTTAAAAGATGTTGGGACACCACATTATTTAATTAATTGAGAGAATAAACGTGCACTTGCTGAACGGACTAATAGAACAAACACAACACCCAACCTAACCCCTCGCCTCTCTGGATGTCAATTCATCACTGTGAAAAATATACCAATAATATATTTTCATCCATGACGGGAATTGAACCCGGGCCATTTGTTTGATAGGCAGACACGCTACCGGATAAGCTAAGACATTGGACCATAAAGCTATAACTATAGTAGGATATTAGTAGGAAGAAAGATATTATTTTGATAGTGATAACTGTTTTTGAAATTATTTAATATATTCATACGGCAGCTGGTGTGATCAGTAGTTGTCACCTTTAATAGATATCAATAGCTATAAAATGTTCTTATATTATCTTAAAATGCTATCAATGTTGACCATAAAACGTACCGAAACTGCATTTTTCTATGATTCTACTCTAGTACCTCTTGTGTCCTGTTTTAGAGGCTACCTGAGTCCAGAGTCCGTGGTATCGACTCCTCCCCGGCAATGGCAATATCCTGGGGGGGACGAGGCTAACCGCATGCGTTGGGGGGACCGGGGTGTTGGAGTGGGACATTTGTGGGAACCCACTTTCCACGAGCCGGACTGCCGTCTGCCACAGGTAGGACATGTTGGATTGTTTGAGACTGTAGCTAAACATCTGCAGGTAGGACATGTTGGGTTGTTTGAGACTGTAGCCAGACATCCACAGGTAGGACATGTTGGGTTGTTTGAGACTGTAGCCAAACATCCACAGGTAGGACATGTTGGGTTGTTTGAGACTGTAGCCAGACATCCACAGGTAGGACATGTTGGGTTGTTTGAGACTGTAGCCAAACATCTGCAGGTAGGACCTGTTGGGTTGTTTGAGACTGTAGCCAAACATCTGCAGGTAGGACATGTTGGGTTGTTTGAGACTGTAGCCAAACATCTGCAGGTATGACGTGAGGATGTTGAATACTGTAGCCAGACATCCACAGGTAGGACATGTTCGGTTGTTTGAGACTATAGCCAGACATCCACAGGTAGGACATGTTGGATTGTTTGATACTGTAGCCAAACATCCACAGGTAGGACATGTTGGATTGTTTAAGACTGTAGCCAAACATCTGCAGGTATGACGTGAGGATGTTGAATACTGTAGCCAGACATCCACAGGTAGGACATGTTCGGTTGTTTGAGACTGTAGCCAGACATCCACAGGTAGGACATGTGGGATTGTTTGAGACTGTAGCCAAACATCTGCAGGTATGACATGTTGGGTTGTTTGAGACTGTAGCCAGACATCTGCAGGTAGGATATGTGGGATTGTTTGAGACTGTAGCCAAACATCTGCAGGTATGACGTGAGGATGTTGAATACTGTAGCCAGACATCCACAGGTAGGACATGTTGGGTTGTTTGAGACTGTAGCCAGACATCCACAGGTAGGACATGTTGGATTGTTTGAGACTGTAGCCAAACATCCACAGGTAGGACATGTTGGATTGTTTGAGACTGTAGCCAAACATCAGCAGGTATGACGTGAGGATGTTGAATACTGTAGCCAGACATCCACAGGTAGGACATGTTCGGTTGTTTGAGACTGTAGCCAGACATCCACAGGTAGGACATGTTGGATTGTTTGAGACTGTAGCCAAACATCCACAGGTAGGACATGTTCGATTGTTTGAGACTGTAGCCAGACATCTGTAATTAGGACAGGTGGGGTTGTTGGGAATTTGATTCTGAAGTTTTCTGAAGCATTTTATATGTTTCGGAATTGATCAGAGTTGGTAAGTAAAGATTCAGGCTAGATTCAAAATCAAAATTATTTTGGATTCACACAAGCTTACTCACATTTTATTTTACTTTACAGGTTCAAGGTGGTGGTGGACAGCTGACTCCTGGCTGGCTGGAGCGTGGTCTCAACAAGTTGAACCACGGAAGTCAGCCGATGTTGGAACGACTGAACTACGGCAGTCAGCCAATATTAGAACGACATATTCATGGTAGTCAACCGATGTTGGAACGACTGAACTACGGTAGTCAGCCAATATTAGAACGACATAGCCACGGTAGTCAGCCGATGTTGGAACGACTTGACCACGATAGTCCTCAAGTTCTGGTTATCCGACATCCTCCACAATCGGCCAGAACTGATACCGCTCTATCGTCTATTAGCAACGATTACGAACGGTAAACACGGAAAAAAAACTAACGGAATCTTTACTCACCTTGTGTTTATGAGATTAAAGAAGATAATCTTAAACCCGCTTCAATGGTTGACTGGTATAAGGCATCACACTCGTGTTAGACTGTTTTCTTGATTACGGGGAGATCGAAGCTCGAATCCCAGTCGGATCTATTGAGGGTAATTTTCCCTAAATGGTTTCCCACTTTACTTCCACGCAAATTTAGGTGTATTAACTCTACAATACCTTCTTTCTCGTCCTTATTCCATTAGAGTACTCATCATTAAAGCAAATAGATTGAACAGGTAATAGGACGTGCTGATAGTCAAAATAAGATCATCTTTGAGTCTGTGACTCTGATTTAACCCCTGATAGCCCCTGTAGTGTTAGTTAACTGCCTCATTATCGTCATTTTATGTTGAACAAAATCTTGTTTCTGGGATTGAATGTTTAATAGAACAACACAACTATCATAGGAATAACCCTCTATAACAGTTGGAAAACTAACTAGAATTACTTTCACGTATTCATACGTAAGTCATATGATTTTCCGCTGTAACCTTTGATAAATATTATCAATAGAGTATCTAAAAAGTAATACTATTAGTACAGTAAAATTGTTATTAACAAATAAGTTTATTAGCTGTCTAAAGACCTTTCCTATGAACATTGGACTGTGCGTACGCTTATCTCGGTTAAGTTGATGTATAAATTGCCTGCCAAACTAAGCCTTATGTCTAAATATGTGGTTATTATTCTTTACATCTATATACAAAAATTAAGGATCACAGAATTGATTAATTTATCGGAAAAATTACTTTTGATCAATAAATGATAGGATCTTATTATTACTAGCTTTATTTATGTTCTGATGACCACAGGTCCTTTATAAGAGGTCAGAACGCGCCCCTGGATCCTGAGGAGGTGTTGGAGAGAGAGCGCAAGAGACAGAAAGCTCTAGAACATCAGAACGCTATCAGAATGCAGGTAACAAATCCAGGAGCCATGCATCTTGTATCATACTGTAACTAGGTTTGGTAACACTCCAAATACTACTTAAATTAGTATAAAAATAAGGAAATGGCTCACGACTGTTAAAAGAACTAATGTTTCTACGTAAAAGTGGGTAAACGGGTTTTAGGAAATACAATTTTTAACTAAGATTAATAACGTATTAACCGAACGGATAGTAAGACGGGGGTGCTAAAAGAAAAAACACACAAAAAAAGATGAATATTTAATTACTCCATTGTATTAGGAACTCAAAAGCCCACAACCGCATTTACAAACCTACGCTACCTATCCCTATCTTGATAGTTCTATACAGTCCAATTTATTACACCCTATCCCTATCTTAAGCTAGTTATATAGCCAGTCCACCTCATTACACCCTATCCTTATCTATAGCTAGTTATATCCAGTCCCCTTCATTACATATTATCTTTATCTTACGCTAGTTATATCCAGTCCAGCTCATTACACTTATCTTTATCTTACGCTATTATATCCAGTCCAGCTCATTACATATTATCTTATCTTACGCTAGTTATATCCAGTCCCCTTCATTACATATTATCTTTATCTTACGCTGTTATTATCCAGTCCAGCTCATTACATTTATCTTTACTTACGCTAGTTTAATTCCAGTCCAGCTCATTACATATTATCTTTATCTTACGCTAGTTATATCAGTCCCTTCATACATATATCTTATCTTACGCTAGTTATATCCAGTCCAGCTCATTACATCTTATCTTTATCTTACGCTAGTTATATCCAGTCCAGCTCATTACATATTATCTTTATCTTACGCTAGTTATATCCAGTCCAGCTCATTACATATTATCTTTATCTTACGCTAGTTATATCCAGTCCAGCTCATTACATATTATCTTTATCTTACCTAGTTATATCCAGTCCCCTTCATTACATATTATCTTATCTTACGCTAGTTATATCCAGTCCAGCTCATTACATTTACTTTACTTACGCTAGTTATATCCAGTCCAGCTCATACATATTATCTTTATCTTACGCTAGTTATACCAGTCCCCTTCATTACATATTATCTTTATCTTACGCTAGTTATATCCAGTCCAGCTCATTACATATTATCTTTATCTTACGTAGTTATATCCAGTCCAGCTCATTACATATATCTTATCTTACGCTAGTATATCCAGTCCAGCTCATTACATCTTATCTTTATCTTACGCTAGTTATATCCAGTCCACTCATTACATCTTATCTTTATCTTACGCTAGTATATCCAGTCCCTTCATTACATATTATCTTTATCTTACGCTAGTTATATCCAGTCCAGCTATTACATCTTATCTTTATCTTACGCTAGTTAATCCAGTCCAGCTCATTACATCTTATCTTTATCTTACGCTAGTTATATCCAGTACCCCTTCATACATATTATCTTTATCTACGCTAGTTATATCCAGTCCCTCATTACATATTATCTTTACTTACGCTAGTTATATCCAGTCCCCTTCATTACATATTATCTTTATCTTACGTAGTTATATCCAGTCCACTCATTACATCTTATCTTTATCTTACGCTAGTTATATCCAGTCCAGCTCATTACATATTATCTTTATCTTACCTAGTTATATCAGTCCCTTCATTACATATTATCTTTATCTTACGTAGTTATATCCAGTCCAGCTCATTACATCTTATCTCTTTCAGTCCATTAAAATGCTGTCCCTCATTGATATATTCCATGGGGTTTCCATCAATACCTTGAACGTGGTTCTAGTTTATTCCATTTGCATTGCATGTACTGCCCCGTAATCTGTGAGATTGGCTACCTTAATAATGCCTGCGAGAGTACTGGATATTAGCTCATTATTATGTAACCTCCTCCGTCTCCATTATATTTATCCATTTTTGTTCAAAATATATTCATAATCATTCTGTTAACCAGCGTAAATTTCTTCTCGTCTTGTAAGGTAAGACACCAAGTTTATGAATACCAGCCAGGTTTTTATTACTAGGAGATTCAGTGCTAATTGGATACATCTTCTTTAAATTATACCTTTCTCGTCTCTATAATTTGTTGTGAATAGGAGGAGACCCAGGCATGTAATGACGTAGTCATGGCCCCTGAGCTCCAACTAGCGTCTCTTATATTTCTAAATTGTTTATCACCCTATTACAGTTCAACTTTCTTAGGAAATAATTTTCATCAGATAAAGAAGTTACTAGATCTGCTTTCACTTGTGCAAACGTCAAATATGTGATCTGCAGCTCTTTCTTTGATATATATTATTACTACTTTAAAATAACAGTATATATATTATTTATTATTATTATTATTATTATTAATTATTATTATTAGCACGCGTCTTACTACCCTTCGGGTTATACGCTTTAAGTACTAATTACGCTAATGGATTAGGAATTTGGAAGGTTGAAATAGAGGATGTAACCGCATTTGCGTAGAGGAGAGTGAATTTTTTTAAGGAAAAACCACCCTCAGTTCACCCGACAAGATTCGAACCTGAATATCCCATCCTCAGCAGTCGAGTCAACACGACCAGCGCGTTAGCACTAAGCCACCGAGGCGGGTATATTATTAAGTAAATTTTTATTAATGTTGACCACAAACAAATATGTTTATATATCCAGATACTCTTTCGATGAAAATTGAACTGTAGTTTAGAAATCTGTCGAAGGGAGGGGGGGGGCATTAACGGTGTAGGTGCTTGTGTCAAGTGTGAAGCTATGCGTAGTGGAGGAGGGAGCGGCAAAGAGAGGAGGAGAGAGAGAAAAGAGCTCAAGAAGAAAGACTGGAAGAAGAGAGGATAAGAAGAGCTCAAGAAGAGGAACTAAAACGTAGGGAGAAAGAACAACGCCAACAGAAGGACAAGGAGGTAATTACAATCAATAAAATGGCAACAGGGATGGAAGGAAACGCGAGTAAAGGCCAGTGTTTTGAATCACACTTTTAATAGCAAACAAATTTTTTGGCCAAAATAAAATCTTCCTTCAGTAGAAACATGGAATTTTATTTTCTTCAACTTGTGTTCGCAACAATTCTTGAATATATGTCATGTTCATAGTGGCATTAGATGACAAACTTTTTAAATGAAGCGATTAAGTTGGCGGTAGATTCCAGGACAACCTTGACAGGTATTTAACAAATGTTTATATCACCATGTGAAGAAAATTAAATTCTATATTTCTATTGTATATTTATTTAATTTCTTTTGATCAAACATTTTTTTAAATATAAAAGCTTGAAAAAATACTTCTCTTTTCTTACGTCCCCTTATACCCTACCTTAAAGAAAAAAGGTGTAGAAGGAGGGTAGATAATACTGTCAAGGTCATGAAGAGTTCCCTCCTTTTGGACTGGGACGCCGAGATCCATCCTCAACAGATGTGCCCAACTAGTATTAACGTTTGCTGGGGCAGAGGATCTTCAGACATCATCCCCCAAACCATCCCCTCCGAGAATGTTATTCACAGAGTTCTTAAAAACAGTAAAAATCTAAGCCCTTTATATATTAATAAACAATTAGTAATACATTTTATAATGTAATTATTACCATTTAGTTTAATGAACTAAATTAATCTGCCAAAAAAAATCTTAGAAATCAAATGATATATCACCTCCGATAGTTAATTTATAATAATGATTCAAAACTAACCATCAAAAACTATTAACTCTTCTTAAGTCGGGCTAAGCAATTTCTCATTAATATACTAATTTTCTTCGATAAAAAAAGATACGAAAAATTCATACCGACCCAAACTTTATTGGGTATCTCAGGAACACCCCTCCCACCTCACGAAACATTCTGGCTCCAGGGTTGGGAAGAGTTGACCCCTTCACATTAAGGGTACAGGGGAAAAGGGGATAAGTAATATTTTAACTCAAGTCTAGTTAGCGCTTCCATATGTTTGATAATCATGATACCTTTCTAATGCACTTTAGATTATGGTTAGACGCGGTCTTTGTCCTATTTAATTAATTTAAAAATATTTGTTAGAGCTCTTAAGACATAAAATCTTTTGTTGTCCTGGAAAATATGACTTTCCCCCTATTTCCCTTGTATCCTTCATATATATCTGGTTTTAAAGGAAAGATCAGAAGCTACACCACTAATTAAAACTATTACTGACAAGGTGTGAATAATTTCAGACCAGAGAGGCACATAAATCGCAAGCCATGAAAGAAGCTTTGGAGGCCGCTGAACGTCTGGCTAAGGCTCAGAAGAGTAGAGCAAGCAGGAAACATGTTCTACACAAAGTAGGAACTTCCGAGGCTCAGAGGAGCTCAGAGCCGAGCCTGGATTCATTGGAGCTCGTCTCAGACCAGGTCAGTTAGACCAGTTCCACACCAAATTCGACGCTTTGTTTCCAAACGAAACATTTTGTTGCAACGTGTTGCACACGTATTGACTGTTATAACATCAAATAGTGTTTCTCTCACTGTTTGCAACATTACTGCGCAGTGTTTTGCAATGCATTGCAATAAAGGGCGATACTGCGCTGACCGATGTCTTGTAACAAATAAACTTGAGATATTTCGAACTGCGCATGCGCGTGAACGCAATAAACATAAGCATATGTTCCTTACAGCATTTTAAGCCTTCAAGGGTTTATAGAGGTAAGCTAAATCACGAGAGACTGGGCGAGAATTTCCCTTATACCACTAGTGATAAACATCTCCCTTATCCGAACAGGGTTTTGTGACGGCTCTGTCACACACTAACATTACAAACAAAATTAAAGTTCTAGTTTTATCATACAAATTACTATAAGGGCACTTTATATAAGCAGAAACTTTCACTTTTGATCATATGTCCGTAAATATTTGAGATATGAAATATATTAGCATTGTTAAGTGTAAGTACTTTTAAAAATAAAAATAAAATAATTTGGAGTATATTTTATAAAACCAATCATTTCTGGGGCTATATGCAAACATATAATATATATTTTTATAAAGGTATTTGAAATGCGAGAATTGATTGCTATATTTTTTGGTGTATATAGATGTTGTTTTTTCAATGTTTCTGTAACTGTGTGTATTATTCCTTTCTTTCAGTTTGTTAATGTGTCTCATTTCACAAATCTGGAGTTTTTAGTAAATCTCTCTATCTTAAGTTAAAAGAGAGATAAAGTCTTTGTGATGCACCGTACCATTTATTTTTAACTTGTGGTCGTGGTATATCTAGGACGTCCACCAAGCCGTGGAAGAGGAGGGATTGCAGAAAACGTCGGTCCCGATATTGACTGATAGGAGACACCCTGCACCGTCCCACACCCACGGGGGTACACAGACTGAACCTGTCACCATGCCTGCTGACGGGCTGGCAGTGATGCTAAGCAGCAGTGACACCCAAGGGGTGCTGCCCAACTCCTCTGGCAGTGTCCAACTCGCTCTCCTCATGTCTCCCTCCTCTGTGGCAACAGGTCTTCAACCACCCATCCTTCTGGCACCGTCTGAAGGTAACAGACCTACATTTAGTTTGTCAGGAACGACACTAGGAATTTATTTAATCACGGAACTAGCCTCGCGTTTGATATATCTGCCACTTGATTCTTACCAATAATGGTGAACAATGAATCACTCATATTTTACATGGCTATGCCAATCAATAAATTGAACACGGTTTTAGATTCTTCCGATTCACACTGCATGTCCTGCCCACCGTAATCTGTGAGATTTGACTATCTTAGCCATGCTTAGTGATTAGTATTTTTATGTAACCTCCACCACTCTAAACTATTGTCACCCCTTTTTGAGCCAATATTTGATAACATCCTAAATTTTATATCGTCATAAATTAAATTAAACTGTTTCACAACCAAAAAGAACAACAGGTGAAACTATTTATTTATACATACTGAGTTTTACATATCTTGACATCAGAGAGATACTACCAACTTTCTGATTGAGTAGTAACATGGGAATCCCGACTGTATCGCTTCCTAATTCCCACTTTATATTAGTCTACTGAATATTTGTTAACTTACAATATATTTTAACTACACCCTTTCATATTTTATTTTTGACAGTGTCCGAGATTCGAGTGATGACCCCAGCAAGTACAGAGGGTATGGTCGGGAACGTAGCACCCAGACTGAAACATCACATCGAGGAGAAAGGACTTCTTTAAGGAGATACAGGAAAAAGTATGAGTAAATGTACCTGTATAAGCGACAAACTTAAAGATGTATCACAAAAACACTTCTAGCTGAATGATCTTCTAAATTTGTAGATTTATAGTTATTGTAGTTCTGATAGGAATGCAAATCATAAAGGTGAAACCTTTTAAATCAGTGTAAAGCCTAACAAACTTGTAATACGTTTCCAAGGCAAACTCACTTTACTTATGTTCAAACGCTCTAATATATTATATTTTTAGTGTAATACAGTTGTATTAATTATTTGCTCTCACAATATTAGTATAGCATTTTCCTTTATATAAATAATTGAGGAGTGCGAAAGTAACTTTTTAAACTGCAAAGCGAAGCTTGAAACATGCAAAGTCGAAGTCAAATATAAGGTTTTTGTTGTTACAAAGCACTAATGTTTATTTTTTAAATGTTATTTAAGTGTATCTAGGAATCACTATTTACATTTTATAAGTCATGTGAGCATTATTCGGTGTTAAAATACTGTTAAGTAGCTGTTTTAATAATATATGTTAAAATGTCATATTTAGTGAGATAGTTCTAATTTGTTCATTATATATCGAAGTTTTCTTCTTAAGTTGAAATGCTTTAAAGATACGAAGGCTATTTACTGTTGGTGTCAAAGTCGAAGCAAAGGAAATTTGACCTTCAACATCAATATTTCGAAGTGTCACACACACCTAGATGTAAAGGTGCCCACTCACTTGCAGTTATAAAAGAGGTTGTTGCCTTACGCTCCATGAATATAAAACCTCTCACTAGCAGTTATCAGAGAAGTCAAGACCTGCCGGCCATTTGTTGGACTAGAAACTGCTTGTGAGTGTTGTTTGAAGATATTCGTCGCAGAGGTTTATCGAGAACGATGATGATCCACCAAGTTTCTTGTCTGAGGGTTAAGTTCGCCACTGACACGCGGTTCTGAGGCAAGTACCAGCCAGCAGATAACAGGTCGAAGCAGAACACTGCATGGGTTTAGTACTTTTTCTCAGTTAACTAACGAAACCCAGAACTTTTGGGCTGGACGGATTTTTGCCTTCACGATGTCAGGGGGGGGGGGGCAGGGGGGTGAGCAATAGCCCAGAATTTTTAATGAAATATATTTATACATATAAATTACATCTGTCTTTGCGGAAAGTTAGAGTAAGTGCTACACGAATAGAGACCTTACCTAGGCTGAAAGGGAAGATGGTCAGTTACTCGACGCAATTCGGGTCTGCTCTTCCAAACTTCGTCCTGTTGATAAATACCTTAAAGTAGAAATCAATATTTCTTTGGCACAAATAGCACTTATCATTCTTACGTTTTGCTCCCTTATAAACGATTATATTAAATTTAGCAAAATTTGAAATGATTCCTCGCTCATACGTAAATAGTTTTTTTTTAAATATTCATTGCTTGCAAATCTAAATTCCCCTATAAGTATTATGGGCTACAAGGTACTCCTTTTTTGTAACTATTCTTTAACCCAAAAAGCCCTTCCCACCTTTTTATTAGTGTGTAATTAACAATAGCGAGCATTTTTTTTCCCACGCGAGGCCCATTGCTCCACATATACAGTTTTTCGGATTGTACTGATAACTGAAGGCCGATACTCGCCTACAAATCCTAGGATAGATTCTATGTATGTGGTGAATACTTCGACTACCTATAGGTCATCAACTGAGATAATTTAGCTTTCTGTTATCGAACTCATCTAATGTGTGCCGGTTTTCGATCACCAACTTAAATCCTGGCCTGCACATCACTGTCTTCCGAATATCCGCAAGTCAGTGGGCACCTTAAGGCTTATGTACTGTACATCTACATTGGATTTTTATTTATTTAAATATATATATTTTTACTTTATCTCAATTAATGTTGAAGTTACATGACCCCCTGAAACCGAAAAAGGGTTTTTCGCGATGCTGTCTATTTTTCTGACTGCAACTTGGCCTAGCACCGAAACCATCTTACCAATCGTGCTAAAAATTGATGTAAAAGATTTTCATAAGACTCTCTTGAGGAATTTTTTGAATTAAATATCTAACCATAAAATTATGGGTAGTTTACTTAATAGTAAAATAAAGATAAAATATATTTTCTCAAAATTTTATTTAACAATATTTTATGAAATTTTGTACTTTGGTACTTTTTAATATTAAATGACCATTCTTATTTTCGCCTAAAATTGAATTTTAGGATAATTTACAATTACGAAAATTTCCAACTTTGATCATATCCCTGCAGTTATCTAAGATATAAAATAATTTTTCATCGTAAATATATAGTATTATTAACATTAAAAATCTTATATTTGAAGTATATATTTATAAAACCAAAAGTTTCTGAGCAATAAGCACACATATATATATTATGGGGCTGTTTAAAATATGAAATTATATTTTTCTATTCAGGTCTTTTAAATTAAAGTTGATTGCTATGCTCTTTGGTAGACAGATATGTTCCTCTTTCCTCGATGTTTCTGTAGCAGTGTATATTATTTCATTCGTTCTTTCTGGTGGAATCTTTCTGTGACATTGTACACTATTTTGTTTCTTAAAGCTTACCAGTTTTTAATAAATTATCTATTTTAATATAAAAGTGAGAGAAAATCTGTGTGGGGCCCTGTACAATTTTTTCTATAACTGTGACACCCTTTGCCATAGGTCAGCCAGTTTAGAGCGCCCTCCTCACAAGGGGTGCAAGCTACCCCTGAGGTGTCGGTCACAATCCCAACACAAGGTTCGTCTAGAAGAGAGACCCAAGTGGGGTGTGAACCGTCCTGGCACGCAATACATCAAACAGAGCGAGAAGGACCCATTTTACCAGAGGAGAATGCGGCAGAGATTACACAAGCCTACATCACCACATCCTGGCAGTGAAAATAGCAGCAGGTAGGGACAGGCTCCATTTCCTGTGATATGGTGGGATCCTATATACCTGCTCAACATCCTGGCAGTGAAAATAGCAGCAGGTAGGGACAGACTCCATTTCCTGTGATATGGTGGGATCCTATATACCTGCTCAACATCCTGGCAGGGAAAATAGCAGCAGGTAGGGACAGGCTCCATTTCCTGTGATATGGTGGATCCTATATACCTGCTCAACATCTTGGCAGTGAAAATAGCAGCAGGTAGGGACAGACTCCATTTCCTGTGATATGGTAGGATCCTATATACCTGCTCAACATTTTGGCAGTGAAAATATCAGCAGGTAGGGACAGGCTCCA
Organism: Timema cristinae; assembly: GCA_039000515.1. Taxonomy (NCBI): domain Eukaryota; kingdom Metazoa; phylum Arthropoda; class Insecta; order Phasmatodea; family Timematidae; genus Timema; species Timema cristinae. The sequence goes on along the minus strand of JBCFYV010001001.1, from coordinate 7,511,964 downwards.
TTTCCTGTGATATGGTGGGATCCTATATACCTGCTCAACATCTTGGCAGTGAAAATAGCAGCAGGTAGGGACATACTCCATTTCCTGTGATATGGTGGGATCCTATATACCTGCTCAACATCCTGGAAGTGAAAATAGCAGCAGGTAGGGACAGACTCCATTTCCTGTGATATGGTGGGATCCTATATACCTGCTCAACATCTTGGCAGTGAAAATAGCAGCAGGTAGGGACATACTCCATTTCCTGTGATATGGTGGGATCCTATATACCTGCTCAACATCTTGGCAGTGAAAATAGCAGCAGGTAGGGACAGACTCCATTTCCTGTGATATGGTGGGATCCTATATACCTGCTCAACATCCTGGAAGTGAAAATAGCAGCAGGTAGGGACAGACTCCATTTCCTGTGATATGGTGGGATCCTATATACCTGCTCAACATCCTGGCAGTGACGGTAGCAGCAGGTAAGGATGGACTCCATACTAAAATAAATATGGTCACCATAAGTACGATGCCATGTTTGACAAGTTCTGTGTGTTTGTTAAAGGTCACCTTCACCCCAGCCCAGGAAGAACCCAGATCAACGTCCTGTTCAGCGGAGGAAAGTCCAGGTGCTGGAACCTACCAAGGTGCGAGTGAGTCTGAATAACAACGCCAGGAGGTTAAGACAGATCACGTTGGAAGGTGAGGTCTTGCTTTTACTCTATCAGGTTTGGTCAGAGCATGACACACTGACTGTGGTTTTACAAACGTTAAGTTACTTCTCTACAACCCTGGCCATTTGGTCTAAGGCGTCATTCTCGCAATAGACTGGACCACTGGTTACGGGAATATCATGGTTCGAATCCTGGTCGGGTGTAATGAGTGTGGTAATTTATAAAAGGTTTTCGACACTCAATTAACGCAAATGCTGGTACACTTTCTCTAAATAAAATCTTGATAATCCCAACGTATTAGTGTAATTAATAGATACTATATATAGTCTGAATTGGTAGTATGACGGGGTTCTATAAAATACTATGTACATATAAAAAATATAATTTTCTATAACAAAATTCTATAATAATTTGTTAAAGAAAAGAAAGAAAATGTATAAAAAATCGGAATTGTTTAAAATAGTTTTCTTGAACAATATTGTATAAATATATACCCTCTTTATCCCTGATATATATACATATATATATTAACTATAAATACATAATTTGGATTTATTTTTAAACAAGGCTATTAATTTTATATTACTATAAATATATATAATTGATATTCAATGTAAATGCTAGTAATGAATATTTATTATAATTGAGGCAAATACACTCTTCTAGGAGTTTCGATTCTTGAATTCTAATCTGAATCTTCAACAAAAATATAAACCATAAAATGAAATAGAAATGTAATATAAATAATCAACAAATGTTAACTCTTTTTGCTATAATTAATTCAGCATAAAATTCATACATACAGTCAAGTGCTAAATTAATGGTCTGGGGTCTGGCTAAGTTTATTCTGATATTATATTGGGGATGAACCACCAATAAGTAATATTAGAGCTTAAATTCCTATTTAAAATAAATAAAAACTCCTATTTCCCTAATCTTGTTTACTCTAATATTTAGAGTCCAAAGATCCAATGATTTGAGAATTCAAGAGTTCCAATATTGGAGAAATACAACGGTTTGAGGATTAAAGGGTTCAAGGATTCGTGCTTTCAGAGATTCGGGGGTTCAAAAGTTTGAGGATTCAATGGTTCAAAGATTCGTGGGATACCAGACGTCACTGATACAAGGGTTCAAGGATAGAAGGTTTCTAGGAGTTTAGGATCCCATCCCCCTTATGTATTTGATAGAAGTATTCCATGTTGAGACAAATGTGTTTTTTCTCTGTTCCATTACACTGAGAAGTAGGGGAAGGTTTGAGGAAAGAGATGAGTATGCAGATTGAAGAGCCGCAGCCGATACGACAATGGCCGGTCAGAGATATTTTATCTCAGCTATCAACACTACGGCAGGTGAGTTGGTCAACAGATAGATGATTATATCAGCAAAACTATAAACTACGTTTACTCTGAAAGGTAACAGTCTAACCCTTACCAAACATACTATAGCCTTTTCCTATAATCCTATAATTCACACCATAGTGGGAACAAGCAAGGGGAGATTGCTACTTCAAGCTGAGCAAGGGCAAGTACTTAGATTATTATTGAACCAAATATTGATTAAAATGGATTTGTAAAAATAATGTGCTTTATCACAGCTACTATAAGCGCTATAGTTAGAGTATGAGGAAAAGGAACGCGATTTGAGGTAAGTATTTTTGCAGTTTTTATAGCAAAGCATTTTAACCCCCTCCCCCTATAGTTAAAATTCTACATATAGTAAATGCAATCGTTCTTGAATATTTGTTATGGGCTTACTAGCATTTTATAGCAACTTTTTAATTAAAATTTTATCATCAAATTCCGTGACGCCCGTGAAAAATATTCAAGAAATGTTGATATTAATATATGTATAAAATTTAACTGGGCACATTTACTGATAGTTTATTTATTAAGTAAATTTTTTATATACAAAAAAAGTTCTTGAAGTTATTTATTACATCCATTTATCCATTCTCCTGTTTGTTCATCTATTTTATATTCTTCTAACAATAAATGCAATATAAATTAAGTTTCTGATAATTTTTGTTGTTTGTCTGGTTCAGGGCTTTTGCTGAAGAAGAAAGAATGGCAACCTTCCCGAAGTCAGACTCCTGTTTCGGGAAGTTTCCTGGCAATCTTAGCCACTAAGATCTAAAGGAGAATATTCGTCTTGACCAATTTATTTAATATTAAACACTCTGGAGAGTTTCAATACTTGTATATAAAATAAATGTGCGCAGTCAATACACTTATTTTGAAGAGGAAAAACGTCTTATTGACAAATAACGGGAAATAACTAGCTGAAATATAGGCGACAAACCTGAATAAAACTTCAAGTGAAGTGAACATGTTGAAAATGTCTGTAGATCATTAATTTATTTTGGTTGTTAAAAGTGTTTAGTTTACAAATGCACAGTATGTTTAGTGATTGTATGTTATTGATAAATAGTTTATTTGTGTTGGTTTGCTGATAAATGCATTTTATTTTGGTGATATAATAGAAAGAATACCTGCGGCACTTGAACTTGTATAGTGGCATTAAATATATTAAAATGGTTTTTTACTTGTATCTTGTTCTGTTTTTGTGTAATTTAGTTTATAGAGAATATACATGGAGACATTGGAAGATATAATATTTTTATACTAGACAATATCATTAAGGAAAAAAATATTTAATACTGTTTTCTGTCTTTATATTAAAATCTCTATATAAAATGTTTTAGAGTTTAGCGTAAACCTATAATCCAAAAATAAATCTTATGGCTGTCGTGTATTAAGTTAATTTATAATCTTATTTCGTTATTACTTGATTAGTCTTAGATTATATTAATTTATGTATTTTTCAAAAAGTACTTTTACCACTATGATAATATTCAATGTTTGAAAATGCTTATAAAATGTAATCGTTATATTCAGTGAATTGGTTAATCATTTTTCTTAAAATGAAAATTGTATCATTAGGCTATTTTTATAACTAGGGAACTAATCATAAATAATAAATATATAATGTATTTTACAATGAACTGGTGGTACTATGAGCCTGTGATTGTATTTCTAAAATATATAAATAATACCAGAAGTTTGGGCCTAAGTATCCTGCCTTACTTTTGTATGATGCTTTTGCACACCATTCTGGTCTTTGAAGTTTAGTTGAAAATATTATATTTTATAAAATTATGAACATTAGAGAAATATCTATGTAACCAAAATACAATTATATTTAGAAAACAATGATATAAACGATTAGAACTTGCATTTTGCAAGCTTAAGCTTTTAACATATATTATTAGTAAAAACATTACCTTAATAAATATAATAATAAATTGTAGCTCATTACCCAGTTTTCAATTATTTAAATATTAAAAATAAAAATGTTTGGATGTATTTTTCTATTAAAAAAGTGAAAATGGAATTTTCACTTAGTTCTTTTACAAGCCCTTACAATAATATTTTGAAAACCTTTATGTTCATAAATTTTGGTCCATACTGAACAAACAAAGTTATATTTCTAAAGTTAATGTTTTATTTTATTTTTTAGATGTGGTTATTAGGTGAAAAATACTTAGATCTAATGTAAAATTGATATTGTCTTAAGATTTGAAGTGTAAAATAAAACAATTTCAGAATTTTAAAAATGAGATTCTAAGTTTTTAATTGGTGGTCGTAAAGCTAGGTAATAAATTTCAATATTCTATAATATACTATCTAAATGACTGATAAATTTATTAGGAAAAGTTTTTTAATATTTCATTTTATCTGTTACACATGTAAAAATACAAAGTATTAAATCAGTTTTGTTTCTCTGGTTTTTACTTTATTTGAAAAGTACCTTAATATAAAAACTCAGTATAGTTATTGTTAATTTATAGCTATTGACTCATGTTTTAAGAACAAATTAAATTACATTCAAAATGATAATGATATATATTTTAATAAAATTTAATATTTAATTTCTTAAAAAATCTAATGGATCAAACTTGATTTGTATTTACTGTGTCGCAGACTCTTGTCTAGAGGGCCGTTGCTTTAATTCCCGACTGAATACGTATGGGGTGTATATTTGAAAAATACTCGAAAGAAGAATAAAATTTAAATCACTTATGAGAAATATATTTTAATTTGAAAATAATTCAATAAATTAAAAAAACATAACTGACCAAAACTTGGTTTACACATAGTCATTTGTTTAGACATGATTTTTATAGAAGTTTATTTTATGTAGGGTGGGAGGCTCATTTCGTGAGTATGTTGCCAGGGTGTCCGGGAGCTACAGAGGTCAGAGTTCAAATGATTGCTGAACGTTATAAGCGTGTTTTTTTTCAATGGCTTACAACTTTTATATAAATGCGGGTACATCATCTAAATTATGCTCTCCTCATGCTTATCCCACTAGCTTGGTTAAAATAACCTAGATCAAAGATTAAATGCTAGACACGTTGTAATTATTTTTAAAAAATCTTAGATATTTTTATGATAAAATGGTAAGTTAATTAGAATTTAAATCTAAAATTTACATTGTAATGGATCGTTTTGTTTGTACGAGTCCCATGCTACAGTCCAAATTTCATAGGAAGAGATTTTAAGAAAATGCAAACACCTCTTCTTTTTTTCGCAGCCAACATTGATTACATTTTACTATATTATTTTGTTATTTTATACTGTAACCCCATGGCTTCTTTGGTGCTGACTGACAGCTCACAGCTGACTTCTGACATTCATCATTTAGGTATATACCTAAATTTTGACCGTCAGAAGTGACAACTGTTAAACACATGTTTTGCAGATCATATGGTTCGGCGTAGGGATACATAATTTGGTCTGGTAACTTTTCAAGGCTTTTAGCTGTCATCTGTGAACTGTCAGTCAGCACCAAAGAAGTCATGGGACTACTGTAGGTAATGATATTATCTATAAAAAGTGACAGTAGCAGATACCATCACTTGACGTACGAACACAGGAAAGTAAATCTCATAACTTGTCTAGGACCTACTTCAGTGGACGTTACTCTCGTAATAGACTTGAATTGACAATGATGTGGAGATCAAGGTTCAAATCCCGGTCGGGTGTACTGAGGTTGGTCTTTTCCTAAATGGTTTTACACATTATCTTTCTTCACATTAACTGTAGGTACATTTTTTCTTTTTCAAACTAACTCACCTCTAACGTTGTATTGTAATTAATACATACCTCTATAACCTGAACGGGTAGTAAGACGTGGTCAGTGCTAAGGAAACAGAACTTTTCTTGCTGTCAGAAAATGTTCTTCCTCTCAAAATTGGACTGTAAACATAATGGTTTAATCGCGTGAAATGACTAATTATTGTTTCATTTCATTTGTTTTCAGTCGCTTTGGTTCATAAATAAATACGAGTAAAGGACTTGGTCCCTGTTTGGATGTGTAAAGAAAGAGAGACAGAGACATTGTTGGAGTCAGTGGGTAGAAGCTGCTGCCATGGCAGGCATCATCAAACTCGACGAACTGTTAGGCAAGAAGAAAGAGGCCCCTCAAGTGTTGGACCTCTCCAAAAGTATAGTCACTTCCAAGGAGGACTTCAAGAGGCTCATGGAAAAGGTTCCGGAGTACAAGATAAGACCAGAAAAAGTGAGTTTTCGACCAAAGTTTGATTCACACGTTCAATTAAAATTGAGAGCATAATCTGCTCGATGGCTGCAGCAATTCACACGCTGTGTGTTGACCCAAAATTCTTTACAATACAAACTGAAAACAGCTAAATACAGGCTTACACATATCTAGGGGATAAAACTATATTTTAGACTATTGCCACGATATATGTTATATGATTATTATGTTGTATAAGGAAACAAATCAACAAAAAAAACGAAAACGACAAATACATTTTATATTTGACGAGTTATTTCAAGTCATTCCCCAACATTAGACGCAGTTGTCTGCTTGTATCGCAGCTTCTAGGCACATGCGCATTTAGTGAGTCTTTGGCTTATTATTATTATTATTATTATTATTATATTATTATTATTATTATTATTATTAGCACCGCGTCTTACTACCCGTTCGGGTTATACGCACTCACGCTAACGTGTAATGGTAGGGTGATTGTGAGATGAAATAAAGGACCTACAGTTTAACGTGGAATTCGAACCACGGTGGAGGCCTGCCCTTCCTCACATTCACAAGTTGTGATTAATACACATCTTGTCAGAGATGAAGGAAGGGTTTGGTAATCAGATAAATCTGTGCCGGGACCGAGGATTGAACCCATGCCAGCAGACCTAACACAGTTTGGCTTAGACGCATGCGCACTGATTCGACGGTTGGTTTTGAAATTTAATTGGGCCTCCTCAAGCTGATGTTGTCACGCAGAAAAAGGAAAGCTGAATGTATTTCTAGTCGCGGCATACGGACAATGCCGATGAGTAATATTAAATATTGTGTTTGGTTGAAAGCTCGTGACATAATTACGCTTCTGTTCTGGTTCAACCCAGAGTTGACTAATCCAGTACTGCTTTTTAAGTTGATACTCAACACTGAATTATATTGAAGCAAACATAAATCACTAGTATGCTAGACATTTTCAACTGGTGAGAATTTTTTGGAATACCTCTTAAGATTTTTACTAAAAAAAGGTTATGTTGTGTTAGGCGTTATGTTTTATTAGTTTTAGTTAATTTTCCACAAAATGTTATCTAAGAATACAGAAACTTTTAGTAACTAAGTGTAGCGTATAGCCCGAACGGGTAGTAAGATTCCATGTTAAATATTATTATTAATAACTAAGTTTGGATAATTTCATATTTTTTATTTGATGTGCTTAACGTGTAATTTTTTTAATTTTATACCTTCCTAGAAATTATTTTGCCATTACTAGAGGTGTTTCTTACGTTACTAGACGTGTTTTAGACCTGACTAAAAGTATTTCAGATCTTACTTAAAGTGTTTTACACGATACTTGACAAGCACGTGTCTGCCTATTTCTCTCCCGCAGGTCCGGATGGACGACTTGAAGATGCGCGAGAAGAATTTCAACTTTCAAGCCGGACGTCGCGAGTTCCGTCGCCAGGGGGAGTTTTGGTACCCTGACCCTGTGCCGCCTGACATGCGTGTCATCAAACTGGAGGACCTCAACTCCGTGGCCATCGACTGGAAGATGCTCACCTTAGTGCGGCCAAAGGCAAAACAAGACGAGGAGATGTTTTCCAGGTAGAAAGAACGAATGTCTCTTGAAGTGCTTTTCGATATAACTTTGTTTGTGATATCCGTCAACCAGAAACCAAATTATCAACTGAATAAAGGCCTCTAGATGCTCTTTTAAATGTCATTTGGTGTGTGATATCAGTAAAACTGGAAGGAAATGATCAGAGAATCAGCAATTTTACACCTGGTTGATTGAACTGAGGTTGTTTTTTTCTTAAAATTGTTTCCATTTTCCCCTCCAAACAAATGCGTGTTCACTTCCTCATTCTGAATCGTTAGTAAAACGTGGTGCTAAAAAGTATTCCATTAATTAGTACTTTATTTTAGCACTACGTCTTACTAGCCGATCTGTCCTGAGAGTGTTGCCTTAGACCATTCGGTCACCGAAGCGGGTGTTAATAACGTTAATAGTAAAGAAAAACGTTAGCACTTTTTATCATAAAAAAAGTGTGTATTAACTGAAAGCTTCCTCCTACCGGAATTTAACTCCAAGCCAGTGGTATCCTACCTTTTTACCTACAAAATAAAACCATCCGCCTAGATAAGAATCGCATAAAGGAAAGAGAGGAAAAATATAGTTCTTCCAGAACACATGTTGTTACGTCCAGGTCTCTTGTGATTAACCATATGTCTGACCCTGATTTTTCAGGGTTCGTCATCAAATAATAATTCTAATATATTATTTTAGAAATCCGACACCTTAGCTCAGTCAGTAGCTTGTCTGCCTACTGGATAAGGGTCCCGGATTTGATTCCCAGCATGGCCGAAAAATTTATCATTGGTGAAATATGGGCTTACCATTCACATTGATAAATTAATGGTCGGGAACTAGATGTTGTATCTGTCCTAATCTTAAGATAGATTATAAGGCATATAAAGCTACGAAGGCCTAGCAAGCCGGTAGTGGAAAATATGTGGCTTGAATAAAAAAGTGACCCGGACCACAGTCTGGAAACAGTAATGAATGTATATTCTTTTATAAATGGGATGCTCAAATCTTTGACTCCTGAGTCCCTCGAATCCTGTGGTATTAAAGAGATGAGAGATTCGTATGAATCTCAAAAAACTATCTAGAATACAATTATGTAGACCTTGACTTGAAATAACCATTTGAAACAATTGATAAAAGTAATTATAGAAACTTATGTAATTGGGAGAGTAACAAAATCATTTTAAAAAATGGATTAAATCATTGTATTCTATCAATTTATCTCTGTTTTTTTATGACGTAATAGACTTTAAAAAGAAATTATAATTTATCAGTAAAACCAAAACTTAAACTCCTATTTTTAAATTCAATTTTAAATATTTTAACTTAAATTTTCGTACATTTGTAAAGCTTCAAATTTGGATTCAAGATTATAAAGAAAATTTAAGATTCGGATCTAAGTAAAAGAGGATTCAACACATCTCTAGTATATTTAAATTCTACTAATATACGCGTACCCCCGGTTGAATACCACAACTATAGATGAGACTCACTTCGGTGGTTGCGTGGTCTAACGCGCTACTCTCGTGTTGGACTAGACTGCCGAGGACGTGGAGATCGGGGTTCGAGCCCAGTCGGGGAGCACTGAGAGTGAGTTTTCCTAAATGGTTTTCCCACTATCCTTCCATGCAAATGTGGGTGAACTTCATCTCAATTAAACCTTCGTAACCCCTAATCCATTAGTGTAATTAGTACATAGGCTTACACACCAAACGGGTAGTAAGACGTGGTACTAAGAAAGCTAGCTCTAGACGGATGTGATTCCAGGCTGGTATTCATGGGTAAGATGCACCTGCGGTCGGCAGCCGCGGAGAAGCGGGTGGACAGCTCGGGACTGATCCGCCGCTCCAAAAACCGCGCGGGTATACTGGAGACGCGAGTCGTCACGTGCGGGGAATGCGGGGAAGAGTTCTGCGCCGGCGACATCTGCAACAAGCTCCTCTACGAGTGTTTCTTCAGATCCGGTGAGCTGGAGCGGACGCCCGGGGCGGGGACCTCCAAGCCTAAGGCTGGGGAGAGGGGGAGGCCAAGTCACCGAAGAAGAAGAAGAAACGCCGCGGCAAGAGATCCCGTAGTTCAAAGAGAAGAAAAAAGAAAGATAAATCAAAGGGAGATAGTAAAACTGATATTGTGGCTACCTAGTGAGACAAACTTTCTTCGACTGAAAGGTAAAACAATGTATTGTTTGATTTAGGTAGGAAGGATCTTATTTGACGGCCATTAACGTTACTAGTGCAATTTTCAAATGCTTACACACTTCTCCCACCAGGAAAGGTAGAAAGCTTACCTTATTTGTTTTCATCATGGCGTAGCGTTTTACGATGGGGCTATAACATTTTGGGTGCCACTATGGTATAGCTTATAAGATACCTAGGGGTCATAGCGCAATCAGTAAAAGTAAGACTGCTAACTTGTACGTTTCCACTATGGTTTAGCTTATACGATACTTAGAGTCATAGTGTAATCAGTCATGGTCATGAATATAACATATTTGATCAGCATTCCACCATGGAATTAGTTGGAAGTTGAAAATTAATTAGATTTTTGCCATATATAAGTTTATCAAGATCTATTTAAACCTTGGAGTACAGTAGGAATGTATTTACACTACCCTCGTTGTATTTATATTTGTTGAACGCTATTGTTAATCCCTTACACTAATGTTTTGTATCACTCCGCAAAGAGATGTTAAAATACATTTTGGAGAAGTTTGATGAAATGCTAAGTTCAATGTATTGTTAGTTCTAACCCCTAGCGTACTCGATTGACTGTACCCTTGATAAAAGGATACATTATCTAAAGTAGCAAGCTTATACTAAATGTGCAGTACAATGATTTAAATCCAAGGTTTCTTTTGTTGAAAATGATTTGTTTTATTTTGATATTGAGCTTAGTATGAGTAGGTAAATTAAAATTGTTGATAACTTTAAACTCAATTTAAATTTGTACAACAATAATTGTTTAAATATATGTATATGTTGAATGGGATGGTGATGCCTTATGAATTAGCATTATTGTTAACAGATTATTTTAGAAATGTATTGTGACTAAATTTAATATGTTTATGTTGCATTGTCTTCCTAAATTACTCCATTCATTTATAAATATTAATGGTGAAATTTTCTCAAACGCACAAAAAATGTTTCTTAAGATTGTGACAAAATATTGAGATGATTAGACCAGACGAAATAGAACAAATCTTAACGGTTAATAACAAACAATAATTTTTAGACTTATATTTCACTAGATAATTATAGAAATTACAATGTTTATTACATAAACAACAAATTTTTACCTATTTAAAACTAATCATATACATCAACTAAGTTCCTATAGGTGTCAACGCACATAATGTTATTTGAAATGAAAGTTTTTACCTAAATTACGAAGGAATTGCCATATTTCATCGTTCATGGAAGGTGGTTTTTAGATATCCCACTCCACCTGAAATAAACCTATCACAGAAACTGCAACATAAAATATCCGGAGTTTCGAAGCTTTGTTACGGCCCTACGCTCCACATCGGGAGTTAAAGGAAATAATAGTCTTTAATTTATCCGACCCAAATTACTTGTATTCCATTATATATTATCTGAGAATACACGTTATTTATTTGGCATATCGCATATAGCAACCAAGTACTGCACCCCAACGCTCGATATAAGGTATTTCTCAACCATCTGCATCTATAAACCTAAACTACGTAATACTTTCATTGTGAAATGGACACATAAAACCCTTTATTTAAATCGATATTGATCATTGATTGAAAACAACAACACAGCCACCGTAATCAACTTCCAGTCTTTCAACATTATCAACATCTACAAATGACAGTTCCTGACGATAATCCACTATATAACCCAGACACTGTAGCAAATATTTATGCTACGATATATATAGATAATTTATTGTGATACTTTACTTTTAAAAACCTTATCAAACCAACACTTTCCTCCAATTTTTTTTATTTCAAGCCATGAAATTATGACTACTAAATTACGACTTACTTTACTAACTATATAATAATAAAATGTAATGATATATAAATGTATCTTTGGTTAAATAAAAAGCATAACCTTTAAGTAACATATTGACCTCATTTAAGAGGTCAACATGAGATGTATGCAATAAAAATAGCATGGTTTGTTATTGTTAAATCTGTAAACTTTTCAAAACCATGTTTAATTAAAAATGTTGGATAGTATTTTGTGCATTGTTTTTTCTTTGTCCTATCCTTAATATACATTTTAAACTGTTACCACAAACTGTTTTAGGGTTTTTTTTAGTTCGAATTTGCATACAGGATGGGGCAGAAAGTGTTAACACAATTAATAACACTATAATTTTATCATTTTAACAACTAAATGATTCAAATTTATTTTTTATTTAGCACCGCGTCTTACTACCCGTTTGGATATATGCTTAAGTACTAATTACACAAATGGGTTAGGAATTAGGAAGGTTGCATTTAGAGGAAGTGAACCGCATTTGCGTGGAGGGGAGTGGAAAACTATTCAGGAAATACTACTCCCAGTTCACCCGACCGAGATTAGAACCTCAATCTCCACGTCCTCTGCAATCTAGTTCAACACGAAACAAGCGCGCTAGCTAATTGCGCCACCAAGGTGGGTGCTTAAAATCAAATTAAAATAACAACAAAAGATTGACAATTTTTTACATAATTAATTAATAAATTTTTTTAAATATCCTTGAGAGGTACAATACATTGTTGTATGGGTCCTTGAAACTTACATAACTTTGTGCAAGGTATTTTGTTGAATTGCTTCAGTTTCCCCCAGCATTCTCTAAGATAATGAATTGTTCTTGGGTGAATCGTGTAAACATGACTCTTAATAACATGCCTCAAAAGAAAAATCACAAGCTGTAAAGTCTGGTTAACGTAATGACTACCGACGTCCCCAAAACAAGGTGCCCAGAAAACATTGTGTGAAGCACTGTCATTGATGTTCGATCTTTCTGAACCTTTAACTGCAACGTAAGGGAATGGTTAATAACATGTGGTTCGAGGTTCAACGACCTACACAGCCCGAACATCGGGCTACTCCGGGCAGCCACCCAACTCTTTCACAAACCTGGCGGCTGGCGGGGACTTTTTCTTGTAAAAGGGCATGTGAAAGAGTCATGTTAACGCAACTCACCCAAGGAAAATTCTGTAAGTTAAAGCAATTTAAAAAATATACTACGCAATGGTACATAAATATTTGAGAAGCCTACAAGAATGTATTGCTTATAATGATGGCCATCTTATGGGCATTGTTAAAAAAAACACAATTCAAAACTATGTAGAAAATTGTCAAGCTTTTTTTTTTTTAAGATTAATTTGAAGCATTATCAAATAAATGTATACTTATCTAAAATAAAATAAAAAGGTGTAGGTTATTTTATTCTCTCTCCTTCTGTAGAGTATGATGTTACTCTGACGTCACCGCACACTCTTGAACTCTGGGACAGCCGTGTGTGGCAGGTCACGCGGTCTTGCTATCTGGCTTCCGCGTGGGCGGGACCACAGTTCGACTCCAATCCCCTTTTTCACTGTGTTAGTTGAACATCATAGTACTCGTTTCAATATGATGCGAAAGAGTGATCTCGGACATTGTTCTTGAATTAGTTCAGCTCTGATTGTAATATAACAGAGACCTGTGTACTTTAAATGGCAAAAAGGCTTTCAGCTGTAGCCAAGTAATAAATGGTAAATGATGTGGTATCGGACATTGTTCTTTATTTGAATTATTTGTGATTATAACGTAACAGAAACCTGTATAAACAAATGACTGAATGGCTAAAAGGGTTTCATGAACATCACCAAACAACAATAATGTTTCACTTTTTTTTTTCAGGAAATATGTATTCTATCTCTTGGATTGTATCTTGTGTCATAGAGAAAGGGAAAATATAAATTTCTCTATGCTTGCGTTTACCATGAATGGTAGCGAATTTACCTTAAAAGGTTCAACCATGACGTAGCTAATAAGATAAAGCCATGGTGTAGTCCATCAAGGTAAGAATTCTATCTTTCAGGGTATATTGAGTGTATCTATGACAAACTTATACACAAACAAAAGAAAGTAGAATAAAACTCTTTATTTTTTATCTTAAGAACATGGGATGGATATTAAATATTTTTGGTTTTCATAAATACCCTTTGTGTCAGTAAAAATTCCATTTGGGTGTGACGAGTAGCCTACATTTAGGGGAGGAAAGAAACCTAGATAAATTAAGTTTCAAAAATAACAGATTTATTTAGTTAAAAGTTTAAAAACATGTACACCAATTTACAACCAATAAAAAATATGTTTGTACCAATCTTACTAAGATTAACATTTTGCATATCAAAATCTTCACATTTTTAAAAACTATTTTATCTATATATTCTAAAGATCTATTTACAAGGATATAGATAAATTTCTATACTATTTGTGTAAGTTTTAACAGACTAATAAACTATTAATTTGAAAGTTTTATAAATTCATTTAAAAATAAAATTAGCATTTATTATCCAAATAGTAACAAAAATAATTTGAAATATTTTTTACTTATATTTTCTTTACAGAAGAAGATAAAATATAATTGCTTTAAAAATGTCCAATGTTATTTATATAAAAATATTTCTAGATTTTAATAAACCCAGTACGGTTTTTGATCCGTCCAGATCTTGAAAGTGACCCACGGTAAAAGGCACTTGTTATTTTTAAGGATATTGGTTTAAAAATGAATGAAGGTGCATAGTTCTCTAAATTTGAATTAACACAGTGTTTAATAACAACTTGTTAAACAAAACACTCACTAGATAGGCATTTGTATTCTTTGAGGAGAAAATAACCAATCAATGACTTTTATAGATAATTTCCTGATAAACAAATTGATCTAGTAATATTCTAATAGCTCTAAAAGTCCTAAATTTACCTCAAAAATCGTATACATTTACAACTTGGAGACAATTAAATAATGTGTAGCTGCTGTAAAATTAATTCATAGTTGAGTCTTAGTAAAACAATCAACTAGATCATTATACTGTCCTGTTTTTTAAATATCTACTTTGGTAGGATGTAAGGGGGACGCAAGTCAAGATTTCATAACAGAAAAAGGTTTTTAGCCAAAATAAATAAAACATTTCTAGAGTAGATGCGTTAGGTTTAATTCTCAACACAACTGTTCCTGAATTTTGTCATGAGCATCGTGAAATTTTATTGCGACTTTTATTTAATTTAAAATGTTTATCATCAAGAGCTGATGAGATTATTTTTTGTAACAAATTAAACTAAATGTATTAACTAGAGCAATATTTTATTGGTTTTTGTAAAAAAAAAAAGCTGTTTTGACTATGAAAATTAAGAAAAAAAACAGAAATTAGCTCACGTCCCCTTCCATCCCAAATTAAAATTTATACTTGAAATATCTTAAGGTTATTCCATACATGGGCAAGGAGTTTTTTTTAAACTTTGATGACATGTAGTTAAAATAATAACTCAAAAGTTGAAACACCCTCTTATGGTATCATTTCGATATTTAATTCGGTTCTTTGATACATCACTTTGATGCGTTAACCACGAAATATACCTTTGAACTAACTTCCTAATCGTATTAAACTGCAAACACAACCATCTAATTCTAAAGCCTACGGTACAAAATTTAACGTTTTTGGCCACAAATGTCACTACTATGCTAATAGTTTATGACCTTAAAGGATGCATATACTAAAAAAATAAATTTTCTTCTACATTTATAGCTATAACAATAGAATCCCGATTATCCTAGGTTAAAGGGACATGGTTGGTCTCGGATAACCCAAAAACTCGGATAATTCGAGACACTATGAAGATCTTTTACTTAACTTAACAACTTTTAAAAATTCCCAATAAATCAATAATATGTAGCCGTAACGCTCATTGGTACAGTGTAAGCAATGAGTTATCCAATAATTAACTCGCTACTCAATAGACGTTTAAACAAGTTTAATGAGTATCATTTCCTAGACATATACCACGAAACATAAAATGTGTTACCACCTCGGATTATATGGAACCTTAAATAATACATAGCCTTGGATATAACGGAACCTCGGATATTACGGATCATCAGATGATCGGTTCTCAGATAATCGAGACTCTACCATAATTTGTATATTTTCCCTTACATATTTGATTGAAAATAAACCAAATTGAACATAAACCTTTTTGTCACGTTGCAATAAAACAAAATAAAGATAAAACGAACTAGTTAGGACCGGTCTTATGACTACTGGATTAATATTGATATCGGGAAGTTAAAGTTAGCGACCAGATAAAGATTAGCAGCCACTTTAATATTTTACGCGTTTTATGAACTGAATTTATTTATCGGATAGGTATCTTTAAAATAAATATATTTTTATGCAGAAAACGCAAGGAATGTTTTCACTGGTGCGTGCATGCATATATGCCCTGCTGCTATGCTACCACTACAACCTAGCGAGTGGCGATAACGCTCAACATTTGTTAAATAATGGCGTCCAAACGAGTGCGAGGAAACAGATGGCGTGGGGCGTGGGTGCAGAAAATAGATTGCCTTGAAAGTAATTTTCGGTGTCTGCCAAAATGTGGGCAATAGTTTGATACAACGTTTACAATATTTAATTTATTGTACTAACATTTAAATAATTTGTTCTTACATAAATATAACTCTACAAATAGCTTATCAGTTTTTATAAAAGTGTGAATTAAATGTTCTAACTTTATATAGTTGGAGCCCGGGCCTGTGCTTACTAAACACGTGAACCAAGATTTTAACCTAAAAACAGATTCTGATAGGCGAAACTTCATTAAAAACAACACTTCACTATGGCAACAACCATTTTAACTTCCAGATAAATGTTATCAGGTACTGAAACCTCCCGATAAAAATGTGATGGATAAATACATTTTATCTGGCAGATAAATGCTATCTGAAAGTCTTAAGACGCACTTTTAACTTATCAACCAGATAAAAATACTTAACGGCCAGATTTATATATATATTCTGGAGTCGTAAGACTGGCCCTTAGTATTGTTAATTTATTTCAATGCAATTTTTTTAAATATAATATTTCGCATATTAGAACTTTTGAATAGTGTTAAGCTCTCGTTTTCATTTTGATTGGTTTAATGATGGGTATGTGGGGTATTTTGATTGATTGCTTTGATCAATTTTGAGTATATTAAAGATACCACCAACTTGTTGAGGAAAATTCTAACAGTGTGATACTTCTTATAGTGCTGGCAATTATGTTGTGTAGCCGTATCAATAAAATATTGCTTTTGTTTAAGGAAGATTAGATTACGTTATATTTAAATAGATCCTTGAACCTAATCTCAGGAGCGTGACAGTTTAAAAAGTTGACAAATGTAAAAAAAAAAAAATTCTAACGTACTTATTTGAACGTATAAATATTAAATCATGTAGCACAAAACTTGAATGGTTAGTGTTAATACCTTTTGTTTCGATTCTAGCGTAAACAAAAATTTTATAATAACATTTAGCTACTTAATATGGTGAGACATATACAATGAGTTTCAAAGCCCTAGTAGCTAGCATCCTTATTTCAGTTATCACAAAGTGATCAAAAGCTCACTCAGCAGTAGTATTAAGACACATAATAATTCATTATATTGGCAAACATTTTATATGACATTTATAAACATAACGTACGCGGCCACGCGGCAGAACGCAAAGCTTTGTTATATATGTTGGTGGCCATACTACTCGACTACAGTCAATGACAATTAACTTTGGTGTCAGAAGTGGGATTATTCTGGGATTTCCCATATAAATAACATTGTTTGACGTTCTGGTGTCCTGGTCGTGGCAACTAGGTTACTAAGTGCCAGCCCATGGTTTTCTTGGCACATTCAATATCTCGCCTCTTTTTATTGGAAAACACTTTACCTTATGTTTCAGGCTTAATAACTTAAAGGTTGATTTTAATAAGTATGTGTTTAAATTACGAAACATTTTTTGGATTATGTTTGTAAGCTTTGGACTTGTCTCTTCTCCATATAGCAACTTAGACAAGCTAAAATCTTAAATACTATCGATGAATTAAAATAAACTGGTATAAATATTATGTAAAAATGTTTGCCAATCATCTCCGAGGAGTTACTTTTATATAACTCTCCATTACAAGCTAGGAATAGCATACTTAGGTGCCAGCAGTTACAGTCCACATTTAATATAACATTATTTGACAACTAGAAGATTTACGAGATCCACTTTCACGTATTCATACGTCAAATAATGTGACCTGAAGTAATCACTTTTGATATATATTATCAATTACTATAAAACAACAATAATATAATAAGTTAGTACAATTCTATCAATGATGAATTCAAAAAAATAATTGTTTTTTAAAAGGCTTTCCCTCTAAAAATTGGACTGTAGATAGCTAAAAGGACTTGAAGAATCCTCCACAGGATTATCACGATACGTCACCAATGGCCGTATATATAGTTTATATTCGGAGGTCAGCCGATCCCCATTCGACCTGAACCTCTGGTTATTCGTGTACTGGGAGATTGTTTGACTTCCACAACTAGATTATAAATCCGTCCTCAAAGCTTGAATCTCACGTTCATCGAAAATTGAGAGCAGAATTTCCTTAAGGGAAGCAGCAGTTCACACGTTCGCAAAAATGTATGTTGACCTTTAACGCTTTGTGACACAAACTTGAAAAAACTGGTTATCAATAGGGCTATATCTAATTTTCTAGTAGATACATTTTTCTTTTTATTAATTTCCAATTATTTTGTTGTATAGTGAAACAAACCTCAACAAAAACGAAAACGACACACACGCTTTTAATCTAATGAGTTATTTCAAATCATTTCACTAAAGTACAGTAGCTCCATGTCTTCTTTGGTGCTGACTGACAGTTCACAACTGACTTCTTACAGTCAACATTTAGATATATACCTAAACTTTGACTGTCAGAAGTTAGCTGTGAGCTGTCAGTCAGCACCAAAGAAGACATGGGGTTACTGTAGATACACGCACACTGATTGATTCGGTTGGTCTAGGCGCAAGCATACCGACTAAAGCGGTTGGTTTTCAAATTTGGTTTGGTATTTCCAAGCCAAATTTATAAAGAAGCGTGGACAAGCTGATATTGTCTCAACTAGTCCAGAGAAACTTACACAGTTCACGCTGATTTCTTGTGTTTTGGTTTAATGCTCGTCACGTGACCAGATTTATATTCTTCTCTTGTTTATTTCGCTGAACGTGTGATACGCAAGCTGTCATTCGGAAGAATAACTACCTTATCTCCACTAAGAAGTTATTTATTTTAAGCACTGTTTCTGTAGCTCGCACCCCATCGTCCGGGTGTCCACAACAAACACTACGCTCTCACTACTACTATTAGGATCCGTCTGAAGATTATCTTTTTTTAGTCCACGGAGAGCACAGACTCCTTGCTGGCGCGGCTGGGGTTAGCTGCGAGGCGAGGGCCCCCAGGTAACTGATGGGGTTCCCGTAGGTCCTTCTCTCTTCTGGACAGGAACACGGGAGATAGCGCCCGGAGGAAGGAATATGGTGGCGCCTCTTTGCTGCGGGGACCTGACATTCACAACATTCTTAAGTGCAGAGGCTCCGGACAATATTTCTCAGAGCTGTTTGTTTCTGACTAGATTATGACACGTCACTACAAGAGAGGATGCCAAAGAACATTTTGGCGATGAATTATGTAGGTAAGAGACCGCAAGGGAGGCCAAGAAAGAGATGGGAGGAGTTGATGACAGAAAGTGTTCAAGTGAGAGGAGAAGAATGGAAGAAACTAAAGGAGTAAGAATGGTGAAAGGATAGAGGAAGATGAAGGCATTTTACCAAACTGAACCGGCCACAGGTTGGAAACAGTATATGATGATGATGATGATGTGATGATGATGATGATTTGATACTCAGATTCTTAAAAAAATATTGCCAATTTAAATTTGTTTTAAAGTTCTAATATTGCCTATTGGTGGTTCAGAACCAACATAATTGTAGGACAAGCTCAAAAAACAGGCCCTAGACAAGTAATTTAACACTTAAACTAAATTTCTTATAATGAATTGACATCTTTTAAGGATTTAGTTACGATTTCCTCTGATATTCATAATTTTTTCCTAGATTCGGATTATAATTCGAGATTCTGGATTTGAAAGTAAAATGATTCGGATTCATAAAAATAGTGAATTCAACCCAACTCTAATAACAATGCTACCTTTATAAGCTCCACTATGGTTTGGTTTATGAAAGAGTGTCATAGTTTAAGTCAGTAAAGTTGCTACTTTGCAAGGTAAACTAAATGTACATATTTTTTCTAGTAAACCATTCATGTTTATTTTCATTGCTATTTTGAAAGATATCTATATATAGAAACTTATTCTGCTATAGCAGGATAACTATTGGGTCTATTTTCTTGTAGAATAATATAAAACAATATGTTGTTATTAAAACATAAGCACAGATAATACAATTAATAAAAAATTAATATATTCACCCTCAACGTAAGGTACGTAAAATAAATGTAATACCATAGTAGACCTAATTGTTTTAACCCACTTCGGTGGGCTCATAGTCTAAGGCGCTATTATTGCGGTAGACTAGACTGCCGATCACGGGGAGATTGAGGTTCAAAACTCGGTTGGGTTTAGCAAAGGTTGTTTTCATAAAATGGTTTTCCACTCTCCCTCCAATAAAATTATAATATACTTACTATAAATATAACCTTATTAATCCTTTAAACCATTAGCGTAGTTAGTACATTAGAGTATAACTCGATATATAATAATACTCGGTGCTAAACAAAATGTTTTAGTTGAATTAATTAACTTTATGTCCGAATAAGATATTTTAGTGTATTTATCACGTGATTAAAGCCAAATAAAAGCTATATACGCAATTAATTGGGCAGCATATTAAACCAGTTACAACCCTGATGCTAACACACCAGTCCAAAATAAAATCTAAATCTAGTGTAATTGTGATTTTTATCCCAATGTGAATGCTGTTGAATTTATTTCAAATAAATCTTCCTCGTATCACCATTTAATATTCTTAGAATATTTAGTGTAAACCATTTTAATACCTAAAGTTAACTAAATATAGCTATTATTTATAATGTTCAATGGTTTTTATACATAGGGGATAAGTGGTAAGTCCTCTTCTATACTAATATTATAAAGAGGAAAGATTTGATTTGTTGTTTTTTTGTTTGTAATGGATAAACTCAAAAACTACTGGACCGATTATAAAAATTCTTTCACCAATATAAAGTTAAATTATCAGCGAGTAACATTGGCTATATTTTATTTTGAAAATCTAATTTATTCCTTATAAAAATGTCGATAGTATATTACATAGTCGTTGGAAAAAAAAAGTTGTTGAAGGGAAAGTGGGGTTGATGAAGGGTGCGGGGGGATAGGGATGAGGAAAGAGGAATGAGATGAAAATAGGAGGGAGGATACAAAAAGGTAGGGGGATATACAGTGATGGTAGGACTGTATTTAAAAAAAAAAAGTAAAAAAAAGTTTTGTTTTTATATTGACATGATGGAAGATTTGAAGCTTTGTTTTACAGGATTATTTAAAATATTTGTATACGGGGAAGGGGGCTAATATCAAATATAATAACAACTTAGTCTCGCTTTAATATGTAGCCAATGTATGCTCAAAATAGATAGACCTTTCAAAATCACTAACGCAAAATAAATATTGTTACATATTAGTATTCATACCTCATATAGTGTTTATAGAGGCCACCTTCGAAATACTATAATTTAATTACTTACCTAACCATTATATTACTTTAAAATAAAAAATTTTTTTTTAAATACACTCAAAGTCTATTTACCTCAATAGAAAAAGAAAAATCCATTATATTTGATAAAAAATCTAGAAACGCCGCTATTTGATTACTTGAGACGAGAAAAACTATCTAGGAGGGGTGGAAAAAAAAAGTAGGCTCAAAACACTTTAATGTTGCTTTTTAAATTCAAATATGAACCTTTAAAACAACGTGTGAAGGAAAATCTATCAACGAGTTGATTTAGTGGCGGCTGCACTAATGTCACATTTTGTTGATCACAAAAAGAAGAAGAAGAATATGAATCTTACCAATGACATCTATATCATCTTCCAGAATTGGTGGAAATATCGCAGAGTTGGTTTGACCACGTTTTGCGCTCCCGTTTGTATTAATACTTCGTCCCTGGTGCAACACATAAGACAAAACAGAACATGTACAACATACATTAGATTTAATTATTCACATTGTGAAGATATTAGAGTGGAAATTAGGAAATTAATTCAGTCGGGAAATGCATGCTATTAATCAGTCGGTAAGCTGTTAACATCTGGTTTGTGGTCGAGAAAAGTAAAGCTCAGATTATAAAAGACAATAAATTCACCAGCTGCTCTTACCTTTCATGACGACGAGAAGAAATTCAGGCTGTTCGAAAACAAAGTGATCAGTAAGACATTTGGCCCAAGGGGGATTAAGATAATGGAGAGTGAAGGAGATTATATAATGATGAGTTAATACCCTCTATTCATCACAAAACGTTATTAGGATGATCAAATCTCACAGGTTACAGTGAGTAGGACATGCAGCACGAATGGGAGATTATATAATCTTGTTCAAGGTATTGTGAACCCCAATGGTAATCTCAATGGAAAGATATGGATGCAGATGGGAGGATAATATTAGAATGGATCTGAAAGAGATAGGGTGTAATGAGGTGAACTGGATAGAACTAGCTATAGATAGGGATATAATGTAATGAGGTAGACTGGATAGAACTAGCTCAAGATAGGGAATAGGTTAATGAAGCGGACTGGATAAAAACTAGCTAAGATTGGAATAGGGTGTAATGAGGTGGACTGGATAGAACTAGCTCCAGATAGGATATGGTGCAATGAGTAGACTGGAATAGTACTAGCTTAATATGAATAGGGTGTAATAGGTGGACTGAATAGAACTAGCTCAGATAGGATATGGTAGTAATGAGTTAGACTGAATAGAACTAGCTCAAGATATAGGGTGTAATGAGGTGGACTGAATAGAACTAGCTCAAGAGAGGGATATAGAGTAATGAGTTAGAATGGATATAACTAGCTCAAGATTGGGATAGGTTGTGTAATTTGTCATGCGGCGATTAACTTTCTAGTTCCTAGTGACATATAAATCAAGTAGGAAATTTAGGCCTATATTGTGAGTTGTTAGTTATGCTCTCTGAGCCCTTGATCCAATATAGACAACCCACAATCTTAGGATTATTGTTCACAAGTGAAGGGATGGCACTCGTTGTCAACCAGTTTTGTTTCACAAACTTCACCAATCTGCCAGAGGAAATCTGAAAGAAACTACTCCTGAAAAACCACAAAGACTCTTCCCATTCCCTAAGAGTTTAAAAAGATCAGTTATGTTTTATCTATGAAGTTTATTTTTGCTGTTGAAAGGTATAGTCCTTTTTATGCTAAAAAAATATATATATTAATAATGAAGACGATTTTGCAATATACACGTTAAACACGTGATATCGTGTCGACCAATAAGAAAATATAATACTTTGTTGAATTAAACTCACTGAAATAAAACAATTCCAGCAAAATAGATAAATCCAATTTACATTATAATCTTATTTTTGGTTTAATATTTGTAGTTAAAATAACAATGGTCTTAATCTAAAGAAGTTTTTTAGGAATTGTATTAAATGTAGATAAATAAAAGTAAGAAAAGTAAGAAATGTTTAGTGAATGGCGACCGTTTCCTTTACTATACTTCTACTATCGCGTCCATTTTAATCCATTTGTCTTCCTGTGGTTGGTTTTACGTAGCCGTCCATAGCGAGAGTCATTAAGAAGGTTAAAGTTTACTCCAACTTTTACGGAGTGCTACAAACTACGGATCGGGAGTTGTTTTTTTTTCAGAAAAATATTTTACTGTAGAGTCGATCTCCTCTTACGAACTACTAAATTTACAGCTATGGACAATTAAAAAAAAAATAGACGCTAGTGCCAGACGGAGAAATATATCAAATTTGAGCTTATAAAATCACTCAGTACACAAGCCAGCGTTTTACATACACCAAAAGTTATATGGAAGACAACCTAAATGGTTAAAGATCATGTAACATTTTTTAACTTTAAATAATAAATAAACCTTTATAATCTACAACAATATCCAATTAGCGTCATTACTCTAATTATTTAGAAAAATATTGTATGTATGACTATTTTAGTACTAAACTATAACGTCTGTGTACTGGGTTACGTAAGCAATGACTTCATCAAATTCCTCTAAGTGGCGGGCTACCTCTCTATTCTCTTATATTGGTTACGGAAACGAAGTATATAGACGGGGCTTAGTGGCCTGTTATTGGCAGATTAAAAAAAAGGAGAGACGTGTCCAGAAAGTTATCCGTATACAATATAATTTCAATAAATTAAAAGCATCGTTCAGATTTAAATGAGAGTACAGGAAATAGCTTCAACATAACGAGAATAGCGAAAAGTGGTTTTCCTTAAAGAAATATAATTTATATGAAAAGTGATCCAAAACCACAAATTATTAGATAATATGTTTATATTTTATTTTAACTTACTAGAGATTAATTATAACGAAAATTAAAGATTTGATACAATTTTGAATACTAGAGTAAATGTGTTAACAATGCAATGACCCACCTCGGTGGCGTAGTTAGATAACGCACTGGCTTCGTGTTGAGCTAGACCACTGGGAGGGTTTTTTCCTAAATGGGTTTCCACTCTCCTTCCACCAAAATACTGGTTCACTTCCTCTATATACAACCCTCCAAATTCCTAGCCCATAGCGTAATTAGTACTTAAGCATATAACCCAAACGGGTAGTAAGACCCGGTGCTAAGTATTGTTTATTTTTATTATTATTATTATATTATTATTTTATGTTAACAATACAATGTTCCACCGTGAAAACAACCATGCTATTTAAGATCATTTTATTGCAGGGGAAAATAAATTAGCTTATGATTAATTTACCGAGAAATGTTTTGAATAGTTTCAAAATTAAAAATAAATGTTTGCAAATATTGTATTTGAAATAGGAATTAAAAAAAATTAAAATGATCAAATACAATATGAAATTTAACTGTACACTACCAATAAAAAATGATAATGCGCTGACGGCACTGTAAAGTAGCAATTGTGTTCTTTGAATTTTGAAAGCCATATTGTGTTTGGTAGTTTGATTTTTTTTTTTTTACTTTCTTACTTGTTAAAAATGTTTCGTTTATTATTATAACTAATATGATTAGTATTTTTCTCTCTTTCATCGCGTATATTTAGTAAATGTTATCGGAGTGTTAAGACTATACATAATTGTATTTATGATCGATACATGCCAACCTTTTTTTTTTAGAATATTAAATTATGTATTTTAAAACAGTGCTACACATGCGTATGAGCCGTGCAAGCAATAAAAATATGTATCCGTTTAGATCCCTTATAGCGATATATACATTCAATGGCGGTGGGCTATTCACGAAACCAAGCATGTGCATTTTTTAAAAATAAAAAAAACACTGTGCATGAAATACATCACCCATGCTCGTTCATGCATGTACTTTTGGTCACCTTAATTTTTTCGACTTCTTGGTTCAGGCGTATGGCGTGGTTGTAAACTCAATACTTCCTAGCTCATCTATACTGTAAGGTAGACCTGACGAGGGCTTTTTACTCAATACCTGCAATTTTAGCAGATATTTTTACCCCCACATTTCTCACCAATATATGAATAAAAATGACACCATTAATATAATTAAAATTTACATTATATGCACACCAAACAATTAAGGAATATATTCAGGGATGTACCCAGAAATTTATTTTGAGTAGGTGTCGGAGAGAGTGGTCTTGGAAAATTCCCCCCCCAAAAAAGACAAAAAATATTGCTTAACATTAAATCTCTCATCCAAAATTAAAAAAAAAAATTGTTTGTAGATGTTTTGATTTTTTTTTAAACTCCAATGATCTGTTAACATAGGCCTGAATTGAAACATTTAAAAAAATGCATTGTTAATAATATTTTTGTGAGTTAGGGGGATTTGGGACACCAAAACATTCCATTTAGGTACAACCCTGAATGTAATGATAAGTTGAATACATTTACATATTTGACATGTTTTTATATTGTTCCATTGTGTTTATTAAAAATAAATATGATTTAATTTGTAAAACACAATATTGCTACATATAGCCTAACAATCTTTGTAGAAATAATGTGGATAGTGAGTGATGAATAATTGCCGATCTTATTTAAGTTAAAATATTGAAATCTAGAATATGTTTTGTGCACCAACTAAATTACTTGAATAATCAAGCCTTCACCATATAATTTTAAAAAGAGTAATTAAATAAGAAAAACTGAATGTGATATGTTTTGCTTCAACATGATTGAAAAATGTTGAAGACCACTTAATGTGATATCACAATATTCTAGACATAAAAAAAATTGCTACAGGATTATAGTTTGACAGAATAATTATTTAATTTTGCTATTTTTAAATGCAGCCTAACACTACATTACTTTTACATATATTATAATATTACAAAGTAATAAACTACGTATGTTTTAAACAATATTTCCTCTGAGTTTATGACATGAATCGTTATATCTAAATAGTCTCCAATTATCTTTGTTTTTGTCTATTTTTTTTGCTACTATTTAAGAACTGTTTTAATATTCATCTGATAGTTTTCCTGAATAATTAGATATGAAATTTATATAAGCAATAATTAAACTTGTTTTTGTTTCAATACAGATTTTACTAGGGATGAACTTATTGGAATGTTTGACAGACGGGGTTTAATAATAACCAAACATTATTTGTTGATGAAGAAACTAAATTAAATGATCATTGACACTGTTTAAAGAAGTTTTATGATATAGATAAATAACTGAGGTAATATGTGTACATGAAAAGAAACATATTTTCTAGGCTAAATTTGTAATTTAAGGTAAACCTGAAAATCATAAAAAATAAAGTGTGTTTACATCAAAGTAGCTATAATACTTATATATACAAAACAAACTACTTTAATTAGTACAATTTATATTGTGTTATGATTTTATTAAAAAATTTACTTAACCTTCATAAAACTAAGTATGCTTTTAAAACGCTATGCTATAATAGCCAATGTTTAGAAATAATGTTAAAACCGTATTTAAAAGGCTACTTGGTTTGAGAAAAATATGTCTATGAAAAGTATTTTACTAAAAGTATGTAGTTTTATATTGTAGGAGTGTGCTCAAGTTTTTTGGAGGGGATATAGATTAGTTTTGAGGACTAAATAGGATAACATATTTTAATTTTGTTCACATCATATCAAAGGAAGTCAAGAAACTATTAACTTTTCTATTACATATTTAGGCAGTGATATTTCTTTGGTTTCAAATAATTTAATTAAGTATTTGATCTTCTAAAGTTGACTTAAATTTCGATTACTACATTTTCAATAGATATTGTTAAAAGCTAGTAAATAGCCAAGATTATTTTTTCTACATTTGCTACGTTAATTTTAACACTACCAAACTGTATCATTCTATACTAAATTAGTTTGTAATAAATTATAAGGTCCTTAGATATTAATTTGGTTTTAGCATAATAAGCTTTGGTATATCATTTTCTATTAGGTGATAAATTTAACAATTATAAATAAATAACATTACTCACATAATTTTTAAATGGTAATAATAAATGTAAAATGTAAATAGAAACAATATCATCCACAAGTATTACAAAATATATTCAGTGTCACTAACATTTTTATGAAAACGGTCAATAGCTCATAAATGAAGACAATATATAACAATTAATTGTTTGTTTGGATATTGTCCATGATATATTTTTATACAAAAACAGAAACAAAAATTAGGGAAATTGTTTTAAATTTTATAGTTTTACTTGCATTTTATTTGATGTCAGAAGCTGCACATACTTAAATATTAATATATATTTAGGAAATTAAAATTGAATTTATAAACAAGTCCTCCTATCATGAACGACATAGATCCAGCATAGGTGAACCAAAGGGTGTTAGCATTATGAAAGGGGAAATGAAATATAGTACAGTAGTATAATACATACACTTATGTGAGCCGTCATTTTGTTGCTATGAATGTCATTTTTTAAAACATTTTTTAATTTTAAAGTGTTACATATATGGGGTCAAAATTATATTTTCTGTTTGTAGTTCAAAATGTACGGATCATTTGGATGGAATATGTGTGGTTTTTATATGAGATTGCAGTGGTGAGATGGAGGTGGGGGTAGTAAATCGGTCTTCGATCTAAGCAGCTCTATCCCTCTTTTTGATTTCTCGTTTTATATAAAATGGACAACAAACAAAACAAATTGATTCAAATACTGGTTTTCGCTTCTTTAACAACAACATAATTATAAAATACAACGTTAAATATGTTCATTGCTTTAAGTACTTTTACACCTTAAAAAATTGT
This sequence comes from Timema cristinae, assembly GCA_039000515.1. Taxonomy (NCBI): domain Eukaryota; kingdom Metazoa; phylum Arthropoda; class Insecta; order Phasmatodea; family Timematidae; genus Timema; species Timema cristinae. The sequence continues at coordinate 7,483,653 of JBCFYV010001001.1, read as the reverse complement.
ATGTTCCATTTTACCGGTGGGAATAGTAACGCTTTTAGACAAACGTTAAACTATAAATTTAAACAGTTTGTTCAGTGGAACATTGTTAGCAATTATGAAACCATTGTTTTATAATGCACATAAGAATAATCTAAAAAAAAAACACATACTAACTAAAAATTCTGAGCATTACTCTAAATGTATAGTGAAAATAAAGTGTGACTTTATTTTACAAAAATGTGCTAATCGTTATATTTAATAAATTAGAATACCTCACAAAATAAAAAGTAAGTTTATTTTAATATTAAAAATAGTATTAAAATTGAAATTTTTTATATATCGAAACAAACAAATTAAACTACTAAGATATGAAATATTAAATATAATACATTTTTAAGAATTCTCTCAATGCATTTTCCACTATTTTTGATCGTGACTCAAAATCCACGGTAGTGTAAAATACTTTTCTTCTTTGGTTATAAATATAATCAAAGCAACAATAGAAAGTTTTCACTGCGAGTAAAAACGCAGATTTATAGTAGCTCATGAAGCGTTACTTCGCTTATACTGCCCAAAGGCGCCAACTGGCCTAGTCGAGTGCTTACCGGTCTCATGGTCACGTTAGTATTTGTGTCAATACCATTCTGCATACTGGATGTCAGATCCTCCACAGACTAGAACAGACACGGCAAGTTGTGGATCTATTAAGCGCTGGACACAAACATGGCTGACTGTTTACACATAACAAACTAATAGATCCAAAATGGCTGATATTTCAATCTGTTGGTACAAATAACGTTGAATATTAAATACTACAATATGTAAGAACAACAATGGCTAACTAATAGATATTACAATCTGTTTGAACAAAAATGGCATAATATTAAAAAATAATAGCTATTATAACGAGAATAACTAAATATAAAAATCCGTTAAAACAAAAATGGCGGACTACAAAATATTACTATCCATTATAACAAAAATGGATGAACATATAAATATATATTAGAATAAAGAAGTTTAATATTACAATATATGTTAAAACAAAATACAAGATTATTAGCATTAAAATGTGTTAAAACAATTACTGCCTTAGTAATCTTTTGGAATAAAAAGGACACTCTTAAAAATTAATATCTATTTGGAACAAAATGGATGACTATTGAGTATTATAATTAACTAAAACCAAGATGGAAGACTATTGAACATTATAATCTGTTGTAGCAAAACTGTATGAGTATTAATCAATACAATTTGTTGCAAAAACAAAGTGTAGTAATAAAATATACGACTGACTATTAAACATTACAACTTGTTAGAGCTTTCCTTCCGGGGTCCGAGGTTCAATCCTTGGTCCCGGCAAAGATTTATCTGATTGCCAGACTCTTCCTTCACCTCTGACAAGACCTGTACTCATCACAACTTGTGAATGTGTGGAATGCCAGGCCTCCACCGTGGTTCGGATCCCACGTTAAACTGTAGGTCCTACATTTCATCTCACAATCACCCTACCATTACATATTAGCTTAAGTGCGTATAACCCGAACGGGTAGTAAGACTCGGCGCTAATAATAGGCCTAATAATAGGCCTAATAATAGGCCTAATAATAATTATAATAATATTAATAAAAACTGCTCTCAAAGTGATAGTGTATAGATATGAACTTTAATTGAACGTTAGAGCTTTCGTTTTCTTAAATATTTAATTTTTACTTGTATTATCTCATTCTTTTTTGTTCTCTTTTGTGAGTAAATCTTTTACCACATGAACACAAGAATCTAACCAAATGGCTTGGATGTTTGATTGGGTCGCTTATTCTATCCCACGTCGCATTTAAAATATATATAAATAATACTACATTTTATTAAAATAGAATGCACGTTTTCAAGATATTAATTGTTTAATAATGGTAAAGACTGGCGCTGGATATGAGATGAACCAGGTTCTCTCAGTTCTAGAGTACAATGTGGTCGTAAGCTCAGGCTTATTTTGTGAGCCTAAAATGGTTGTATGAAATGTTACTAAAAGTTGGAACTGACCTCTGCCAACAGCTCCGTGCTCTCCCCTAACGGATCCCATTCTAATTCCTGTTCACTGGTCGGTACTGCAACAGTGACACAAGTCCATTATGGAAATTATTTGATTAGTTTTCTTTTATAAATGATAACATATTGTTATTATATTAATTGTAGTAGTAAGAATACAAAATAATATTAAATAATTGACATGGTGCACTGCACAAAGACTTTCTCTTTCCTTTTTTTTAAAATGAAAATGGAGACATTTACTTTAAACTTGTAAGATATGTTAAACAAAACAATTGATATTGTTGCAGAGAACCTAAAGGAAATAATATACTGTACACAGAGCTAAATTGGGAAAAGTAGAACATATTTTCCAACCAATCGATTTTCCATTTTAAAGACCTTAATTAAAAATATATTTGCTTAAAACTCAGAAACGTTTGGTATTATATAAAAATATATTTAAGATAAAATGTTATTATTTTTAAAACTCCTTAATTTTTGCAATGACATGTTATTTTCTATCTCAAGTAGTTAAAAAAATTGATAACATTTGGAAATTGCCGATCATGTATAATTTCCCTCGTGAGGGTGACCTGGTGGCCTAGGGGTAAGGTGTCGGACATCTGCACTGGGGATCCGGGGTTCAATCCTCGGTCCCGGCACAGATTTATCTGATTACCAAACCCTTCCTTCACCTCTGACAAGACATGTATTAGTCACAACTTGGGAATGTGTGTAATGCCAGACCTCCACCGTGGTTCGGATTCCACGTTAAACTGTAGGTCCTTCATTTCATCTCACACTCACCCCACCATTACACATTAGCGTAAGTGCGTATAGACTGAACGGGTAGTAAGACGCGGTACTACTACTACTACTACTACTACTAATAATAATAATAATAATAATAATAATAATAAAATTGGTCTCAATGTAAAGTGTCTAGATATGAACTTTAATCGAAATCTGTAGAGCTGATTTTTATTTTTCTCCCTTTGCTCTTGAGTAAACTACCCTTAATTTTGTTGGGTTGGATATCTAATTCCAAAACCTCCCTGGTGGAACCATATGAAAACCCTAGATACCAAGTTTTAGACTTAACGGTGAAATGGTTTCGTCTATAGGCCAAGTAATAGACAGTCGGCGTTGCAATAACCACTTTTCTGGGTCGACACCCGTCAAAATATAGAATTCGATTTATAAAATGTTATAATAAATATAAACTCTTTAGATCTCTTTCGTCCTTCAATTAAATTAAAGTGTTTAAAACTTAGAAATTATATTTATTTTATTATTACCAAGCCACTAAATGTTCAAGTACCTTTATTTATTTATCAGCTAATTAACTTTATATATAAACTATATATATATATATATATAAACTATACCATTTAATATATATATATATATATATATATATATATATATTTAAACTATACCATTTAATTAAATATTCCAACTAATTTTATATTTTATTTTATAATAGGAAAATAAAAGTTCTGGTCCTTGCAAATAACTTGATATTGTTAATGAAGCTGTGCACAATTCTTTATCAATGGAGTCACAAAGGTTTTCATTAGTAACAAATACATTTATATACTAGTATTTTTCTAATGACTCTATAACAATTCTAATAGTTATAACAGGGCAATAACTAGGGGTGAGGAATTGGGGCCATCTCATACCCCTATATTTCTCCCCAAAAATATTATTAATAATCTGTTTTTATTTATTCATGTATCAACTAGTGGCAGTGTTTAGGTTTATAAAATCAATTAACACCTACAAACACAATAAATGTTTAAAAACAAAAATAAATGACTTCCCAATAGATTCAGTGCTAAAATTATTAATTTCTATTTTATTTGGGGTAGGGGGAAGGGGTGACTTGACCATCAGCCCCCACCGCCCATCCTCCACAGAAAGAACCTATCCCTCTGAGCCTCCCAAAATAAAACAATCGTATGACCCTTTGCTATAAATATGTCTAGTAGAGTGCATTGTTATAAAATATTAATTAGTTCTACTAAAGCGTTGACATTATTCTAAAATATAGCTTAAACAAACTGACACGTTTTATAAATAAGTCATGAGTATAATTTTCTTGGCATGAACACACACTTTGGTATAATATAATTATTGTTAATTACAAAAGCGAACACAACACAGATTTTAGCCACACTAGATTCTAAAACCCATATGATACACAGCTGAAAAAGCTTAAGCTTGTAAGTTTGTAAATTTCTCAAGGGAAGTAAATTTAAAGAAAAAGTTAATTTACCTTTTATAGTGAATCTGTGGATTATTAAAATAAAATGTGTAACATTGTTATCTTCTTAATTCCAATATCGTCCTTTAAAACTACTTTAAAAAAAATATTGTTTTATTATTTATCTAAGGTGTATAAAGGAATGGCTAAACTCTTATTTTAAGATCCGGCTTGGAATTTTCTGAAACTAAATTTAAAAACTAATTTTTTTTATCATATACAAGGAAAAGCTTAGTAAACATGATCAAAAAATATTCAGATTCATAATTGATATGAGCTCGTTAAATGAGTCTAATAAATAATAAGTACATTCAGTAGCGTCCCATAAGTCCTCCCCCAAGCATAACTTAAGCCTCTCCAAGAGTTTTAGGTTAGGTGTCTCAAATATTAAAAAAATTGTAGTTCAAAATTCAGGCAACATTTAGTTTTGGCTTTGCAGAAATGAGGGTGCTTTTTCAACACCAAAAGTCGATCGCAATTTCTATATTTCTTTCGGCAATTGAATGACCTTAAATAACACAAAGTATAGCCCTGATTTCTGGTGGTACACTTACCAACAATGAAGAATAGAAGTAATATATTAAATTAAATTAAGAAAATAATTGCATTTATAAACGGTCCAAATAATATAAAGTATTATAATGCTTCTTTTACAAGAAAAAATTGTGTGTTATAAACATAATATAGTATTAAGATTATTTCATTTTAAAAAGCCCTCCAACGCATTAATTCTAAGACGCCACTGAGTATGATTCTAATACATTTATAAGCGTGCTTGTCATGGGATTATTCTGCTATTAGATTACACTAATTACTTTAGTTCTATATGCATGTGTACGCACTCAACATATTTGGTCAGTCTATAAGAGCGTATAAACATGTGGGGGGGGGGGGGAGGTACAGACTGCCATGACATTTTATAGACCAACTGGGGGGTGGGGTCCGTATATACGTATAAAACATTTTAGTGGATTATGGTATAGTAAAATTTTCTAGTGTCCCCCCCTGCCCCCCAGATAAATTAACTTTCTACGCCTTTGGACTATTATAAAACACACGATACTTTAACAGGGCTTTGTTTCTAACGATAGTTATTGTGTTTGTTTTAAATGATTACTAAAATTCTTGTGTTCTTTTATTTTTATAAACAGTATCGAAAAATGTAATGATTATAGACACTATTCTTTGGTACTAGCCAAGGATTAACTAACCCCTTATAGAAACCATTTTTAAAAAAGTGTCAGTTTGCGGTGATGTTACAGAGCTTCTAATAACCTGCTTACCACTGTTTCTCCTCGCCTCAGGGAGCGCCATCTTGTCTGGTTGAGGAAGGGGCTCTACCAGAGGAACGGAGAACTTCACCTCAGGTTTGGGGGGTTCGACGTTATTGTACGTCGATTTAGGGGTTTTCACCTCTTGTTGGGGAACCTATGTAAACAATTATTGGAGTTTAGAAAAGAGGTGGAGATTTTTTTTTTGGGGGGGGGGGATCTCAGGGGCACTAAAAACAAACTATATTAAAAGAGGGTAGTAATGTAATCATATAACTCAACTAAGATCGTGCTAAGTCTACTTAAAAAGAAAATCAAATTGTATGAAATATTCCTGAAGCCAAATTTAAGTTCAAATTTTTTTGTAAATAATTTATGTTGGAAAACGAATCTATCCATTTATTATACTTAACATATTTATTCAAGTTAGGGGTGTACGTGATTACTCATTAAGTGCAAGGTGAAACTTGAGACATGCAAAGTAAAGTTGAAGCCGAAGTCAAATATACGGGTTTTGTTACTGTCACATAAAATTGATTTTAATTTTCAAACCACCCCTTAAGTGCATCTAAGTAAATAAAAATGTACACCATATTATTTTGTGCTGACATCTGAATTTTTCTATGCTTACAATACAGGTGTTATTTAATCATCAGTCGTTAAAATATTGTTTGTTATCTCTCATAAAAATGACTTTATTAGGTCATATTTAGTGAGATACTCCAAATATTTCAATAATATATCGAGGTTTTCTTCTTCCTTCAAAATGTTTCGAAGATACAAAGCTTATTGTGGATGTCGAAGTTGAAGTAAAGGAGACGTGACCTTCGACTTCAACATTTCAAAGCTTCGCACGCCCTTGCTTTCATACATTAGATATATTATTATTATTTTAAATTTAATCGTGAAAATATTCACCATATTTTGGCATAATCTGGTGAATCAAATATCAAAAGATGAAGAGTAATTCAACTAACCCAAATTTTGGTAAATACTAATAATTAATATATGCTTCTTCTCTAATGGATTGAGGTAGTGGTATTCATCATTTGTTCTTTTACCCCCAGATATAATTTATCTTCAGCTTTGTACCCTCAAAATTGTTTGTGCATTATGTAAGCTATACATATTCTACAAAGTATGTATATATATAATACACATTCCATGATATATATATACTTTAAATGTTATGTATTCCCTGAAATGTCTTTGTGTACCCCAGGTTAAATACCATTTCTCTAGGTTTATGTGTTCCTACCATATTCACAACCCTAGTAATTATAATGGTATTGGTGTATATTCTCACCATTAAGCACCTCTAATACTAATACATACAGAAAATGAACCTTAGATACGAGCAATAGTATTAAGACGCATTGATTAGAACGATGAATAAAATAGTTATAGTTTTCACGTTGAGTAGAATCAATCTGGGACAGATAGCTAACTATAACAAAACATACCTAACCACGCCGTTCTCTTATGGGCATCAGGCATCAGACTGTGCATAGAGCTAAAAAAAAACACTCCGTACTTAATTTATCCTCACTAACTTTCAATACACTTCCCTATACTTGCATACACACATATATAGGAGACAGCAATTATTTTACCCCACCAGAATAGGGATTCTAACCAAACTATCTCATTATATGTATTATATATATCTCATTATTTATATTACATATATATAATACATATAATGGGTCTCACATACATATACAGTATATTTTATTACATATTATAATGAGTCACCTATATTTTATATATAATGAGTATCCTATACATAGGAGACTCTTCATATATAGTAGTACATATAATTATATAATTTGGTTACAATCCCAAATTCGGGTTTGTAACCAAATTATATATATATATATATATATAATATAAAATATATATATTATATTATATATACACCCCATAAGGAAACTGCGTGGTTAGGTATGTATTTTAATTTACCTCCCCCAGAAATGATTTTAAGCAACGTGAAACTAAAATTATATATATATATATTAATAATAGAAGTGAGAATGCATTAATTTCCATATTTCCACAGTGTTTTATAACAAAAACCTTTTTTCCTAAATAAATATTTTCTTCAATAAATGAATTTTAATTTGATTTTATAGATAATAGTAATTTCAAGAGTTCTTGAATATTTGTTATGAGAATCTTGGAATACTACAAGGACATTTTCTCTACATTTAAAAATACCTAATGTCACAATGCCTATGACAAATATTCAAGAACTAATGAGACTATTATACGTAGAAAATCAAATTTAAATTATCTACTGGATAAATATTTGATTTATGTTTTGTCAAACTCCCGTTTCCACCTACCCCGCTTCAATTATTGAGCCCCAATTATCGAAATTAAAAAACTAGGCTACAACCCTATTGTGGTGAACGATTTAAATTGAAATGCAATTTTTATGGACATTATATAAGAGGGGTTCTATTTATTTGACAAGAAAACATATAATGATTTAGATATTTTTTAAATCCTATAACTGTCTTTAAACGTATAATTTTTCTTTTACAATATTTGACTCTGATTCAGGAGTCTTACTTAGGCTTATTTCTAGACAAGGTGTACCGGTTATTTTTTTATGTCCATGGTGTGATTTAGTGTGCTTTATCCATGCGAATGTTGTTGCACTTCCTTAAAATAAATCCTATCCCATCTAATTAAGTAGCTTATGTAGCTGTTAGACAGCATACAAACACTAAAAGCATACTAATGAAACATTAAAAAAAGAACTAGAACGTATTCAACATATTCTAAAACAATCTCTAGCTAACTACATTAGAGGTCATGCAGATTAAGGTGTCACTCTCATCCGGTCTGGTTCCCTGTTAGTGGGCTATTGGGGGTTCCAGCTCTGGGACGGTGTACCGAGGTGTGCCTGGCATTCCACACATTCACAAGTTGTGATTAATACACGTCTTCTCAGAGGTGAAGGAAGGGTTTGGTAATCAGATAGATCTGTGCCGGGACCGAGGATTGAACCCCGGACTCCCAGCACAGAACTCTGTCACCTTACCCTTAGACCACCAGGTCACCTGATTTTGGTAGGAAGAATATTATCTGGTAGCTACTCAAGTTACTAAAACAATTTAAATATATTAATACAACAAGTCATGTGAGCTGCAGTTGTAACTTTTGATAGTTATTATTATATATATAATATATATATATATATATATAATATATATATATATATATATATAATAATAATAAAGTACAAAGTTATCAATGTTGGTTGCAAAGAAATATGTTTGAATTTTCTAAACTGTTCCTCCAACCAAAATCAGACTATAAATAAGCAGTTGACCCAGAATGGGAAGAGAATGGGGTAAGGCGTGGATAGCTTAAGAATATTTTAAAAATCGTATTTGATAGTTCCGTGTTTTGTATCTTACCACCCGTCCGGACTCTTAGTATATTTACACTCATTGGGTTAAGGACGAGGAAGGTTGAATTTGGAAAACGTGTATTGTAGGATTCTGGTAGAAATATACTTTTAAGACAATATTATTTTGTGGGAAACATTGATTATATATTTTTTATTAACAGCAGTATTATATAGATTTGACACGACATAATTTGATGCATAAACATATGATAATTGTTTTTGTAACTTTTTTATAGCTTTCAAAAAAGTTACACCCTATCTTAATCTGATTGTCATAGTACTAGCGTAAAGAGTAAATGAGAAACCATTTATGGAAAACAATTAAAGAGCACATAGTGAGAGGTTTTTAGCTCCAACTTCCCTTCCCTTATTGGCAAACACTAGATGAGATGAGACTGACACCTTTATCTGCAAGCGCCACCTGTACAGATCGCTTCCCATGGACCACACGAGTACAGTAACAGACAAACGACTCACGTTCTTGTAGGCGGTCAAGTTGGGAGGTTTGGGCCCGGGCTCGCTGTATTGGACCTTGTGCCCTTTGGACCAGAGAAGTGCCGCCCCCGCCGCCTCCTCCTCCTTCCGCTTCTTGTACTGGCGGTGGGAGCGGTAGACTTCGCAAAGAGCTCCAGTCACTATCACCCCGAACACCACCACCATCACCAAGAAGACCACTGGGGAAGAGAAACAAACAGGATTTGGAACTTGTAGATTTCACAGTTTAGGAAAACGTTTTAAATATTAACTAGCCGGCGCCGTCCATGTATTACGCATTTCGTCTTTTTTGGAGATACGACCATAAGTGCGACCTGGTGGTCACCACAACATAAACGCCGCAATCAGAACTCCGATGAGTCAATCAATGTTAGGCTCTGCCTTAAACTATGAGTGAAGAATGATCCTGGGCACGGGATGATTCCTGGATAGCTCAGTGGTAGGAGCATTGGCGTACTAGCCAAAGAGCCCAGGTTCAATTCCTGTATCCAGGTGTCATTTTTCAATTATCAGATTATGGTATCTAGATGGAGTAATCCTCACTAAAAGCATATATAATAGCTTTGGTTATTTGAATCTTAAATGAGAGACCGCAGAATTATCCCACTTCTGACACCAAGTGTCGCTGTCGCAAGGCTGTAGACACCAACTTAACAAGATATTTAGTGCTGGCGTCCAGTATGGACGTGGACTTAAATTAAATTTATAAATAATTTAGTATATAGTAAAATAAAGTCAAAATTTATCAAAAGTATCGACTATAATCATAGATAATCTATAAGTATCAGCATTTTTTGGTCAATATTTTTGTGTTTTTTATTTTTAGGTGGTTTTATTTTAACAATTAGTTATTATTCAAAATAATATGCAAACAAACCAAATTATATTTAATAATAAACAATTAAACGACAGCTACCAATTGTAACTTATAGCAATGTAAAATTAAAAATTCAATGAATCTAGGTAAGATTTGGAAATTTTTTAAACATTCTCTATGCATAACCTTAATTTTAAAAATATGATGAGGAAAAGTTGAGTATAACTTCAGGAATTATTGTTTAAGAGAATTACTTCATTTTTAAAACAGGCATTTGCTATAAATTGCTGGATCAAACTTGTAGATCACGAAAATATTAATCAAATAGAATCCAAGCTAAATATATGAGGGGTGAAAGGTAAAAATGGGGAAATTACCATTACACACATTTTACAGGATAAAAACTTTTATATCTCAAACTCCACAAGGAACCGAGAAAATACTTTTTCGTTTAAATATGACACGAACCTTTTTTAACTATAAAAAAGTACATTAAGTTGCGTCCACATCATGGTAACATTGTTGGCAACAACAAATATTGTCAACAAAAAACGTAAAAAGTAGTTTTAAACGTGGACAAAATGTTGACAGTTTCCCCTCAGTTAGTGGTAAAAATCAAAGAAATGTTGGTAGAATAAGTTGCCATCATTGTTGAAACGCATCTACACCGGAGCGACATTGTTGTCAACATAGTAATCAGCATTTAGTTTTCTTGGAGGCTCCACCTGAGAAGGTTATAGATACATGTTTCTATATATGTTTCTGTAATATTATCTTATAACTAGAAATATCAAGGTCGAGACCAACCTTTCTTTTTTTTTGCTTATTAGTATATTATTCATCAACTTAACCACTAATACAAACTTTAACAAATAATAATCAAATAATTGTCTTTCTCAAGAAACTGAAAATCTAAGCTAGACATTATTGTTAAACTCTTCTAATAATCACATTAAACCTATAGAAAGTCCATACTCATTACATTTTAGATCCCCAATAAATCTTATCCAACATAACTTTTTGCGACTCTGCAGAGAAGGACGAACCTAAAATCGACGTTTAGCTGGAGGCACACTAAAACATACTGCATTTGCCGTAGCAGATCTTCCTCTATCGGCATCCTGTACTCAACTATGTCCTGACAACAATGTTGATTTGTTGCCAACAATGTTGCTACGGTGTGGACGCACCTTTAGAAATGCCTCATGATTATCTAACAGATGGCAGCCCTAACTCCATTTGAGCTACAATTGTACTTTCCCTCTGTACTCATCAATTAGTTTAAAAAGGTCAGACCTTGAAATGTGTTGTCCTCTTCAGTGGAGGCCTCCGAGTACAATGACTTGTAGGGGATGCGAGCAGGAGGATCTTCGACCCAAGCCTTATCTCTGCCCTGGAACACGAAACATCGTGATCATGTATATACAAATATTAGAGTCAGAGTGTATTTACGAACTTAAAAAAATGTGGGACTGTTATTGTGGATTCACACGTTCACCGAAAAACTAGCGCAGAACAGAAACGTGGTCATGTGACACACTCTAAGCCAATCACAAGATTTCCGCTTAATCGGCGTGAGCTGTTCAGCTGAAGTTCAACTATTCTCTATTTTGTCCGCTCTGCTCGAGATGTTAGGTACAGGAGAACCAATCAAAGCTCAGAAACGATCGTCTTAAATCGGTGCGCATGCGCACTTGACAAAGCAACGTTGCTGTATTATTTATTATATTATATTATTATTATTATTATATTATTATTATTATTATTATTATATTATTATTATTATTTTATTATTATTATTATTATTTAGCACCGCGTCTTACTACCCGTTCGGGTTATACGCACTTACGCTAATGTGTAATGGTAGGGTGATTGTGAGATGAAATGAAGGACCTACAGTTTAACGTGGAATCCGAGCCAATGTGGGGCCTGGCATTCCACACATTCACAAGGATGTCTTGTCAGAGGTGAAGGAAGGGTTTGGTAATCAGATAAATTTGTGCCGGGACTGAGGATTAAACCCCGGCCCCCAGAACAGAAGTCCGACACCTTACCCCTAGACCACCCGATCACCAACGTTAATGTAAAACGTGTGTATCGATATATTGGATTGTACCAAGACACAGCGTTATAATTTGTAAAATCCGTCGAGACAATGATCTAAAATATATGTCTATCTACTAGAAAATAAAATCTGTTGATAGTCAGCTGTTTTTCGTTAGCATTGCAATGCATTATGGGTCAATGTAAAGTGTGTTATTTCTGCGCCACTGAGGCGATTCTGCTTTCTATTTTCGGCAAACGTGTGAATCAAGCTTAAGGTTACTTCCACTGACCAGGCTTATATTGAGGGACAATCCCGGTCGAGGTTTGTTGGTCGCGTCGAAGAAGGCGCAAGGTGCGATGCGCACTCCAGGGGCGTTCCTCACGTTGACGTCTTCGCCGCCAGTCTTGGTGAAGAACATGTACTCGTCGAGAGGTTTCATTGTCTGCGCGTTCACCTCCACCAACACATCTGTCGACAAACAAACAATACACTCTTGGAAGATAAGAGAGAGAAAATAAACGTCATGGCACAATAATGAAGCGTTTTTCAAACTAAGGTACACGGGACCCTTTGGTTCTGCCATAGTTATCTCAGGATCCAAAGGCAATTTTAAAATACCAGTAAACCCGTGCGAAACTTTTGCACATTCAACCTACCCCCTCTCCCCCCACAAAAAAAAAAGATTTAGTCTTTTGTTGGGTTGTTGAAATTAAATACTCAACGAAGTGTATACACAAAATAGCAAAAAGAGCTCATTTTCGGTAATTGATAATAAATGTTGTTATATTTTTCTTTTAAATTTTAAACAAACAATATGTTTTAATGTAAACTGAGTATGCTAAGTCAGAAGCCGGTATAAAAAATCCTATCCACTGATACCTTATTCATCGCTGTAGGTTGTATTAGTTGAGAAAAAGAGATGTTGACAGCAGAAATAATATAAAAGGTGGGGTTTTTTTTCACGATACATCAAATAGCATCAATAATTAGGACTACAAATGTTTTATAACATCAATAAAGGATATTTTCCAAAGACGCAGCCAGAACATGTGATATTTCCAGTTTGTTTTATAATTTTATACTTGTACCATTTAACTATCTTTATTGCATGTTCATAATATCAGTGTGATCATTTTTATTAGGGCTCGAGCATGTATATTATCAATTGCAAGGGCACTCTTGGCTTAAACATTTTGGGAACTCCTGCAATACTCTATACCCTTCGTCGACCCTCTGAGGTAGCAAGGCTACCTAGCAGTATCCCACTATGGTCTAGCTAAGCGTTTCTCAATTAAATTAGTTATGGAACACTTTTATATTTTATACTAAATTAATCATACACTTTAGCTCCATCAGTAGTGTGTTTGTCTACTGAGTTAAGGATCCCAGGTTTGATTCCCAGCATGGCCGAGAAATTTATAATTGGTGGAACGTGGGCTTACTCTTTTACAGTGATGAATTAACGGCTGGGGACTGGATGTTGTGTCTTTCTTGGTCTTATGTTAGATCATAAGGCATATGAAGCTATGACAAGCCAAGCAAGCCGGTAATGAAAAATATATGGCTTGAATAAAAAACTGACCCAGGCCACAGGCTGGAAACAATAATGAATGTGGTAGGTGACCTGGTGGTCTAGGGGTAAGGTGTCAGACTTCTATGCTGGCGGCCGGGGTTCGATCCTCGGTCCCGGCACAGATTTATCTTATTTCCAAACCCTTCCTTCACCTCTGACAAGATATCTTGTGAATGTGGGGAATGCCAGGCCTCCACTGTGGTTCGGATTCCATGTTAAACTGTAGGTCCTTCATTTCATATCACAATCACCCTACCATTACACATTAGAGTAAGTGCGTATAACCCGAATGGGTAGTAAGACGCGGTGCTAATAATAATAATAATAATGAATGTGAAAAGAACAATATAACGGCACTCTTTAAATACATCTACGCTAGCACATTTAAAAAAATGCACCTCCGATGAAAATATTTATTTGTTTAAGGTCAAATACATTTTTCCAAGGGGGAAGGCAACTACACGTTTTGTCTTCTTTCGTGTGACATTAATAAATGCAACCGCCCTGAATACGTGCCTGCCAGGGAAATAAATGATAAGGTTTTACTCTTATTTAGATATTAATTACTATGGTATCAGATTCTTTGTTTATTATCATTAGTATACAAAATATAAAAAAACGTCAACATACATCTTAATGAGCAGAGTGTAATGTTTCCTTTTTTTTTTTTTTTTTTCCAATACTTCTTATATCCGGTTTAGTTGTTGACATTATTATATTCGGATGTCTGTAGCCGCACAAAGTCTGTTTCGATACTTCGCTTTGGTTCCAGAGTAGGCTATGACGAATACAGTAAAAGCAACTCACCCAAATATAAACAGATATAAACATACCTACACTATGTTTAACCCTTAATATTTAAAAAAATTTTTTTTTTTTTTTTTTAATCTTTTCACTGAACCATTAATTTTACCTCACGGAACTTCATAATGTAGTTCGTCAAGGTAAGATTGATACCACCTGCTTCAGTGACCACATAGTCTAAGGCGTCACTATCGTGTTAAGCTAGACTGCCGATGACAGGGATATTGGGGTTAGGATACCGGTCGGGTGTACTGAGGATGTTTTTTCACAAAATGGTTTTACACTCTCTCTTCAAGCAAATGCAGTTAAACTTCATCTAAATATAGCCTTCCTGTTCACTAAAATCATTAGCATTATTAGTACATAAGTGAACCGAACGCCTAGTAAGACGCAGTGCTAAAAAAAATATACTAACTAGAATCTGATTTAAATTGTTCTTGACATGACCGCAACAATTTTCACATATTTACAGATAATTTAATGTGATTTCTATTTATCACTTTTGATAGATGTTATCATAGCTATAAAATAGAATTATTATTATTATTATTATTATTATTATTATTATTATTAGCACCGCGTCTTACTACCCGTTCGGGTTATACGCACTTACGCTAATGTGTAATGTTAGGGTGATTGTGAGATGAAATGAAGGACCTACAGTTTAACGTG
The DNA here is from genome assembly GCA_039000515.1 of Timema cristinae. NCBI lineage: Eukaryota > Metazoa > Arthropoda > Insecta > Phasmatodea > Timematidae > Timema > Timema cristinae. The sequence continues at coordinate 7,468,277 of JBCFYV010001001.1, read as the reverse complement.
GAATCCGAACCACGGTGGTGGCCTGGCATTCCCCACATTCACAAGATGTTTTGTCAGAGGTGAAGGAAGGGTTTGGAAATCAGATAAATCTGTGCCGGGACCGAGGATTGAACCCCGGCCGCCAGCACAGAAGTCTGACACCTTACCCCTAGACCACCAGGTCACCCTAATAGCATTAATAATATATATAAAATGTTATCAATCCCGGCTTTAGACAGTTGTTTTATTTACCTGAATGCAGCTATTGCAAAGATGTCTTGTTTTGAAATGGCCACGTTCTATCGTTGGAAAATATTCGAAAGGATTAAGTTTGACCACCTTATGCTCTATTGGTTAGAGATCCTGGCTACGATTCCTAAGATCCCGGGTTCGATACCCAGTGATTAAAATTTTTATGTCAAATGTTGTGTCAGGAACGGGTCAACTCAGCCTTATGAGAACAAATGTGAGACTAATTGAATTAAAAATAAGCAGCTCTCGTATAGAAAGCTGAGGTTAACGGCCGGGTCTTTGTTGCGCTTGTGAATGTGGGGAATGCCAGGCCGCCACCGTGGTTCGGATTCCACGTTAAACTGTAGGTCCTCATTTCATCTCACAATCACCCTACCATTACACATTAGCGTAAGTGCGTATAACCCGAATGAGTAGTAAGACGCGTTGCTAATAATAATAATAATAATAATAATACTAATTTTTGTTGCGCTGACCACATGACACTCTCTATACGCAGAAGTTGGAACTATATTCACCAACAGATGACAGCCACTCGGTCAGTACGGTTCGATTACTGCCTGAAGCCATGGAGTATTATTTTAAAATACTAACTTGATAGACATCCGCTGTAGCTCTTGTAGGCCGTGAACCGAGGGTCACTCGTGTTCAAACCTCCAACTTGGACCTCATTCGCTCCCTTGTCACTACTGGTCAGATCTGTCAAGTCAGGACTAGTATCGGAGCTAGAGGAACTTCTTCACGATCAACCTGAGGAAAAAACGGAAATGAAAGGAGCATTAAGGATTTCCATACCTAAAATTGAAGGACAAAGAGGGAAAGGAGGAAAGTCTTCTTTTAACTCAGATTGAGTTAGTACTGCCATCTGTTGGACAATCACTATACCTTTCTAATGCTCTTTAGATTAGAGTTAAAATAGCTCTCTGTCATATTTAAATTAATTTAAGTAAAAGTACTTGCTGTGGTCTTTATTAGCTTTGAGATATAAAAGTTATTTTCTTGTAAAATGCATGTAATGTGACTTCCCCCTTATTTCCCCTACACCTTGCAATTTATTGCCTTAACCAGGGGGTGTAGGAACGGGGGAAGAGCTTTGGGGGTTTGCTTGTTTCTCCTCCCTGTCCACCCTTAAATATAGACATGGTTGCCAAAATCACCTGCTTGAACATACACACTGATTATTTGGTTTATATTAAAGCAGTTTCTGATAAAGTTAACTTGCCCATTTTCCAGGGGCGCCACTGTTGGTGGTTTATGAATGAGGTAGGTAGTATTTTTAGAAGAAGTGTGCCCGTGTTCACGAGGATTGAAAGTTGGGAAAGCCATTTAGGAAAAAAAAAAACATATTTTAACAACAAAACTGTTTGGTTTGTTATCGACATGTATTCGAGCGGTTAGAAGGGTTGACCACAGGTCTTTGGTTTAATAAATGACGATGCTAAAATTATTCAAAATAATTTTCAGGTGAAGATCAAACAGCTTATAGGGGTACCAACATTTTTAAACAATTTGTTAGCAAGAATTAATTCTAAGAACTTGGAGAGGATTCTAATCTTTAACAAATTTTTGGGAGAGGATTATTCAAATATCTTTTAAAGGCCTCCTCTCATTTTCAAACATTTGCAGGGATAGATTTCCCACGACCTCTCATTTGGCCTCTTAAAAACTACCTTCTTTCCCCACTGTATAAATAAGGTGGCACTAATGGGCTGATCCCGCCCTACTTTCAAAAAGTGTAAACATAAAATCCCTCTAACAACATTTGTTGTTGATATATTCTTTGAATTGAAAAATGACACCTGGATACGTAAATCTAACCCAGCTTGACTTAGTACGCCCATACTCTTACCACTAAGCTATTCAAGAGTCGTCCCGTGCCGAAGGTCATTCTTTACCCATAATTTAAGGCAGAGTCTGTTATGGACGTGCATAAATCATCCGGTATATATGAGTGATTAAATGAACGCAAGCTATCAGATAAGGCAGCCGGCCACCTTTGACTCAGGAGGGCTTCGTTGCCCGTATGTTGTCCATCACAGACTCTGCCTTAAATTATGAGTGGAGAATGAACCTGGGCACGAGACGACTTCTGAATAGCTCAGTGGTAAGAGAATTAGCGTACTAATCCAAAGGTTCCAGGTTCAATTTCCGTATCTAGGTGTCATTTTAAATTTAAATCAAATATTTAGATGCGGTCATACTATAATAACAATAATCCATTTAATCCATTTGATGTTGACTTAATTCGTTTTTCCCCCTCACCATCAGAACTGCATTGTCTCCGGTCCTTTGGTAGTAGACGGAGTGCCGTGCACCGTTCAAGAAGTTCCTGTCTTTGATTCGTGCTCCAAGTGCTGAGCCCTCTCTATCTTCCTCAAACACCAGTTCCCCCTCGCTGGTGAGCGCCACAAGCAGGTAGTAGCTGCGTCTGTAGAAACAAACACTCGATTTACACTGACTTCTTACTGAATACACTATGGCTCTATCTTATAAGCTAGAACATAGTGGAGACACGCAAGGTAGCAGCTCTGCCTTGACTGATTACACTATGGCTCTATCTTATAAGCTAGAACATAGTGGAGACACGCAAGGTAGCAGCTTTGCCTTGACTGATTACACTATGGCTCTATCTTATAAGCTGGACCATAGTGGAGACACGCAAGGTAGCAGCTCTGCCTTGACTGATTACACTATGGCTCTATCTTATAAGCTGGACCATAGTGGAGACACGCAAGGTAGCAGCTCTGCCTTGACTGATTACACTATGGCTCTATCTTATAAGCTAGAACATAGTGGAGACACGCAAGGTAGCAGCTCTGCCTTGACTGATTACACTATGGCTCTATCTTATAAGCTGGACCATAGTGGATACATTCAATGTAGCAGCCTTACCTTTATGGATTACACCATGACTCTATTAATAAGCCATGATCATACAAAAGCAAGCACTAGTTTTGCTTTAAATTTTAAATTTTGTGTATTCAAATTTTAACTCCCCGCCTAATGTAAGTCGTTTTCGTATGTCATTTAGGCCAGAGGCAGCAGGGTGAAGGCACCCGTCAATGGAGGATCCAAAATGGGCTCAATATTGTCGGTGCATGGGGGAGGGGAGTCCCTAACTTTCAAGGGTCGATAAAATCCTAAATCTGGGAGGAAAACTGAACTTATTCCAATGTCAGATGAGTTAGCACTTGAGAGCTCATATGGGTTGGTGTGTATCGAGTTAGTAATATTACTGTTTACAAATAAGTTTGTGTATTCTATATATTTGTGTTATGAGTTAACTAACGAAACCGTTAAATAATACCCAAATCACAAAAAAAAAGAGGAACCTTTAGAGAAACCAGCCATTCCTTAGAGCAGGAATTCCCAACAAGGGTTCCGCAATTCCATAAGAATTTTCAAAAACTTGCGAAAAAATAGTACAACTTGCCACCTATTTTGTAAATTAATAAGCAAATTAAAATATTAAAGTTTCAACGTGATACATAAATAAAACAAAGAAGCATTTTGAAAGTTTATCTTGGTTAAGTATTTGCTTGATAGTTATTATTTAAGAAACGAGAGAGATTTAGGGTGCATTTTCTTAAAGGTGGCTGACATGTGCGGCTCATGTTGGTTTTCTTATACGCGGCAATCTTCTATGATCATTTCTCTTTGATAGTAGCAGCTCCAGATTTTCTTCGGAGAAAACTTTAAAAGTTCTTTTTCCGACTATCTTGAAGTCGAATCGTGCCTCCTGAAACTAGCATACCTGTTAGATATTTATGAACATCTAAATAAGTTGAACACCAACATGTAAGGTCCCAAGAAAAATATTTTGACATATACAGACAAACTTGTAGCATTCCTAAATAAAATTTGGGTTTGAAAAAAAAAGTCTTTCTAAGGTTAATTTTGAAATGTTACACTTATTTTCTCATCTTCAGAGCATTACAACTGACAACAACCGTTAAACCATAATGCCTCTGATTTCCACCCGTATGGAATCTCTTGCTGAAAATCTGGACAAGTACTTCTCTTCTTTGTCATCGGAAGAGTATAATTGGGTCAGGAGCCCTTCACAGATTCCCCAAGCAGTTCAGAAAATGTACTCAGCCAGCAAGAAGAAGCTCAATTGACTGTATTGAAGTATAATCGCACACTAAAAATTTAATTCAATGAAATGTCATTAGATATGTTTTTGATATCAGTGAAAACAGAGTTTCCTGTCATCTCCCAGAAATATATAAAATATTGCTACACTTATAAACATCGTACTTGTGTGAGTAATATATTTCGTGTGTAACGAATATAAAGACCAAAAAGAGGAATAATATATACTGTTGTATGTGGAAGAAGAATTATTTGTGTGCCTATCAAAGATGCAACCACGAATTAAGTTTTATATTATTATTATTATTATATTAGCACCACGTCTTACTAACCATTCGGGTTATACGCACTTACGCTAATGTGTAATGGTAGGGTGATTGTGAGATGAAATGAAGGACCTACAGTTTAACATGGAATCCGAACCACGGTGGTGACCTGGAATTCCCCACATTCACAAGATGTCTTGTCAGAGGTGAAGGAAGGGTTTCGTAATCAGATAAATCTTTGCCGGGACCGAGGATCGAACCCCGCCGCCAGCATAGAAGTCTGACACCTTACCCCTAGACCACCAGGTCACCCAATTAAGTTGTTGTGTTCAACAAAGCAAGCCCAAGTTTCACATTAACAAAAGAGATAGTTGGAATCATTGCTATTCTATTGAAACTTGTATTATCATCAGTTGTGAATTAATAATAAAACAATAAAATGTAACTTATTCTTTTGTTAACAAGTTTATAAATAGAACATTATAATAACACAAAACTATATCAAAATATATACACCAAGTTTGCTTATAACCAGTACGTCAGATGTGAATTGAAAATGTTTGTAATTTATTTTATTAACAGTAATATTAGTAAGCTAAATATTAATAGGCAGTAAATACTCGTGTAATATTTTATTCAAAAGTATGATTTAATTATTATCTACTACTAACCCTACTGCTATACATATATTTATTTAATTTAACCTTGTCAAATAAATTATGTCAGGCACGTAGGGGTTCCTCGAGATTTTTCAAATATTTCAAGGGTTCCTCCAAACAGAAAAGGTTTGGAATCACTAATTTAGAGAGACGCTTTATATTTCACTTATTTGAAACAAGATTATTGTACCTGCATTATCTCTCACCTATATAAATATTCAAGCTAAATTAAATATTCAACATTATTTTTAATATCATTAGTAATTCTGTCTTTCGACAGTTTCATTGCTTCATCAAAATTGAATCCTCAACAATGTCCTTTCAGCATCTTTCTTTATTAGATGCTGAAACCTCGTCTTATTTATTGTTTGAGATCATCTATCAGTTTCATTTGCCAGTCTTCCTGATAAATATAATTTATACCTTTTTTTTTACTTTCTCTCAACCCCTCGGAGAGACACATGAAATATAAAAAGTTGTTTGCACGATGTCGCCTGTCTGCCTGTCTGTTTATCTGTCTCTGTGTCTGCATATCTGTAGGCCTATCTCAGCCTATAGCTGAGACCAATTTACCGATTGGGCTAAATCTTGGTATATAGGGCTTTAATATGGTTCCATTGAGGTAGTTTTGGGTGTATAACCTAACCTTAAAACCAAGAGTAGTTTACTTGAGGTAAAAAAGAAAAAAGTATATTTTCTTAAAATCGCAATAACAATTTGGATTAAAATTCGTATCTATGCATTGTTTAACATTACATATATTGGTGACCTGGTTGTCTAGGGTAAGGTGTCAGACTTCTGAGCTGGCGGCCGGGGTTCAATCCTCGGTCCCGGCACAGATTTATCTGATTACCAAACCCTTCCTTCACCTCTGACAAGCTATCTTGTGAATGTGGGGAATGCCAGGCCTCCACGTGGTTCGGATTCCACGTTAAACTGTAGGTCCTCATTTCATCTCACAATCACCCTACCATTACACATTAGCGTAAGTGCGTACAACCCGAATGGGTAGTAAGACGCGGTGTTAATAATAATAATAACATTACATATAAAATGGTAACTCTCATTTTCATATAAAAATTATTTTAAAGGTAAATTTACATAGTCAGAAATATCCAATTTTATCATATTTCTGCTACATTTTGAGATACAAAACGGCTCATCAGTATAAAGTTGTAGTAGGAGCCTACTATTAAACATAAAAAAAATATTTGAAACGTATATTTACAAACCAATATTTCTTAGCTATTTACATATATATATTTGATGGTGATCTTTGACGTGTGAAATTGATTGTTATGATCTTTGGCAGGCCGTATCCAGAATTTTCTCTAGGGGGGATTGGGAAGGGCTCTCATTCTTCAGAAATTATCCTACGACGATGGTCATCTCAAGACTAAACAGTGGGGAGGGAGGCGGACGAATTTGACCTTCACAGAGAGAAAAATATATAAAATTTCGTAAAAAAAATATATTGAAGTAGATCCATTCTTGCATTCACTATTAATTGATATATATTTTTTATGAGTTTTGATAGAAAATATACTAATTTTACATGAAAATGTATCTAAAAAATAATAATTTTCTATTAAAAGACATTAAATGTATATTAATTATTAGTGAAGGCAAGCATGGGTCAACTGTAATATTTTTTAATGAACCTTTTACATATTTTTATCTCCGTATGTGGAGGAATTCCTGAGCATATTAAATCTTATTATTCACTATGTTTAGTCCGGTTATAAAGTGAAACTGAAATTAATTACTACTGTATTTTTTTATTTAGAAATTTATTATTACTATATTTGTATTATCGTTTTTAATGTTTGTTTAGATTTCGGGGGGCTTCAGCCCCCAAAGCTACCCTCCTCCTCCTGATACGTGCCTGTTCTTTGGTGGACATTTTTTCCCAATGCTTCTCTACAGTTTATATTATTTCATTTACACTCTTTGGTGGAGTGTTTCTACAAACATGTATATTATTTATTTTCACAAATCTTATGAATTTTAGTAAATGTCTCTACTCTAAGATAAAAAAAAATAGAAAGTTTGTTTGGTGTACCGTACCATTTATGTATATTAGATATAATGAATGTTCAATACGTTCACAGAATTAAATAAAAATAAATACGTAATTTGAACTAATTAATTCAAGCAGTCCTATTTACAAACGTATAAACCACTGAATGTTTTGCCTCCTAAACATCTAATAAGCAGTGTTCAATGTCAGCTTCATGAATACAGATACCCAAAAATTCAACCCAAACCCCTTTTATTTATGTATGGCCATATGCCCATTATGATGGCCTTGGTATTGCATGTTGCCAAACTACAGTCCAATTTTCATAAGAAAAACAAAAAAAAAAAAAAAAAATTACACTAGATCTATTTTCGCGTATGAATAGTCAAGTCACGTGATCCGCAGAGGTCACGTTTGATAGATACTATCAATATGTATAAGATAAAACTAATATATTGAAATGCTATCAATGTTTGCCACAAGACAAAATTATATTTGTGTTTTCTCAAAGGTTCTTCCTATGAAGATTTAGATGCTGCATTTACATCGCACTGGAGTGTCTAAAACACCTCGTCAATAACAAACTAAACACCTCGTCAATAACAAATAAAACACCTCGTCAACAACAAACTAAACACCTCGTCAACAACAAACTAAAAACCTCGTTAAATGGTTCTTACTTGTTTTCAGTCTGCAGAAGCAGAAGAACAGAGTTCCATTGGCGAGGGTCGGTGCTGGAGAAAGCGAGTTGAACTTTCACCTGGTGTACGGAACCTTCCAGGACAAACTTTCTTTGTAGGACGGAATCACCTCCGAAGTCTGCTCCCTTTTCTATAAAAGAAAAGTAAAAAATAATGTCGCGTAACAACTAACACCAGAAATATATATATATATATATATATATATATATATAATATATATAAAGATACATTTTTTGAAAACAAATAAAACTATTTGATATACACTTATTACTTAATTTTAGTTCAACATTTTTCGAAAAACAAACTTAATTTCTAGAATTATTCTATTTAACCTGATCAGTACAAAAATCATGTGTGAATGTACTGTCCCCTACGATATCGGGTAATTATCAAATATATACTTTTAAAAAGCTTTAATGGGGAAAACTAAACCATTCATAACGTTCTCGATGAAATGTATTCTACAGGATTTGTGTTAAGAAATAGTCTATAGTTAATTATGTGGTTCAAAATGTTTGATGTCATGATTTAGGGCACAGAAAGCTAATTTAACTTATTTATATACCCTTGGGTACAAATAGCTTGATGGATTGAATATGTTGAATATGCTACCTTCGTCACAGAATTCACCATAGTAGGATGTGAACTGACAATCACACGATGCCTCGCCCTTCTGAAAATCCTCTATGCACACTCCTTGGTTCTTGCAAGGGTGTTCATCACACTTCATTTTACAGCCCGCCACGATACCAGCCATTTCTGAAAATATTGGCGCCAAACTCTGATTTGTCATTGAGTGAAATTCATTTAAAAATAGATTTAATTTAATAAATTCATTGTTACTGAAAGAGAGTATAAGAAAGAGTATCGAAAGAATAAAAATAGATTTAATTTAACAAATACATTGTTATTGAAAGAAAAAACAGGAAAGAGTATCCAAAAAATAAATAAACATCGATCTTAATATTACAATTATTTTATATCTCAATTCTTAGATCTCAAATCTCAGTAAATCTAAGTTTTTGGCATTTTAATTAAACGTCGATATTTAGAATCGAGTAACTGTTAATTGTAGCCATTATTAGTCTATTTGCTGTTACACTTTAGTACCGGAAAATTATCAACATACACAAAAGAGCTTTTGTTCTAGTGACCTTACGCAAATAAAACCGGATTATTTTGTTTATTTTACTAAATTAATATTTTGTGTTTTTTTTTCAACCACATAACGGTAAGTGTGAGGTTGGCTTCATGAGAAAATATTAGATTGTAAATATTGAGGAATCTGAATCGAAAGAAAAAGGGAAATCAATGTTGAAATTTAAGAATAGAAATAATGAAAAAAAAATTAATTTAAAATTCCTTTAAAAAATGGTCTTTAAAGAAGGAATGGCTTAATTAAAACACGCAGACACGATTTGAGTGAGTGGCACGCCAACATGAAAAAATAAGCATTAAATAACACTTTTCCCAACGTGGCATAATTTTTGAAATCAACTACTTACGTTATCTTAAAATATCGATTTAGAAGCATTCATCTTAATTAATGACAAAACATGTCATTATCTAGACTTCTTTGATGGGTACATACTAATAACATATAATTCATTTAGAGGCCATTGAGGCAGCAGAACCAAATTTTCCATAGAAAAACGTAACTAAGAGATGGCACAAAATAGACTAATTTCAAAAATTCAGCTAATCCTTTATTGTCAAATTTGTCGAAAAAATCTTACCATCCTTGCTCTAAATTAGGAGGGTTAAAATTGCTTGTTTATAAGGGCCACACTGAAAAACTGACACTTTGCCTACAGTTGACAATTGTTTTGCCCTTTTCGAGGAAATAAATTGATGATGTAATAGTGTAAACATTCAAACAGCACATCATAATGCGCCAACAGAATATTAAAGAACCAGATGCAAGCAAGGAGTGGATAAGGAACCCATTCGTCACTTTCTCTAGAGTTAAATAACTTGGTCTGCTAGCACGTGAGTGTGACATTCTCATCAAATTATCTTCATATGGAGCACTGAAAGTCATCTTTGTGGAAAAGTCTCTCAAAAGTGTTTGCGTTAGTTTTCAATCTGATTATCTTGAGCTATCCTACAAAGCTATCAAGTACCTGCTGCCATTTACAACTACATATAATTGCGAAGTTAGTATTTCCACTCATGTAAATATGAAAAATAAGATCGGAATTGTTGAATGTCGAATATACATGACATACGGCTCAAACTGTCCGCCATTGAAATGGATATTTTAAGCTTGTGCTCCATTGATCCGAAATTTTTTTTTATACTGACAGTGTTTTTTTTATTTAAAATTATCCATTATTAATTTAACTATATTATGTTTATCAGTAGTTTGCTTAAAACTAATTTTAATAATTAATATTTTTGCAATTTGACCAGATATAACATATTTAATTTAATAACATTGGGCAGTTGGCCAGCTTACAAGAAAAACCTTTCATTTGTATGTGTGTTCGCGTTTCTTATTCTTGTAATTGGTACCCCACATGTGAAATGAGGATAGTAAATTAGATAAAAATAAACTGCTTTATTTTTACTGTTTGATAAATATGTAATATAATTTAATTTTTTTTTTTTCGACAAGGGTATAGTAAGTTGGTATATTAAGGGGGATAGTCCGCAATGGATCTAACTTTTATAAAGTGGTTCGCCACTATGAAAAGTGTGAGAAACACTGTACTAAATTATACGTAGATTGAAATGTAATATTTATAATAAAGTTCATACGTGTTGTCGGCACTTGAGGAATATTGGCTGTGAGGTCTATGAGGATGTTCCCAGCCTTGAGTCCACGGATGCAACCAACGTACCCGGGTAGAGCTGGACCGGAAGAGCTGCTGGCGATCAGATTGGCTGGGTCGTAGCCACCGAGGTTGATTTGAAAGTACTCAGTAGGTGGAGCTGGTGGCCTTTGAGGGGACAACACTTCTACAAGAACAAAACAGGACATTCACTTCAATGGGTCTACCACCACGTCTTAACTAAGTTATGTATATTTATTTATTTAAGGTATTAACGTGTACTTTCTGAACTGACTGATGATATCAGCTCACGAGAATTTCTTTGAGAGAGAGAGAGAGCGAAAGGGCCTAACAATTTTGCCAGGAAAAATATTTTCACCCACCTTTCAGGGTTCTTTTACATGTCATAATTGGCATGCAACCAATGGCTTTACTTCCCTATGAAGGAAGTTGCGCTACGGATTTCTATTACTCAAGAAAAATACGTCAACCCTAGTTAGGTTTGAACCCACAAACATTGGGTCATAAGGCAAGCACTTTACCCCAAGATCACCAAGATCAACCTCTCCTTTTACTGATCAATGAACGTCGTATGTTAAATAATGATTAAAAAATATCATAAGTCACAAAAAAAAATTAGTCATCTCATTTCTGTGTATATTGTCTATTGATGGCAACATACCTTTGTACGGATTAAACCTCAGTCTATTGGAGTAGTTGCTGAGCTCGTCTATAGATCTAGCAGTGACTACATACCTTTGTCCGGATTCAGCCACGGTCTATTGGAGTAGTTGCTGAGCTCCTCTATAGATCTAGCAGTGACTACATACCTTTGTCCGGATTCGGCCACGGTCTATTGGAGTAGTTGCTGAGCTCCTCTATAGATCTAGCAGTGACTACATACCTTTGTCCGGATTAAACCTCAGTCTATTGGAGTATTTGATCAAATTCTCTATAGATCTAGCAGTGACTACATACCTTTGTCCGGATTCAGCCATGGTCTATTGGAGTAGTTGCTGAGCTCCTCTATAGATCTAGCAGTGACTACATACCTTTGTCCGGATTCGGCCACGGTCTATTGGAGTAGTTGCTGAGCTCCTCTATAGATCTAGCAGTGACTACATACCTTTGTCCGGATTCAGCCATGGTCTATTGGAGTAGTTGCTGAGCTCCTCTATAGATCTAGCAGTGACTACATACCTTTGTACGGATTAAACCTCAGTCTATTGGAGTATTTGATCAAATTCTCAATAGATATAGCAGTGACTACATACCTTTGTCCGGATTCAGCCACGGTCTATTGGAGTAGTTGCTGAGCTCCTCTATAGATCTAGCAGTGACTACATACCTTTGTACGGATTAAACCCAGTCTATTGGAGTATTGATCAAATTCTCAATAGATATAGCAGTGACTACATACCTTTGTCCGGATTCGGCCACGGTCTATTGGAGTAGTTGCTGAGCTCCTCTATAGATCTAGCAGTGACTACATACCTTTGTCCGGATTCCACCACGGTCTATTGGAGTAGTTGCTGAGCTCCTCTATAGATCTAGCAGTGACTACATACCTTTGTCCGGATTCAGCCATGGTCTATTGGAGTAGTTGCTGAGCTCCTCTATAGATCTAGCAGTGACTACATACCTTTGTCCGGATTCAGCCATGGTCTATTGGAGTAGTTGCTGAGCTCCTCTATAGATCTAGCAGTGACTACATACCTTTGTCCGGATTCGCCACGGTCTATTGGAGTAGTTGCTGAGCTCCTCTATAGATCTAGCAGTGACTACATACCTTTGTCCGGATTCAGCCATGGTCTATTGGAGTAGTTGCTGAGCTCCTCTATAGATCTAGCAGTGACTACATACCTTTGTCCGGATTCGCCACGGTCTATTGGAGTAGTGTTGAGCTCCTCTATAGATCTAGCAGTGACTACATACCTTTGTCCGGATTCAGCCATGGTCTATTGGAGTAGTTGCTGAGCTCCTCTATAGATCTAGCAGTGACTACATACCTTTGTCCGGATTCAGCCAGGTCTATTGGAGTAGTTGCTGAGCTCCTCTATAGATCTAGCAGTGACTACATACCTTTGTCCGGATTCAGCCACGGTCTATTGGAGTAGTTGCTGAGCTCCTCTATAGATCTAGCAGTGACTACATACCTTTGTCCGGATTCCACCACGGTCTATTGGAGTAGTTGCTGAGCTCCTCTATAGATCTAGCAGTGACTACATACCTTTGTCCGGATTCAGCCATGGTCTATTGGAGTAGTTGCTGAGCTCCTCTATAGATATAGCAGTGACTACATACCTTTGTCCGGATTCAGCCACGGTCTATTGGAGTAGTTGCTGAGCTCCTCTATAGATCTAGCAGTGACTACATACCTTTGTACGGATTAAACCTCAGTCTATTGGAGTATTTGATCAAATTCTCAATAGATATAGCAGTGACTACATACCTTTGTCCGGATTCGGCCACGGTCTATTGGAGTAGTTGCTGAGCTCCTCTATAGATCTAGCAGTGACTACATACCTTTGTCCGGATTCCACCACGGTCTATTGGAGTAGTTGCTGAGCTCCTCTATAGATCTAGCAGTGACTACATACCTTTGTCCGGATTCAGCCATGGTCTATTGGAGTAGTTGCTGAGCTCCTCTATAGATCTAGCAGTGACTACATACCTTTGTACGGATTAAACCTCAGTCTATTGGAGTATTTGAGCAAATCTCTAATAGATATAGCAGTGACTACATACCTTTGTCCGGATTCGGCCACGGTCTATTGGAGAGTTGCTGAGCTCCTCTATAGATCTAGCAGTGACTACATACCTTTGTCCGGATTCAGCCACGGTCTATTGGAGTAGTTGCTGAGCTCCTCTATAGATCTAGCAGTGACTACATACCTTTGTACGGATTAAACCCAGTCTATTGGAGTATTTGATCAAATTCTCAATAGATTAGCAGTGACTACATACCTTTGTCGGATTCGGCCACGGTCTATTGGAGTAGTTGCTGAGCTCCTCTATAGATCTAGCAGTGACTACATACCTTTGTACGGATTCAGCCACGGTCTATTGGAGTAGTTGGTGAGCTCCTCTATAGATCTAGCAGTGACTACATACTTTGTCCGGATTCAGCCACGGTCTATTGGAGTAGTTGGTGAGCTCCTCTATAGATATAGCAGTATTTACATACCTTTGTCCGGATTCAGCCACGGTCTATTGGAGTAGTTGGTGAGCTCCTCTATAGATATAGCAGTGACTACATACCTTTGTCCGATTCAGCCACGGTCTATTGGAGTAGTTGGTGAGCTCCTCTATAGATCTAGCAGTGACTACATACCTTTGTCCGGATTCGGCCACGGTCTATTGGAGTAGTTGCTGAGCTCCTCTATAGATCTAGCAGTGACTACATACCTTTGTCCGGATTCAGCCACGGTCTATTGGAGTAGTTGCTGAGCTCCTCTATAGATCTAGCAGTGACTACATACCTTTGTACGGATTCAGCCACGGTCTATTGGAGTAGTTGCTGAGTCCTCTATAGATCTAGCAGTGACTACATACCTTTGTACGGATTCGGCCACGGTCTATTGGAGCAGTTGGTGAGCTCCTCTATAGATCTAGCAGTGACTACATACCTTTGTACGGATTCAGCCTCAGTCTATTGGAGTAGTTGCTGAGCTCCTCTATAGATCTAGCAGTGACTACATACCTTTGTCCGGATTCAGCCACGGTCTATTGGAGTAGTTGCTGAGCTCCTCTATAGATCTAGCAGTGACTACATACCTTTGTACGGATTAACCCAGTCTATTGGAGTAGTTGGTGAGCTCCTCTATAGATCTAGCAGTGACTACATACCTTTGTCGGATTACCTCAGGGTCTATTGGAGTAGTTGGCTGAGCTCCTCTATAGATCTAGCAGTGACTACATACCTTTGTCGGATTCAGCCATGGTCTATTGGAGTAGTTGGTGAGCTCCTCTATAGATCTAGCAGTGACTACATACCTTTGTCCGGATTCTCAGTCTATTGGAGTAGTTGGTGAGCTCCTCTATAGATCTAGCAGTGACTACATACCTTTGTCCGGATTCGCCACGGTCTATTGGAGAGTTGGTGAGCTCCTCTATAGATCTAGCAGTGACTACATACCTTTGTACGGATTAACCTCAGTCTATTGGAGTAGTTGGTGAGCTCCTCTATAGATCTAGCAGTGACTACATACCTTTGTCCGGATTCGGCCACGGTCTATTGGAGCAGTTGGTGAGCTCCTCTATAGATCTAGCAGTGACTACATACCTTTGTACGGATTAAACCTCAGTCTATTGGAGTAGTTGGTGAGCTCCTCTATAGATCTAGCAGTGACTACATACTTTGTCGGATTCGCCACGGTCTATTGGAGCAGTTGGTGAGCTCCTCTATAGATCTAGCAGTGACTACATACCTTTGTCCGGATTAAACTCAGTCTATTGGAGTAGTTGGTGAGCTCCTCTATAGATCTAGCAGTGACTACATACCTTTGTCGGATTTACCAGTCTATTGGAGTAGTTGCTGAGCTCCTCTATAGATCTAGCAGTGACTACATACCTTTGTCGGATTAGCCAGGTCTATTGGAGTAGTTGGCTGAGCTCCTCTATAGATCTAGCAGTGACTACATACCTTTGTCGGATTCACCATGTCTATTGGAGTAGTTGGTGAGCTCCTCTATAGATCTAGCAGTGACTACATACCTTTGTCCGGATTGCCACGGTCTATTGGAGTAGTTGCTGAGCTCCTCTATAGATCTAGCAGTGACTACATACCTTTGTCCGGATTCAGCCATCGGTCTATTGGAGTAGTTGGTGAGCTCCTCTATAGATCTAGCAGTGACTACATACCTTTGTCCGGATTAACCACGGTCTATTGGAGTAGTTGCTGAGCTCCTCTATAGATCTAGCAGTGACTACATACCTTTGTCCGGATTCAGCCAGGTCTATTGGAGTAGTTGGTGAGCTCCTCTATAGATCTAGCAGTGACTACATACCTTTGTCCGGATTCGCACGGTCTATTGGAGTAGTTGCTGAGCTCCTCTATAGATCTAGCAGTGACTACATACCTTTGTCCGGATTCAGCCACGGTCTATTGGAGTAGTTGGTGAGCTCCTCTATAGATCTAGCAGTGACTACATACCTTTGTCCGGATTCGCCACGGTCTATTGGAGTAGTTGTGAGCTCCTCTATAGATCTAGCAGTGACTACATACCTTTGTCCGGATTCGCCACGGTCTATTGGAGAGTGGTGAGCTCCTCTATAGATCTAGCAGTGACTACATACCTTTGTCGGATTCGCCACGGTCTATTGGAGTAGTTGCTGAGCTCCTCTATAGATCTAGCAGTGACTACATACCTTTGTCCGGATTCGCCACGGTCTATTGGGATAGTTGTGAGCTCCTCTATAGATCTAGCAGTGACTACATACCTTTGTCCGGATTCAGCCACGGTCTATTGGAGTAGTTGGTGAGCTCTCTATAGATCTAGCAGTGACTACATACCTTTGTCCGGATTCAGCCAGGTCTATTGGAGTAGTTGTGAGCTCTCTATAGATCTAGCAGTGACTACATACCTTTGTCCGGATTCAGCCAGGTCTATTGGAGAGTTGGTGAGCTCCTCTATAGATCTAGCAGTGACTACATACCTTTGTCCGGGTTCGCAGGTCTATTGGAGAGTTGGTGAGCTCCTCTATAGATCTAGCAGTGACTAATACTTTGTCGGATTCACCTCGGTCTATGGAGTAGTTGCTGAGCTCCTCTATAGATCTAGCAGTGACTACATACTTTGTCGGATTCCCGGTCTATTGGAGTAGTTGGTGAGCTCCTCTATAGATCTAGCAGTGACTAATACCTTTGTCGGATTCAGCCGTCTATTGGAGTAGTTGCTGAGCTCCTCTATAGATTAGCAGTGACTACATCCTTTGTCCGGATTCGCAGTCTATTGGAGTAGTTGGTGAGCTCCTCTATAGATCTAGCAGTGACTACATACTTTGTCCGGATTCAGCCACGGTCTATTGGAGTAGTTGTGAGCTCCTCTATAGATTAGCAGTGACTACATACCTTTGTCCGGATTCAGCCAGGTCTATTGGAGTAGTTGGTGAGCTCCTCTATAGATCTAGCAGTGACTACATACCTTTGTCCGGATTCAGCCAGTCTATTGGAGTAGTTGTGAGCTCCTCTATAGATCTAGCAGTGACTACATACCTTTGTCCGGATTCGCCACGGTCTATTGGAGTAGTTGGTGAGCTCCTCTATAGATCTAGCAGTGACTACATACCTTTGTCCGGATTCGCCACGTCTATTGGAGTAGTTGGTGAGCTCCTCTATAGATCTAGCAGTGACTACATACCTTTGTCCGGATTCGGCCACGGTCTATTGGAGTAGTTGGTGAGCTCCTCTATAGATCTAGCAGTGACTACATACCTTTGTCGGATTTTGTCCGGATTCAGCCACGGTCTATTGGAGAGTAGGTGAGCTCCTCTATAGATCTAGCAGTGACTACATACCTTTGTCCGGATTCGGCCACGGTCTATTGGAGTAGTTGGTGAGCTCCTCTATAGATCTAGCAGTGACTACATACCTTTGTCCGGATTCGACCACGGTCTATTGGAGGAGTAGGTGAGCTCCTCTATAGATCTAGCAGTGACTACATACCTTTGTCCGGATTCGCCACGGTCTATTGGAGTAGTTGCTGAGCTCCTCTATAGATCTAGCAGTGACTACATACCTTTGTCCGGATTCAGCCACGGTCTATTGGAGTAGTTGTGAGCTCCTCTATAGATCTAGCAGTGACTACATACCTTTGTCCGGATTCAGCCACGGTCTATTGGAGTAGTTGGTGAGCTCCTCTATAGATCTAGCAGTGACTACATACCTTTGTCCGGATTCAGCCACGGTCTATTGGAGTAGTTGCTGAGCTCCTCTATAGATCTAGCAGTGACTACATACCTTTGTCCGGATTCAGCCACGGTCTATTGGAGTAGTTGCTGAGCTCCTCTATAGATCTAGCAGTGACTACATACCTTTGTCCGGATTCGGCCACGGTCTATTGGAGCAGTTGGTGAGCTCCTCTATAGATCTAGCAGTGACTACATACCTTTGTCGGATTAAACCTCAGTCTATTGGAGTAGTTGCTGAGCTCCTCTATAGATCTAGCAGTGACTACATACCTTTGTCCGGATTCGCCACGGTCTATTGGAGAGTTGGTGAGCTCCTCTATAGATCTAGCAGTGACTACATACCTTTGTCGGATTACCAGGTCTATTGGAGTAGTTGTGAGCTCCTCTATAGATCTAGCAGTGACTACATACCTTTGTCCGGATTCAGCCAGGTCTATTGGAGTAGTTGGTGAGCTCCTCTATAGATCTAGCAGTGACTACATACCTTTGTCCGGATTCTGCCACGGTCTATTGGAGTAGTTGCTGAGCTCCTCTATAGATTAGCATGACTACATACCTTTGTCCGGATTCGGCCACGGTCTATTGGAGTAGTTGGTGAGCTCCTCTATAGATCTAGCAGTGACTACATACCTTTGTCCGGATTCAGCCATGGTCTATTGGAGTAGTTGCTGAGCTCCTCTATAGATCTAGCAGTGACTACATACCTTTGTCCGGATTCAGCCACGGTCTATTGGAGCAGTTGGTGAGCTCCTCTATAGATCTAGCAGTGACTACATACCTTTGTCCGGATTCGGCCACGGTCTATTGGAGCAGTTGGTGAGCTCCTCTATAGATCTAGCAGTGACTACATACCTTTGTCCGGATTCGGCCACGGTCTATTGGAGTAGTTGGTGAGCTCCTCTATAGATATAGCAGTGACTACATACCTTTGTCCGGATTCGGCCACGGTCTATTGGAGTAGTTGGTGAGCTCCTCTATAGATCTAGCAGTGACTACATACCTTTGTCCGGATTCAGCCATGGTCTATTGGAGTAGTTGGTGAGCTCCTCTATAGATCTAGCAGTGACTACATACCTTTATCCGGATTCGGCCACAGTCTATTGGAGTAGTTGCTGAGCTCCTCTATAGATCTAGCAGTGACTACATACCTTTGTCCGGATTCGGCCACAGTCTATTGGAGTAGTTGGTGAGCTCCTCTATAGATCTAGCAGTGACTACATACCTTTGTCCGGATTCGGCCACGTCTATTGGAGCAGTTGGTGAGCTCCTCTATAGATCTAGCAGTGACTACATACCTTTGTCCGGATTCGGCCACGGTCTATTGGAGTAGTTGGTGAGCTCCTCTATAGATCTAGCAGTGACTACATACCTTTGTCCGGATTCAGCCATGGTCTATTGGAGTAGTTGCTGAGCTCCTCTATAGATCTAGCAGTGACTACATACCTTTGTCCGGATTCAGCCACGGTCTATTGGAGGAGTAGGTGAGCTCCTCTATAGATCTAGCAGTGACTACATACCTTTGTCCGGATTCGGCCACGGTCTATTGGAGTAGTTGCTGAAATCCTTTATAGATATAGCAGTGACTACATACCTTTGTCCGGATTCAGCCACGGTCTATTGGAGTAGTTGCTGAGCTCCTCTATAGATCTAGCAGTGACTACATACCTTTGTCCGGATTCAGCCACGGTCTATTGGAGTAGTTGGTGAGCTCCTCTATAGATATAGCAGTGACTAAATACCTTTGTCCGGATTCAACCTCAGTCTATTGGAGTATTTGATCAAATTCTCAATAGATATAGCAGTGACTACATACCTTTGTCCGGATTTAGCCATGGTCTATTGGAGTAGTTGGTGAGCTGGTTGACTGTGATGGCGGTGGAAGCGTTGCGATCGTTCACGTGGAGAATTGTCTCGTGCATCGTACGGACTATAGCGACTTGCACGGAACGCCCGCTGTTGAGACCTGAGACAAGAGGTCACGGGTAATTTAGTGGTTACGGTCACTAGCAAAACTCAAGACTGTATTTCTATTGGAGATGTGTATGTCAGACAATCCTCTATTTGGTAGATATAGCTTGATTGCGAGGTTATGCCATAGAGTTTTTTTAAGTATATTAAATCGTTATTTTATTAAGATTGCAGCTTAATGTAATCATATTTTTAGATGCCTAAACATTCTGAAATTAAGTCAATTTATGAAAGTTTTAAAGGATTTCAGCCTCAAGCAAAGAGTTAGCGGGTAGTGCTATATTTCATTTCATATTGCTGTTTTAAATTACCGCCTTACATCAATCAGTACGGTTTAAAATATTGTTGTGAGAAACATTCTTTTTTAGTTTCTTCTTCTATAACGTAGTCGAATTCTCTTGCAGGTGCATAGCCAAGACTCAATTTTGGCTAAATACACGTGGCAGAGTGGGTGGAAAGCTTGACCTTGAAAATTGAGAGTATTTTTAACTTAGACAGCTGTATTAATAGAGTTTCGCGGTGTGTATTAAGTTGGAGAAAAATGAAATTTGATTATTTTAAAGGTTTTTTTTGTTGAATATGTAATGATTTCAGAAATTTGATCAAATTCCCCGACTATTCCTTAACCAAGTAAATTCCTTTAAATGTACCTGTTTTTAGGTCACTTCCTCAATTAAAAAAAAATCATTTGCCAATATATAAGAAACTACTTGCTTTAAATTAAAAAAAAAAAGTTGATAAAAATCTGTATCTTTTAATAGTAATGCAACTTTGCAGCTATAAGCTATTTCGTATCTCATATAGTTGCAGAGATATGATCAAAATTGGAAATTTCCGTATACAAAGTACCCTCAAAGACATTTTCGTGGGAAATTGAGGATTGAAACTATTTTTATAATGTTAATGAATGCTAAGTTAGAAATTGTAATAAAATAATTAGAGCCGAGCTTGAGAAAATCGATTTTTTTTCCTCTTTTCGCCCTTTCTCTGAGGAACATTATTAAAACCTTAGATACCAAATTTTAGCCAGATCGGTAGAATGGTTTCGGCTCTAGTCCTAGTAACAAACAAACAGACGGCCTTGAAAAAAAAAACTTTTTTGGGGGGAAGGGGGCCTCATGGGTTTGAGGGGTGCAAGGAAGGTTTTTTTAAGAAAAAAAATTGTACTGTAAAATAGTTTATATCGTCAACTGACCCGGGTACTCGACGGTGATATTGTATATCTCTGGTCCGCTGTTGAAAGTGAACACGACGTATCTGCCTTTCTCTATGTGAAGCTGCACGAAGTTGTTGAGATGATCGTTCGTGTACATGACAAGTGAATGTTGCTCGTAGGTCCTCATGTTGATCAGGATGTTGTCCCTCAGTAGGTTGTTGAGAATCTGACGGTCCAACTCAGTCACGGCGTTCACGTAATTCTTCTTCAGGAAAGACTCCGGTGTGAGGAAGTCAGCGCCTTCACGTTAATGTCTGTGGAGGGAAGACGATCAAGATTGGTCAATATTTCAGGTTGGATAAAACAGTAGAGTAGCTGTGTCAAACTCGTTTGATCGTAAGTTGACCCGCTTCAGTGATTGCGTGGTATAAGGCCGGCATGTTTAAACTTTCCCCAATTCAGTTCTTGGCAAGTTGTCCTGAGGTCATACACAAGATTTGTAATACTTAATGCATAAATATAGTACACGCACTAATTACACACATACCCGTATCCTCACCTATTCATCCATCTATCCATACATCTATCCATACATCTATACATAGGCCTAAGTCACACAATAACACTAAACGCACGATTCTGGAAACAACATTTAAATTAACGAGATTTAACGTCAGTTACAAGAGCTTAATTTCCGTTTGTTTCTCAATTTGAAATATTTAAATTTGAGCTAGTGGTCTGCGGGTTGGACTTGTCTGGTTTACAAGGCCTCCCTCTCTTAATAGACTAGGACCCCGATGACGGGAGTTTGGGGTTTGAATCCCAGTCGGATATATTGAGGTGGTTTTCCATATAGTGGTTTTACACACTCCCCTTTAGCAAATTCGGATAGTTTTCCCTTCAAATGCAACCATCCTCATTTCTAAAATATTAGCGTAATTAGTGCATAGGTGTACAACCCAAACGTGTAGTATGACACCATTATAAAAAAAAATCATAAGGAGCACATTTAACATGAAAAATACAGAAAGGGCCACTTAAAAAATTGTGTCATCGTCATAAATAAAAATAATTATTACAATCTAGTATATTATTATTATATTATTTATTATTTTTATGTTATTAATAAAATAAAAAAGACCCTTGTATAAAACAATCTTACTAACCCTATAATTTTTTTACCAAAAGTTTGAAACTTATTATTTGCTGGTATGGTGCTATTATTGGGCTTTAAAATCTGGTGTTTGATTTAATTTCATGTGAGTAAATAAAATATGTTAACATACGTATTAGCTGTCAAACGTTGCACATATCTGGTGCGCAAATTCAACAATTTTTGGGCATTGAACCTTGTTGACTAAAGAGTACAGGTTTAGTACGTCAAACACACATGCCAGAATTCTCCAGCGTATGTATGGCAGTTTCTAAAATATCGCATACCAAATATATTTTTAGCACCGAGTCCTTAATAAGTTAGGGATTATTAAGGCTTGATTTAGAGGAAATACACCTGCATTTTCATGGAGAGATATTGGAAAAACATTTAGGAAAACAACCCTCAGTGCACCCGACCGGGATTGAACCCGACCTCCCCGTCTTCAGCAGTCTAGTCTAATACGATAGTAGTGCGTTAGACCACGTGACCACTGAAGTGGTTTCTCCAAATTGTGATATTTTGTCGACGTTTATAAATAGAAGAATAGGAATGCATTGCATTATGGTTCCTCATTAGGTCTGTGGGTCTCACTAAATAATGGATATAGGCGCTTAACATGCCCGAATTTGCATCTCAATAGCTTTGAAGGTAAACTCTAGAAGAAATGTATTAGCATTTACAAGGAGCGTGGGAAACCCTATAGGGGAAAAAAACAGCCCACTCGACCGGGATTTGAGCCCCTATCTCCATCATCAGTCTATTGCGAGATTGACGTTTTAGACCATGTGGCTACCGTTCTAGAATTGATAGGTTTTCCTGATATAGTACAGTCTAATTTTCATAGGAAAGACTTTTTATAAATGTATTTTTTTTTTGTGTCGACAATGATAACATTTTACTATACTATTCTTAGATGTTGATAATATATATCAAACTGACAGCTGCATGTAACATGAATTGGCGTTCGAATATGTGAAAGTAGATCTAGTAGCTTTTCTAAATGTCCTATGAAAATTGGACTACACATGGCTTCCCAATGGAATGAGTTGGTGATGAAAAATTATCCATCAAGCTCAGGGCTTATCACTAGGAGACTCAACCCTCACCGTTCTAAAAAAAAAAAAAGTTTTTTCACAGACCCAATTCCCTCAAGGACCAACACTGGAAGACTTGACCCTCACTGGTCTCACAAAAGGTCCCCAAGATTTCTCACAGACACAATCCCCTTAAGGACCATCACTGTAAGACTCAACCCTCACTGGTCTCACAAAAGGCCTCCTGATTTCTCACAGGCATAATCCCCTTAAGGACCATCACTGAAAGACTCAACCCTCACTGGTCTCACAAAAGGCCCCCAAGATTTCTCACAGACACAATCCCTTAAGGACCATCATTGGATGAGTCTACACTCACTGGTCTCACAAAAGGCCCCCTCTTGGGCCCAGGGGTTCTCACAGACGCACTGGAAAGTGCTCCACAGCTCTTTGCATTTGGCGCCGTTTTTACATGGGTTAGGATCACACGACGGTTTGCAGTCCTTGATGATCTCTGACAGATGGACGCTCATGTAGGAGTAGATGTCTAGGATCTCTCCATTTACCACCAGGCCTCGGAAACAACCGATAAGCCCTTGGCGCACAGAACTCACCTTCAGTAGGTCCCTACAAACATGCAACGTCACAGTGAGACAATTGTGGGAAATGAAACACACATAAAAGTAAAGAACTAAACACTTACCCTTCAATATTTTAATACCACAATTAATCCTCCTCAGGAGATAATTATTTAAAAGAACTATCACGCCATCTTACTGCCTGTTCAGGTTATATGCATATATGATAATTATTTTAATAGAGTAGGGATGAACAAGGACTCATTTTAAAGGTACTCTACCCGCATTTGCGTGGAAGAAGAGTGGGAAACCATTTAATAACAATCACCCTCAGTAGACCCAACTGGGATTTGATCCACAATCTCGCCGTCATCAGCAGGCCATTCTAACAAGAGATTGACGCCTTAGACCATTCAGCCACTGAAGAAGGTAAACAATTATTTTATTAATCATGCTAATTAATTATGCTAATGTTGTAGGGATGAGTGAGGTATAATTTATAGAAATTTTACATACATTTGAGTGGATGGGGGGGGGGGGGGAATAATAAGAAAAATAAACTCTTGGAAAATTCAAGATCTCTAAGACGTTACTCTCGAGGAATAGACTAGACTGACGATGAAGGGGAGATCATGGTTCAATCCCGGTGAGGTGTACTGTGGGTGGTTTTCCTAAATTGTTTCCCTACTCTCTTCACGCTAATGCGGGCACACTTACTCTAAATCCAACCTTCCTCGTCATAACCCAATTTTGTAATTAGTAAATAGCGGCGTATAGCCGGGTAGTAAAGCGCAGTGTTAAAAATAAAAACAAGATTTTAACCTTCGAGCCCAAAACGCCTTGTCTTCAGCAACCCAGCTTATTGCAAGGGTGACGCCATATATTATATGATTTTTTACCATTTAGATTTTTTTTTTACTTTTTGGAATTTTCCCGTCGGTTACAGGCTAGAAACTATAAGTTTGCCAAATTTCAAGTTTCTAGCTCATTTGTAAGTGTTTAAACATTAATGTCAGTGAGTGAGTCAGCCATGTGGCTTTATGGTAGTATATTTTTGTGGTACTAGTATACTTACTCCGTAGCCCCCCCTATGAACATGCTTCCCTCAAAAGGACCAAACTCCTCCACTGGGAGCAAGTCCAACATCTCGTAATCGGTGTTTATCATGAAGCGCACGTGATGTTCGTTGTAGTCTATCCAGATCTTCTGCCACTCCCCGCTGTTCAGTCGTCTACGAGACTTGATTGCCAACTCTCGCGACTTCCCGGTGTTCAGGGTGAAATTAAACGTCAACTGAAAATCTAACAACACAAAAAAAAAAAACGCATAAATTTAAGTGTACAGGGGGAAAAGGCTCAAGTCAAATTTTAATTAAGATAGTTATGACATCCATTAGATCGTTCTAATTCTTTAAAACAATTTAGATTTTTTTTATATGAATCTAATATGTTTGCCAATCTTATAACTTCAAATATTCTCAAAGAATCAAAGGGATTAATAGTAAAGTCTTTGTTTACATTCATTAAATCTAACAATAGATTCTCACCACTCGTCAAAGCCACCATAAACGAGGGATGATGAGGACGTATTGGTGGCTGATAGAGTAGGATAGCCTTTTCTCCTGTTGTCCGGAAACTGAAAGATATATCTCCTTTCCTCCAGCCGGGAACCTCAATATACGACTGACTAGACGTGAAGGTCACTACATATTGCTGAGTGTCTGCAATTACAAGAACCGATCAACATTACTACATTGGTGAATTAGTGCCATATGGATGATCGAGATTCGTAAGTCAACCAATTAAACCTGAACTTCTTGTCAATTTTTTATACTAAGAGGTTGGTTGACTTCCGAGACTAGACTATATTACGGCCCTTATCCATAGAATTAAGTTTGTTAGGAATAGGTTATCTGCCATGAGAAGTAACAGGATAAGGAATAATGTTGTCTGGCAAAAAATTGGGGTAAAGGAAGTATATGAGATAGTAGAGTAGGTAAGGGTGAGATTGTATGGTTTCGAACGATGAATTACATACATGAATGGGATCAGTCCTTTGGAAACGATGAGCTGCAAGCTGTATTTCAATCGTTGAGAACAAGTGAAATTGTAAACGAGCAACTCATTATAGAAAATTGATTCACTTTAGACCGTTCTCAAAAGTGAGCTGTTCAGACCATTTATAGCTGGTTTGGTTTATAAGACTTTTTATTATATGGAGAGTGAGCTAGGGTCTAGGGGTAAGGTATCAGACTTCTGTGTGGGGGTCCAGGGTTCAAACCTGGTCCCGGCAAAGATTTATCTGACTATCAAACCCTTCCTTCATCTCTGACAAGACATCTTGTGATTGTGTGGAACGCCAGGCCTCCACTGTAGTTCGGATTTCACGTTAAACTGTAGGTCCTTCATTTCATCTCACAATCACCCTACCATTACACATTAGCGTAAGTGCGTATAGCCCAAACGGGTAGTAAGATGCGGTGCTAATAATAATATTATATGGACTACAATTAATACTGTCGTAACAATAAGAATATGGAGGGAACGAGGTCTACTGTTCACAAAACTACTATTAAAATGGTTGTAACGATAAGAACATGGAAGAATAGTTATACTGTTCACAGAAATATTATTGTAAGTATTAGTTTAACTCACTAGTCTCCACGCACTCCAGAGGTCCAAGAGTGATTCTTCCCAATGCATCCTGGTCCAACTCCTTCTGTTGCAGGAACACCATCTCAGTCAAACCGAGACTTCCCGGTTTCGTGTAGTACCCTTCATCTGACAACCACTTGCCCTCAGATATATCGCAGTTGCAGGATTGTTTAGGATCCATACAGGTGCGGTTCACTGGAACATAAGCAGAAGTTAAAAAACAAGCAGTTCTACAATTTGTCACAAAGTTACAAATGCCGAAGCTGTGTTTGGCAATTTGGTTTATTTTACTAATATCGACTGCACCTTTCCCCTCCATTTTGTTGGTTCATGAACATTTCATTTTCTTTGAAAGGTAGTAAGCGCAGCTTGTAAGAAGGACTATACTATAATAAGTCATGGTAGGACTCTACCTTTTAGTATAAATGAAGTTAATATATAAACGCTAAACTATAAGAAACCACTGCAAATATTTTCTACAACACTTATTTTTAAGATATTTCCATCTTTATTGCATGATTCAAGATACTTGGAGGCCTTTGAACACATTTTATTCAAAAGAAAACTGTACTACGTTTTTGTTACGGTTTTATACGATAAGTAAATTCTCATTTTAACTACTCTAATGGTGTAGGGACAATTAAGGTAGAGTTTAGAGAAAGGCACTGGAAGGAAAGTGGAAAAACAGTTTTTACGTCAGCGGTAAACTTGTATATTGAGAGAGTGACGCCTAGACCCTGTGGTCCACCGATGTCAGCTGCCTTGTTTTAACATCATAAATGGTAAGTTTCATAATTAGGTATAGATATATTTAGGATTCCTCTGAAATGGTTAGAAAAGTATTATATTATGCTTATATTTTAGTTGATTAGTGAAGATTATTGATGTAAAGGTAAAACAGCAGAGTAAATAAGTATAATATCCATGGGAACCCCCTCAGCTCCACCAAACTATCTATACGTGACTATAAACCAGGTGTGTCGAACTCGTTATAATATACCAGCAACATTGAATATTAAAATTACTGAAGGACTAACATTTGAAAATAAAATGGTCCTACCACTATGTTACAACTTAAAATCTTAATATTACAAAAAATAAACGTGTGGTTCCTCTATACAACATATTATACCATCCCTATATCATAAATGAACACAAATTTGAAACATTTTATTTACAGCAATGGTGTTGATGTCGGGTCTTAAATGCTATTACGTCACAAATGTGTGTCCATAAGTTGAGATTTCTTGGGAGTTTGGCTTCATTTCATGTGAGGGCACAGCTGTTAATATAAGTATGTCCTGTCAAACATTGCACATTCAACTTTTTATTTATTTACCCATGTTGAATAAAGAGTACTGATTTGGTACACTAAGCTCACATGCCAGAATTTTACAAATTATACCAAATATATAATTCCAAAATATAGTATTTCCTCGGTGTTTGGGGAAAAAAGAGAAGAAGAAGTTTGCATTGTTGATGGTCATGTTCATGGTTATGGTTCAGTTCATATAAGTTCCACGTCACGTGATATTTAACACGCCTGCTCCAAACAATAGCTCAAGTAATACTGACATGCACACGGGCAGGCGCCACGTTTGATCTCTCCGACATAGTCGACGATGTCCCTGTTCCCCGAGGACACGAACCAAGTGGCGGAATGTAGATCCAGAGGCGCCTTGTAGCAGTCGTACTTGATGTACTGACTGCAGCGGAGAGAATGGGAGATCAGTTCCTGAAGCATCTCGGCGCTGAACTCGCGATACTTGATGCTGAAACTGAAGTCCTCTTCTTTGGCACTGCGCACGTCCTGACAAACAAGGGATCAACATTGGGGAACACTTGTGTATCTATATATATATAATATCTGGACATGGATTTGAACTCTGGTCATCCATATTTACGCACCAACCGCTCTGCTTACTAAGCTATCTGGGATCTTTTCTTTGTCAGTGTGACTAAATAAACTTCCAAGACAAATTATGTGGTTTAGTAGAACCATCGCTTGATACAAGAATGAATTGCATGACAACTACTTCCACTTACATAGCTACATCAGCAATCTTAGAGGTTTGTATAGGAATGACTCATCGACTAAGAATATACATAGAAAAGATAAGTTAGTAGAACGGTTGGCATGTAATGCTGGACTACATGGGATGATATGTTTGTCCAAGTGTCATTTTTTATATTAATATAGTAACTCCATAAAAATGTCATATAAAAAGATGTGTTTGTTTAAATTGGGAAATCTCTCAGTAAACATACAGGAATAGAGGTCAGTGTTTTCACACATGGTCTAAGAGAGACTGCTTTAGTATTTTAACAACATATACGCTGCTTACTAGTACCGGTACCGCCTTGATATATTGTTAAGTCACTTATAATTATAATAAATAAATACATTTGGGAGTAGGTCATTGATAAAACGTATCTGCATTTAAAAGCCACGAGCGTTAAATCTGTATGAGTAACACTCCGCTAAACCTGATTGATAGTAATCTTACTTTGACTGACTACATTATGGACCTACCATACAAGTTACGCCATAGTGGAACCAAGCAAGGAAAGCTTGCCCTTTTCTAGATAAGTAAGGTGTTCTTCCCTCAAACGATAACACATTGAATGTTAGTAGTTATTATAAGGAAACCCTCACCACTTGGCTTGGCAGGTTGTGCTCCACGATTGTCTTGGTGGAATCCTCCAGAGACTGGAACTCACACTTGACGTGGGCCGGTGGAAACCGACCGTTCCCGTCAATGTCTATGAGGTAGACGTCTGGCTTTGTGTAACCTAAGAGGGCCAGCTCTTCACAAGTCTTGCGGAACTCGGCTGCCAACAAACACATAGTCGATAAGTTCATCTATATTAAGATTCTGGTAAGAAGAAGTTTTAGAACCTTAAAACTTTTTTTTTGTTGTCAACATTGATAACATTTTACTAAATAATTAATGATATTCTATAGGTAATGAGGCCTAGGTTAATCTCTGGTCAGATCTAGTGTTTGAAATGCACTCTATCTTCTGGTTTGGGCTAGAGCAAGCTGTTATTTTCTTTGATCCATCTCAGTCCACTTGTGGATCCTACGAATATTAACGTGTTGGAGCTATTAACGATAATAGTAGTAACATTCAATATACAGCCAGTTCCTGGGATGACTGTAGTGAAGGTGTCGCTTGTAGGGTCAGTTGATGTATGTATTTCGGTGTGTTTGACAAAAGATGTGCAATAGTACCTTCCTGGCTCAGTGAGGAAAGTAACGTAAACTAACTCACTCCTTATTTCCCTAGTAAGCCTTTTCTGTCTAGTTTCTACAGCAGAAGGTGGAACTGTTGAGGAACCAACCAACCTTTGGGTTGAGTACTTATCATACATCATATATATTGGTAATAATACTATACAATAAAAGTGACAGCTCCCGATACTATATCTTGTCATATGAATATATAAAATTAGTTTAAGAAACTTTTATAACTGTCCAATACTGTCCATCTTAACAGAATATTATTTTACTAACAAACACAAACCATTTCCCCATTTAGAAACTTTATTATATAACATCCATGGGTGTCTGTATGTCCTTCCAGAGCTCTTTCCTTGACGTTCCTATTAATTACTAAAGAGCAAAAAAAATTGGCCTCTTTACCAAAAATATCCGAAAATTGATATACCGGCGATGGGATCTAAAATAACGGACGCAACGTACAAATAAGGTACTAGAGAGCTGAAATTTGGTACAGATACTATGGAGCATGATATATTTATAGGAACAATTTTAAACTTAAAATATCCCAGATATTGGAGGAAACGTGAACATTGAGTCAGATTTGATAAAACAGGGGACTAAAATTTTCTAGAACATTAGAAAAAAGTTCTATCTAGAGTAAATAAAAAGAATGGGGAGAAAACCTTGTGCAAATTTTGAAACTGCGCCTGTAAAATACAAGCTTATCTGTTAGGTATAACACAACGAGGAACCAGACACACATTCACTTGGAGAGAGGAGAGGAAGGACACAGGTGACTCAGCGAGAGAGGACCTACCGAAGTGACAGTTCTTGCCCAGGTAGCCTGTCCCCTTGCAGTCGCACACCACCCTGTCGTCCCTGACAGAGCACTTTCCACCGTGCTCGCATGCGTTGGGTCGGGTGCAAGGATCGACCAACTGACAATTGTCCAGAGACACGTCTCCCACGGCGTGTTCTGTCCGTACCATGGCTCGAGGCTCCAGACTCACCCCGTTGATCACCATGTCCCGCATGCAGCCCACGATACCTGGAACAGACGAACTGTACTAAAATTCACCTTTTCAAGAAAGTCGATTTTTAAAAAAATGTGTCTTTTTTGTATCGTCAACTATTATAGTTTCCCACGATATTAAATGCAACGTATG
Organism: Timema cristinae; assembly: GCA_039000515.1. Lineage (NCBI taxonomy): Eukaryota > Metazoa > Arthropoda > Insecta > Phasmatodea > Timematidae > Timema > Timema cristinae. Next base: position 7,437,681 of record JBCFYV010001001.1, on the reverse strand, counting down.
TGTTAGTCAGTTGCCAAGTATACTTAGGATGATTTTACTAAATGGTTTTCAACCCTGTCTCCACGCAAATTACCCTTCTTTTTCCCCTTACATTGTTTTACTATGCCATAGCATATTTGAAATACTACCATAATGCCATAAGGGGTAAACGATGTATATATGTATTCTCTATTCTACCTCCATAATTCAAGATCCATCAAAATTAATGTGTACATCCGTTAGAAGGACGGACGTGTTTTAAAAAATCCATGCAGCCTTGTACAAGAAGAAAAGGTTCTGTCGATCCAGTCCGTACCTACGTTCGCCAAACTCCCACTACCGATGATGATCCTTTCTCCCATCTCAAACTCCAGCCCAAACAGTTGCACGTTCTTGTTCTTGTGATCCACCGTCAGCTTCACCTCTCCTTTCACGTAGGAGAGCTCGACGGCGTGCCAGCCACCACGGTTGTCAAACTTGACAGCCGTCAGGTGGGTCACGTTGTTGGCGGTGTTGGGCACCAGCTCGAAACGGATCTCATCCGTCACCACTCGTACCTGACAAATATAATATAATCAGCTTAGTTGTAATTTGATTTATTTGTTGTATCTAAAGGGGATCTTTCTAAACAGGCAGCCACGCCGTTATCCACGTAGTCTAAGGCATGGACACTACTCTTCTCTGATACGCTAGTGATGAATAGGTTAAGGAATTAATCCCTTCAGGGTTTATTGCGGGCGGTTTTTACTAAATATATCTCCACTCTCCCTTCAATCAAATGAAATTTTATTTATTTAAAGGCCTACCATCTTCGTCCTTACTCCATTAATTTAAAATGAAATGGTCATATCGAATATATATTAGCTTCAATTTTTATGAATTTTTTTTTTCTTTCAATTTTTGAATATTATTATAGAAGATGCATATTCCATCAAAAATGTCACCTTCTAGTGCTAGCAAATTTACAGCTGTTAGATAAGGTCTTTCCTCTGATAATTAATTTGAGTGTGACCTTCAGAGATTGTTAAGTGCCGGTTCAAGACAACCGCGATACAGATATAAAAGTAGCAGTTACCTCCCAGTACCCCTTGCCGGTGGCCGTGATGACTTCGCTGCTGACTAACACGGCCATGTTGCGGTTGCTCTTGAAGTCGAACTTGAGGTATAGGTCCTGACCTTTGGCTGATGGCCACCAGATGTGGGAGGCGGGAAGGGGAAAGTGATAGGTATCACCTCCACGTCCGTCTCGTAGAGTTCTGGCCGGAGCACCCCGTGGTAGTGGACCCTAGGGCTAGCCTTCTGGAGTTCGTACAGCACGGACACGTCGTTGAAGAACACGTACTTGAGACAGCCGGGGAAGTTGTTGCTAGACACCAAACCTGTGCCAAACAACATCTCTCATAGAAATATCTAACTGTGACTTGGTACATTTACTATTTACCAAGCTCTAATCTTCTTATGCAGATCTGGATCTCCTGACTACAGTACTGCTCTCTGTTAAGGCCACCTTGAACCAACTCACCTTCCTTTTGTGCAGCTCCGGCTCTCCTGACTACAGTACTGCTCTCTATTAACGCCACCTTGAACCAACTCACCTTCTTCTTGTGCAGATCCGGCTCTCCTGACTACAGTACTGCTCTCTATTAACGCCACCTTGAACCAACTCACCTTCTTTTGTGCAGCTCCGGCTCTCCTGACTACAGTACTGCTCTCTATTAACGCCACCTTGAACCAACTCACCTTCTTCTTGTGCAGATCCGGCTCTCCTGACTACAGTACTGCTCTCTATTAACGCCACCTTGAACCAACTCACCCGTCTTCTTGTGCAGCTCCGGCTCTCCTGACTACAGTACTGCTCTCTATTAACGCCACCTTGAACAACTCACCTTCTTCTTGTGCAGATTTGGCTCTCCTGACTACAGTACTGCTCTCTATTAACGCACCTTGAACCAACTCACCCTTCTTCTTGTGCAGCTCCGGCTCTCCTGACTACAGTACTGCTCTCTATTAACGCCACCTTGAACCAACTCACCCTTCTTCTTGTGCAGCTCCGGTCCCCACCGAAGTAGATCTCAGGGTCGATGTACAGGTGTTTCCTCGGTCCCGAGAGCTGCAGATCGTGCTGCTCGTGGTCCAACCTTAGCGTGAGGTCAGTGTCGTGCTGGGCGATGGTCAGGTTGTGCCAGTAATTGTCGTTGACCGAGTTACCGAGAGTTGCTTCCACCGGTCCATCGCCCAGATCGATCTTCACGTGCACCGTCTCGTTCTTGATTGACGCGGCGACGTAGTGGTGGCCGTGAGGTTCCCCGCTAGCGTAGAACAGCACCGAGTCGTCGTAGCGAGTCTGACGACACATACACCACCATAAACACTCCGTTTAGTCATCAAAGTAACAGTCTTAATCGTAATAATAGAATTCAATGTGAATGAAAATAAAAAAGAATTAATAAAAATTTTAACAAAATTTATTAATTCTTATTTATTTTCATTCGCATTGAATTCTATTATTACGATTAAATATTGTTTCCTTATTAAATTTCATTATGTTTTTCAAAAATAACAGTCTTAACTTGTTTACCTACACGACGTACCTGTCTTATACTCTACGTCATAGTGGAGACAAGCAAGATAAGAGTATTTATTACCTTTCAAGGTATGATGAAATTTTACTTTTTTTTAATTTACACCGATACTACCTATTAAACGAAAAAGCTTCAAGGAGTATGACTTGACGTATGAATATTATGAAGTAGCTATAGTGACTCTTTGATTGACAAATTTCCTTTCTATATTGGTTTTTTGGCCCACTGGCTATTTGACTATCATGTTTACTATAAAATGTTAGGGATAGGCAAGGTAGAATATAGAGGACAATTATTCGTATTTGCGTGGAGAGAGAGTGGAAAATCATTAAGGATAAAATTACCCTCAAACAATCGGCTAGAAATTAAAGAAAAATACAAGTTCATTTCCGTGGCAAGTACTAGACTAATCGTTTAGCTCAAAGAATAAATTAGAACTGTTTATTCGGGGGTGATCTATTGCATGAATAAAAACACTCACCTTGAAGAATAGACTAATACGGCTCACTCTTGAGTGCACACGATCTTTCCAGTCGTAGACCCGATAAGAAACATAGGAGGAACCACGCATGGTTAGAATTGTAGCAGCTGAAACAAAGAAACATAACTCAAACTTAGTAATATTTTAGATTAATAATATGTTCGTGGTCTAACTCGCTGTTGGACTAGACAACCGATGACGGGGAGATCGAGGTTTTAATCTCGGTCGTGTGTATTGAGGTTTTTTTTTCCTAAATAATTTTCCACTCTACCACCACGCAAATATGGGTACACTTCCTATAAATATTACCTCCCTCATTCCCAAAAACATTAATGTAATTAGGACATAATCATATAATCATAACTAGCAGTAAAACGCGGCGCAAAAAAGATTATATGGTCATACCTCAAGGTAAAATCCTGATTTTTTTCTAGTGCTGGATCTTACTACCCATTCGGGTTATACACTTACGTATTAATTACTCTAGTGGATTTAGGTATTAGGAAGATTATAATTATAGGACGCGTACCCTCATATGCGTGGAGGAATTTTGGAAAGCCATTAAAAAAAATAGCCCGATCTCCCCGTCATCGGCAGTCTAAACTACTGAAATAGTAGCTCGCTGCCACCAAAGCGAGAAAATCGTGATTTTGGTTCTAGCTCTAAAATTAATAGCGGTTTCCAGTTGAATGATTTTTGAAGAATTTCTTAAATACCTTTAACGATTTTGTTTAAAACTGATAAATGCGTAGTGTTTCTATAAAATAAATACCAATGCTTTCAAAGAAAAATATATTAGAGTATATTAGTGGTATATTGACTAATTTTTGTCAATGTTTCTTTTTATTACAAATATATTATGTGAGAAACTATGTACGATTGTGTGATACAAATTATTTTGTTCCATTTCACCTGGAGATGGTTTATAAATACATACTGTAAGTGTCACATTGCTCTCCTTCGTACTTTCTGCCAAAACAATCACACGTGAGGCCATTGTAGTGGTTCACACAGCGACTGCCCACAAAGCACAAGTTCTCGCTTGTTCTGCACCTAAACACCCAACAGAACAGAGGTAGGGTGAGTCTCAAAGAACAACCCTGGCATTGCTCGCTCATCTTGGGAAATAATTATAAACAGGGGGAGGCAGGAACTAGGGGGAACACTAACGAAGTAAACTACTGGGCTTAATACTTGGACTGTTCACATTATCCGCGGAAAATGTCTTGCAATCATAAGCTCTGAGTTGTGTGAGTTTATGAATTTAGTTGCAAACATTATCTATGGAATTCGCCCCTCCATAATATGAGCTGAATTGTATGAGTTGCTGAATTTATTTAAAAAAAAATTAGCCATGGAATCTGCCCTTCCATAATATGAGCTGAATTGTATGAGTTGCTGAATTTATTAAAAAAAAATTAGCCATGGAATCAGCCCTTCCATAATATGAGCTGAATTATATGAGTTGCTGAATTTATTTGCAAAAAATAGCCACGGAATCTGCCCTTCCATAATATGAACTGAATTGTACGAGTTGCTGAATTTATTTGCAAAAATTAGCCATGGAATCTGCCCTTCCATAATATGAGCTGAATTGTATGAGTTGCTGAAATTATTTAAAAAAAAATTAGCCACGGAATCTGCCCTTCCATAATATGAGCTGAATTGTATGAGTTGCTGAATTTATTTAAAAAAAATTAGCCATGGAATCTGCCCTTCCATAATATGAGCTGAATTGTACGAGTTGCTGAATTTATTTGCAAAAATTAGCCATGGAATCTTCCTTCCATAATATGAACTGAATTGTACGAGTTGCTGAATTTATTTGCAAAAATTAGCCATGGAATCTTCCCTTCCATAATATGAACTGAATTGTACGAGTTGCTGAATTTATTTGCAAAAATTAGTCATGGAATCTTCCCTTCCATAATATGAACTGAATTGTACGAGTTGCTGAATTTATTTGCAAAAATTAGCCATGGAATCTTCCCTTCCATAATATGAACTGAATTGTACGAGTTGCTGAATTTATTTAAAAAAATTAGCCATGGAATCTTCCCTTCCATAATATGAACTGAATTGTACGAGTTGCTGAATTTATTTGCAAAAATTAGCCATGGAATCTTCCCTTCCATAATATGAACTGAATTGTACGAGTTGCTGAATTTATTTGCAAAAATTAGCCATGGAATCTTCCCTTCCATAATATGAACTGAATTGTACGAGTTGCTGAATTTATTTGCAAAAATTAGCCATGGAATCTTCCCTTCCATAATATGAACTGAATTGTACGAGTTGCTGAATTTATTTGCAAAAATTAGCCATGGAATCTTCCCTTCCATAATATGAACTGAATTGTACGAGTTGCTGAATTTATTTGCAAAAATTAGCCATGGAATCTTCCCTTCCATAATATGAACTGAATTGTACGAGTTGCTGAATTTATTTGCAAAAATTAGCCATGGAATCTTCCCTTCCATAATATGAACTGAATTGTACGAGTTGCTGAATTTATTTGCAAAAATTAGCCATGGAATCTTCCCTTCCATAATATGAACTGAATTGTACGAGTTGCTGAATTTATTTGCAAAAATTAGCCATGGAATCTTCCCTTCCATAATATGAACTGAATTGTACGAGTTGCTGAATTTATTTGCAAAAATTAGCCATGGAATCTTCCTTCCATAATATGAACTGAATTGTACGAGTTGCTGAATTTATTTGCAAAAATCAGCCATTGAATCCGCCCTTTATAATATGAACTGAATTGTACGAGTTGCTGAATTTATTTGCAAAAATTAGCCATGGAATCTTCCCTTCCATAATATGAACTGAATTGTACGAGTTGCTGAATTTAGTTGATAAGAATATTTGTGGAATCTGCTCTAAACGAATATGAGCTGAGTTGTAAGAGTTGCTGAATTTAATTGGAAATATTATCTAAGTAGACGATGAGGCTTTTTAAGCATTTGAATACAAATTTGACCTAATACTTTTGAAGTTGAGGCTACGTTCTTAGGACAATGCCTACCCACTGAGACACTGTATAAGAGTTGTTAGTGGTGCTAATCCTCCCTCTTCCGGCACCGGTAAACAATGTAACAATAGTAATTAATATAGGTCTTACTTGTCAATGCAACCTTCCACGATGTTCTCGTGCTTCGTGGCAATGAGTGGTCGTATAGGAAGAAGGTCGGAGGCTGCTTTGCCAGCGCTCAGCACCATGTCCTTGATACAACCGACGAAAGACTCGATGATGTATTTGACACCGTGTAGCTTCTCCTCCGGGCTTAGACCTGCAGAAACAAATATCATATATTGATAAAGGTATGGTGAAGCCTAGAAATGTCCGTGTCAAACGTTAGATTTCCTCTGCTTCAACTTCAACATCCACACATCTTCGCATCCTCGAAACATTTCAAAAGAAAGAAGAAAACTTCAATATATTATTAACTTATGTGTTTAAAAATGAGGAGGCCAAATGGTTGAATGATTTTATAATAATGAAAATTAATATGAAAAACAAATCAATGAAAATTTAATCAAGAAAGCCCATCTAAGGAAATAGGAAAAATGTGAAAAGAATCCAATGCACAGAAAGTGACATCTTACTTTCTTCTGTCTTCTATAGTAGGAGTATTCACACACGCATTTAAAAACAAATTGAGTAATATTTCGGAATTGTTGTATTTAAAATACAAAAAAAGTCAACAATGCTCTACTATTTATTACTTTATTTATGTTTAAATTGGTGTGACTACTAATATAGAAGACACAAGGAAGAAAGATGTCGGTGATCTGGTGGTCTGGGGTAAGGTGTCAGACTTCTGTGCTGGCGGCCGGGGTTCAATCCTCGGTCCCGGCACAGATTTATCTGAATTCCAAATGCTTCCTTCACCTCTGACAAGACATCTTGAAATGTGGGGAATGCCAGGCCTCCACTGTGGTTCGAATTCCACGTTAAACTGCAGGTCCTTCATTTCATCTCACAATCACCCTACCATTACACATTAGCGTAAGTGCGTATAACCCGAATGGGTAGTAAGACGCGGTGCTAATAATAATAATAAAGAAGAAGAAGAAGAAGAAGAAGAAGAAAGATGTCACCTTTGTACATTGAATTCTTCCTAAATTTTCTTTTTCCCTATGTGAGCTTTCTTCATAAATTTAAACATTTCTTTATATTCATCAATTTAAATTATAAAATTATCAACATTGCAATATCTCTCTGAATATGACATAGGGTTTTTTCAACATAAAATCATTTTTAAAACAGTTATTAGCTAAACAGTTTTTTAACATCGACTAGTCATTAGATAACATGTATGACGTTTGCAAGGATAAATTCAGATTGTCAGCATAAAATAGTATAGTGGGCTTTTTTTTTATTTAAACCTTTCTCTTTACCCAAATGCACCTAATGAACTCAAGTTACTTAATTATGAGTGACAATAACAAATACATTATCTTCGTCTAATATTGCGTCACATTTTCGCTTCAACTTCGATTCACACTTTAAAATGTGACTTTCAACCCCTAAAAATTAATCAAACATTAACTGAAACTGTTGTGTTATGGATAGCCTAATATCTATGTGGAGACAGAGCCTTAAGATAACAAATAATTGCAACAAAAACTTAAAACATTTTAAATCTAGTTATAATACAGAGCACTAAATGTGTGTTGAATACATAGGTTACATTTTTAGACAAGGTTTACTACTTTATATTTAAAAGGTGTACTGCTTCACACATTTAAAGTTCCCATAAAATTCCAAATTTGAAAAAAAAAAAAAAACAGTAACATTTTTTAGATACTTGACAAAATGTATGTTTCCTTCCCCAAGTATATTTCTAGTTGCACCACTGAAGCATACTAAGCTCTAGGTAGGTGCTATGCCCCGTTATGCTCCTCAGGTTTGCCCTGACATGTTCCCAGCTGAGCTGTAATCACCTCCAATCAGCACGACGGACGTGAGATCAGAGGACACTCCGTAGTTTATGGAAGGATTAAGTCCCAGGACGTTAGTCTCTTCCTGTTTATCGTCCACCTTGGCGAGAAGGCGCGCCCCGTGCACGTCTATACGGACCATGACACTGTGCCATTCATCTCGGTTCAGACCTTGGAAATGAATCAAAGTCACCTTGGTTTTTAAAAAAAATGAGGCAATAACTAACAACACAACAAAGTTATTTACTCACTTTATGTAAATGGGACATTTAATATTATACTGCTTGATTTATTTTCCTGATGATCACGTCAAAGAAAAGGTGACCTGAGAGATGTTTTTATTATTCAAGAAATTTCCTTTCAGTAATCTAATTAAGGCTGGGTCTAATGAATGATTAGTTAAATACCGTTATGTTAGTTTTGATTCTTACTGGTTTGGATCATGTGAAATTTGAGTCAAAGCTCGCCTAATCTAAGAATTAAACTAGAATAACTTAAACAAACAATGAATTATTCATCTTTTTGAGCTTCCATTTTAATTGTGAAGCTCATTTACACCAGATGACAAAGATAGATCTGTGGGGGTCAAAATAAATAGCCAATACCGGTTTTCCATGAATTTCCAAAATTTTACTTTTTGGATTATGTGAGTATTGATCATAGCCCTACCTAAGTTTTTATATCAATATACATATATTTTGGTAAAAATAAATAAGACATTTCATTAGTACATACATTTAGCTTGATTTTTTTTTTTGCACAGTTCACAGTTCTTGAATGTGTCTGTCACAGGCATCACTGAATTAGTGCAAAAACTTTTTAAATCAAGAGAAAAAGTGATGTACGAATTCCGTGATGCCCATAATAGATATTTTAAAAAAAATTGAAACTACCATATTGTGCAACATATTTACTGAAACCATGCTTAATTAACTTTGGACAAAAAAAAATTTATGAAAATTTGTAAGACACTGATCTCAGTCTACGTTCCTCCACACTCGATTCGGGGGTAGGGTTATGGGAATTAGTTTTGGGCCTATGAGTGGCCAAAACCTTAATATACCACTTTCTAGAGCCTATGAATAATGATAGATATTATAAAAAATCGCTAAACGTAATTTCCGCTCGAAAGTAACGATTACGCAACTCTAGACAGTGAAGATTCTTAAGAGTTCCCCGAAAAAATCATCGACTTACCCTTCCCGACTGTGACCGAAGTCGAGTACTTCCCGAACACGTGGACGACCTTCAGCTGACCGTTTTCCACGATGATGTACAAGGCGTAAGGGTCTAGACCCTCGGGTCTGTCCTTCACGCTGTGGTAGACCAGCAGACCGTGCGGCAACTTGGTCCGGAACTGGAACGAGATCTCGCGGCATAGTCTGAAGAAACGAGAAACAAATTGATGAAAACCCACAGCCCTCATGAGTAGAATGTCCCGGCCCTACTCTTTGAATACGACTCGTTTCAAACACACAACGCATCAGACGCATGCATCGGAAGACTTGCCGATATTTGGTCCTAATCTTGATTACACAGGAACCTCCAAATATTAATCGTTGAAGTACTTCAATGTGGTCTTTCAACCAAGGTTAAAACTGCTACACTACAATCTTCATATTAAGGGCTTCTTAGAAAATAAACACATAATTTTTTGCTGTCAACATTGATAGCATTTTACTATATTTCTAATATTATTTTATAGATATATATCAAAAGCGACAGCTGCTGTCGTTTTTACATGGAAAAATAAATCAAGTAGCTTTTCTAGATGTCAGATAAGGCTTTTCTTATGAAAATTGAACCATAGCTTGTAAATAGAGTCTTTGGAGATATTTGAAAGGGTGTATCAAATATTACACTCCGTTTATCCTGAAAGGTAGCAAGTTTACCCGGCCCATTTCCACTATGACGTAGCTTATAAGTTAAGGGAATTCTAAAAGACGGACCACCTTTCAGGTTCAACGGAGTGTACATAAGCCCGTTTAATTAGTTGGTATGAAGGTTCAGGATACAAATCCCTGTTGAGGACACGCCTTTAAATATATCAGAAGTATTGAAGACGAGTGATGGATACAATTTTATAATGTTGGTGTTGTTTACTTTTTTTTACTTAAATTTTACCTGTTCCCAACAGGATAGACACCCACTTCAGTGGCGGAATGGTCTAAAGCTTCACTCTCGTGTTAGACTGGCCTGCTGAATACGGGGAGATAATGGTTCAAATCCCGGTCGGTCTATTGAGGGTGATTTATCCTAAATTATTTCCACTTCTTTCCATACAAATGCAGGTAGATTACCTCTAAAATGCTTACTTCCTCATCTCTTCTCCTTTAGAGTAATTATTATTATATATGCGTTTAACCCTATGTAAGACGCAAATGATAAAATATAATAGTATAGCTCAATTTTCTTACTAATAGTTTTTTGAAAGGCCTTATTTAATAGATCTGATAGTAAAATCTTCTAGATGATTGTAAGAAGATTGGGTTCCAGTTTACCTAAGTTGGAAGGTAGGAATCCTGTTTCCATCCAGCTGTATGAAGTGTTGGAATGAGCGAACATGAACACCTTGTGGTGTCCCGTCTCTGCGAAAGTGAGCTCCTCTCCACGTTCTGCCAGAGGAACAGGAGCTTTGGTGGTAGTAATCGGGGCGAAAGTAACACGTTCTGGTTTGGGCTTCGCTATCGCGGGTGGCTTCGGCAACTCTTTCGGCTTCCTGAGGTACGGCGGGAGAGTGTCTGTTCGCAAACAGGGGTAGTGGTAGTGAGGCGGTGATTAGGTCTTGGCAAACCAAAGGCGTAGGCTATGTAGGATTACGAATAAGGGTAATGGGGGGCTCAAAGCTAAATAAATGGTTTTTTATAATATTGAATAGCTTTAGAAGTTGTTTAAGGGGTGTTTTAGTAGTTTACAAGGTCTATAAAAGAAGGGTGAAGGGGAATTTATGGAAACATAATATACGTTTGCAGCAAAAATAATATTAGTAAGTTTACGTAGCCAAAGAACCTATTTTATAAATGTATTTACTTATATTTTATGGTAGAATGTGATACTTTACGATCTTACTAGTGTAAAGATTTTATATAATTTTAAACATAAAGTTTAAGGAATGATAGTAGGGAACAATTTTTAGGATAGTATTTTTGCGGTTTTATTTTTAACAAAATACCTTTTTGCCTAAATTAATAAAATATTTCTTCCGTGGATATATACAGTTAAATTTTCTATACATGATAATTTCCACAGTTCTAATATATAGCATAGCGGTATTTGTAAGGAAATATTTTAAGTCCAGAGAAAAAGGTTTTCTACAAATTCCATGATGCACTTTACATATATTCAAGAACTATCGAGATTACTACATGTATAAAATTAAACTAAATTATCTACTAAAGCATTTTTATTCATAAGACAAAAAATTTTTTTTATAGTACCTGAAAAATTAGACCTATTTTCTAAACTTGCTTCCCTCTATCCCACCTTAATTAGAATAATTAAAGAATACAAGAACAATTACTATTTATATTGTTGATAATGTTTATAAGGCAGAACTCTCAATAATACGCAAATTTCAAATCAAGCTCACATTTTTTTTTTTACCCGTTTCAAAACGCTCAGATAAGATCAAACTCATACTTTATTTTTATAAATTATTTTTTCTAAGTTCATGCCTATTGAAGACTCCGTTACATAGCGTGCAGTTTATAGTAAAAATATAAAAACTCACAGTTTCCTTGGGCGCAGGACAAAAGACAGTCGCCTGAGAATCGAAACGGTTGTCGTTGCCAGGGCAACCTCCATATATGAATGTGAAACATTTCTTGGCGGCCGTGTCGTAGAACCACTTGTGTACAAAACTCCGACACACCCCTTTATCCGGTGGCAACGTGCAGTGCTCTGAAAACAAGTTATTTTAAATAAACCAATTTCTACAACCATTTGCGCCTACTAAAGACATTTTGTTTTAATATCCATTTTAAACTAGTTTTATTATCAAGTTCAAATCAGTAAGAATAAACTCCATGACTTCAATCTGCAACCGAGCTATACCGACCAAGCGGCCGCCGTATGTTGAGAAGATAGTAACAAATTTCGGAGAGAAGACGTCATGTGATCAGTCATAGTGAACCATCCAGCCGTCATCTCAGTTTTCTTGGTCAGAGCCACTACTTATTTAATTCAAGTAGCTCCTCAATTGTCCCCCACGTAGACTGCGAATTTTAAGGGGAGCTCTGGATCTGTAGCCAGGAAACTCTGACCACTAGACCACAGAGGCGGTCTCAGAGCAGTAAAATCCACTCAAATATTTGTTTTGAAAGCTTTAGCGGCCGGTGTTTGAATTTAAAACTAACGTTCTCATCCAAAAGGAAAACTTATTCTTCACTAATCCCAGATTGGGACTGTTACAACTACAACTGAAACGTTGTAAAGTATTTCTTCAACGCAGTTCAAGCCTAAAGAAATAGTTTTAAGATAAGCTATCTCAATTAATTTGTAAATATAGGTTTAGCTAGTTGAATTTTCACTTCCAAGTTATTTAAAATTTTTTTTAAAATCCTTTTAGTTTGTTTTTTTTTTGTCCAGCATGTCCTAGTGCTGAGCCGAGTTTGGATCAACAGCCTTTTTTTTTATGTTTTTTGGAGTGACCCCTGCTTAAACGTTTGTCGTAATCTCCGAGCTATCCAAAGCTCCAAAGCTATCCATAGTGATTGACCTTCCAGGGGCGAGGTTTGATCTTGAAACTTTAGTAGGGAGTCCTTTTGGGATGCGTAGACTGCCTACCCAGTGTCAGTGTGGCTCGGAGGTTTCTTACTCTGATGTGGATCTTACATATGAGCGTGTCGGTTTGATCCAGGCTAGGGCGGTAGTTTGGTTCTTGAAGGGACTCTCGCTCCATTCTAATCCGGTCTATTTTGTGACGTCATCGTTTTATGTTACTTAATTGCGCAGGAACTTGGGCAAGATGGAGAGGTTTTTCGTTCGAATGTTAATTATTATGTGCTCGGATCGACCATGAGTTTTATGTCAAACCTAAATATATCTTTAAGTGATCAATCTCCAGTACTTTTTCGTGTCAACCCCTCCATTGTGACGCACCCTAAGCATGGGTCGTGGAAGCCTAAATAATATAAAGGTAAAGGTGCTGGTTTCCACAGGTTGCGAACCGATGTCTATCCACGAGTAGGTGTGGGCGCAGTGCTTTTTCCAAGGTCTTTACGTATTTATACTAATTAGTAGGAATGAGTTAGTCAACATTTAGAATAGATGTATCCTCAATTGCGGGAGTAATGACTTAGGCCTAGTAGATTTTAAAGAACATTGTATTTTCATATTTTGTGCATCCCCCTCCCACCCCCACCCCCCTTATGTATGCGTTTTAGGCCTCTGTAAGGTTCCGAACACTTGTTTTAATGGATTTTTAACAATTTTATTTGTACTCAAATGCAATACTTAATGTACACTCCATTTTTCCTGCAAGGTAGCATTCCTATCTTTCTTTATATAATATCTTTCAGTGTTAACGAAGTTGTTGTAAAATTCTGTAGGAAGAAAATTAGCTTTCTTTTAGCACCGCTCTTACTACCCGATTAGATTGTACGATATGTACTAATTACACTAGTGGTTAGGGATTAGAAGGTTGAATTTAGAGGAAGTTTACCAACATTTGAGTATAGAGAGCGTGGAAAACCATCTAGGATATCTGCCCTCAGTACACCGACCGGGATTCCAATCCCAATCTTCCCTTCATCGACGATACAGTCTAATGTGAGAGTGACACCTTAGACCACTTGACCACCGAATAGGGTATAAATCTATTTAATATACCGTGGGTAGGAACATTCATTATCTGATAATTAGTCCCATTTTATATTCTCATAAATCAATGCACGTGAAATGTAGCCAACACTTTTGATGGATATTAAATATAAGATAAAAAAAAAGAATATGATAAAATGTTATAAATATTGATTTTAAAAAAATCTGCCAGAACCTACTACAATATTGGGGCTTTGAGTTATCTAATAGTCACTGACTCACCTCGGTTGGCGTAGTTAGCTAACGCGCTAGTTTCATGTTTGAGCTAGACTGCCAAGGACGAGGAGATCGAGGTTCAAATCTCGCTCAGGTGAACTGGGGGTTGGTTTTTCCTAAGTGTTTTACCACTCTCCTTCCACGCAAATGCGGGTTCACTTCCTCTATATTCAACGTTCCCAATTCCTAACCCATTAGTGTAATTAGTATTTAAGCGTATAACCCGAACGGTTAGTAAGGTGTAATTCTAAAAAGAAAATAGTCGTTGATAGTATCTATAAAAAAAAAGCTGCAGATCCGCTTCAGTGGACGAATAGTTTAAGGCGTCACTTTAGTGTTAGGCTGGATTGTTGAAGACGGGGATATTGAGGATTGAATCACAGTCAGGTATACTGAGGGTGTTTTTTTAAATGGTTTCCCACTCTCCTTCCACGCAAAATCAGGTATATTACTTCTAAAATGCTTCCTTCCTCTTCCCTATCCCAGTAGAGTAATTATCATATATGCGTATAATATGAACAGGTAGTAAGTAAAACGGGGTGATAAAAATACAATTAAAAAAACCTTTGCAGATCGCATGATTTGACGTGTACATTTATAGTAATTGTTTTAGAAACTTATGTAACAATCAAAACAGGTTTCTCCCTATACGATTATGATGATGTATTGTTGACGATGATGGCATGGTCCTGGTACCTGGTATCTGTCCATTGGGTCCCGTCTCGGCGGCTGGCAGGGAAGCCACGGGGCACATCCAGGTACAACAAAGGCAGGCAAGGAGCAATGACTCTGAGCACCGCACCCACATGTTGGCAGACCTGCGGCAAGTAACATTCTTACACTTTCAACTGGCGCGGCAAATTTTGAAAACGAACACTTTGTTTCAAGTTTTATTTCCTATTGTCAAGTGTGAATTTTTTAAACCAGAATTTTTTTTCGAAATTTAATTGCCGATAGGCAAGTGTGAATTTTTAAACGAGGGTTTTGTTTAAAATTAAATTCCCTGCACGCAAGTGTGAATTTTTTTAAACAAGAATTTTGCTCGAAATTGAATTTCCTGTACTTATGTGTGAATTTTTGAAACGAGGATTTTATCCTAAATTTAATTTTCTGTAGGAAAGTGTGAATTTTTGGAACTAGGGTTCGAAATTTAATTTTTTGCAAACAAATGTGAGTTTTGAAACGAGGATTTTGTTCAAAATTGAATTTAATGTATGCAATACAGTGTGAACTTGTGACACAAGATTTTTTTTTCTCCAAAATTTAATCTTATGTGTGCAAGTGTAAATTTTGAAACTGTTCGAAATTTAGTTTCTTGTAGGCAAGTGTGAATTTTCGTTACGAGGGTTTGGTTCAAGATATAATTTCCTGTAGGCAGGTGTGCATTTTTTGAAACTATAATTTAGTTCATCAATTTTAATATCAGTAATGCTCGTAGTTTTGAATCCTAACTTAAATCTTGCTAGAATTAATATTTGATTTGATAGTCCGAATCTTAGTAGTAGAAATATTTAAATTGAATATAAAAAACAAACTAAATTGATACCAGATTTGTATTCGACGTTATTTAATTAGAAACCTGAATCTAAAAGTAAAACTTTTGAATAATTTGACCTTTGTTCTAAAAGAATTTGGCATTAATACAAGTCATTGTTTGACTTGACGCTAGAAAATTCCGAATTTCTTTACATTAATAATATATTTATTATATGCACAAGTTATATATGCTTCTTATTTTCATTCGACTCAATTTCTAAATTAACCCATTAATCGATTTCTATTTGATTAAACAACATTTATTTATAAAATATAAGATTCAGATTCGTTTCAAAATTTGCAAATCTTGGATTATTAAATATTTAACTTCATGTTTAAACAAATTTCAAACATATCTTGTGATATTTCAATATTTTCTGTAGACTTCCTACCTGCAAAATCTAGGTGATAATCAGCCACCTGTTTAGGATGTCCTGAAGAACGATACATCCGCCCACAGGACTTGTGTTCACAGCAGACCCCCCAGCAGACCACAATCCAAAACTAGAGTATCACCTGCTCATGACTCCCTTTCTGAAAACATCAGTTACTCTTTTTCACAATAGCCAAGAGTTTTTTAACATGAACATACAGTAGCCCCGTGGCTTCTTTGGTGCTGAATGACAGCTCATAGCCGGTTTCTGACAGTCAACATTTAGGTATATACCTAAATGTTGACCGTCAAAAGTGACAGCTGCTAAACATATGTTTTTGCCGATCATATGGTTCGGCATAGGAATACATAATTTGGTATGGTAACTTTTCAGAGCTGTCAGTCAGCACCAAAGAAGCCATGGGGCTACTGTACATTTACAATTCCTTAATATATCCGTATATATACACATAATAGACTGAGATCTAGTGATCGGAATTCCTAGCTACAGATCCAGAGGTCTCGGATTTGATCCCCGGCACTTCTTGACTTTTTTTTTTGTGAAGCAGTGTTTTTGGAACGGGGTCAGCTCAGCCTTGTGAGGTCAAATAAGGAACTACTTGAATGAAAAAGTAGAGGCACTGGTCTAGAAAACTGAGAATAATGGTCAGAGGGTTCATTGTGTTGATCCAATGACGCCCTCTAACCACAGACGATGACACTACATTCGCCAACAGATGGTGGGCGCTCTATTGGTATTGTTCGATTGCAGGCTGACACCCCAGAGATATGATTTATTGATATTAATATATTATTTAAACATTATATACCGTTTGAAAATGCAAATGCAAATTCATTATGTAATATTCTAAATTTAATTCACTACATTTAAAATAACCACACTTCCATTTGTGCTAATTTAATTGATTAAAACACCTACAAATGGATTTTAAAGATTTGTAGATGTAAATTCATTGTATAGTTGTGTTAGTATGGCATTTATATTCTTAGAACAAAGCAAACAAAATATTTAGAATGTTTCAATTTGATTATATGAGTGTTATTTTAAAGAAAATAATTGTTTGCATTACGTATTACTACCCATCCGATCTACCCACATATTTGCATTAATGAAAATGATCATATTTATAAAAACGTATCCGCATTTTCGTGGAGGGAGATTTTGAAACTTTTTGTGGCGTGGGAAAAAACACCAATTCAACCGGTTGGTTGATATTTGAACCCCTAATCACCTGGAAAACCATACAAGACGAGACTGCCGCCTTCATCTGCGTACCCAATATATACTAGTACACCGGTTTCTGATATGAAGACATTACATTTTTAGAATATTCAATCAGAACTTCACAAACATCCAGAAATCAAGGGGTTTTATAACATTCCTGTGTGGAGGTGTCCGGCAGTAGTAGAACAAACAGGGAGTTTGAAATAGAAGTGACAATACAATTTGTGTTGAGACTCTGCCTATTAAATGACATTCTATTTACAAATATATGTTTTACTCTCCTATAACATTTACCTTTCGTTTCTCGCATATTTAGGTCTTAGTGATCAACGAAAAATATGTGGATTCAATAGTGGACAATTTTAATTTTAAAACTGTGTCTATAAGTTTACTAGCCCCCCTTTCCCGTAAAAAGATATTGTAAAGAATCCTGTAAAACAAAGCTTCAAATCATCCATCATGTCAATATAAAAACAAAACATTTTACTTTTTTTTTTTTAATATAGTCCTACCATCACTCTATAGCCCCCTACCTCTTTTTATCCTCCCTCCTATTTTCATCTCATTTCTCTTTCCTCGCCCCTATCCCCCCGCCCCTTCACCAACCCCACTTTCCCTTCAACAACTTTTTTTTTCCAACGACTATATAATATACTATCGACATTCTTAAGAGGAATAAATTAAATTTTCAAAATAAAATATAGATTATGTTGTTACTCCTTGATAATGTAGCTTTATATTGGTGAAAGAAATTTTAAAATCGGTCCAGTAGTTTTTGAGCTTATCCAAACAAAAGAACAAAAAATCAAATCTTTCCTCTTTATAATATTAGTATAGATAGTATAGATTTAGGTTTAGGTTCATGGAATATAGTTTTAAGTTCATTCCCGTAAACACCAAATCATTGTACTGATAAAGGTCTTGCCAATATTTAACCCAAGAGCAACATCTTATTGGCAATATCTCAACTACCTAGGTAGTCAGTTCCTTTAGGAAACAAGTTTTCTGGTATTCATCACTTTCATAATTTCCTGGCTCGCATGATTAAGTACTCAAAGCAGCATTATTTTAACCATTTTTCAGAATTTAAACGGTGCGTTTACTACAAAGTCGTTTATAACTTTTCTCAACATGAAGGGAATCATAATTTGCTGAGTCATTCTTACGAACGAGCTCTGACACATTGTAATTTTCAGAGAAAGCTAATTCTATACGTTTCCACAATCCTCATATTTCGCGACTTAATATTTTGTTAAAACGCATGCTAGCACAATTTAAGCAGCAAGAAACTCTTGATTGAAAGAAAATTATTTATTTACTATCACTTTATAATTTAGACTGGCCTTCTGATAGTGGGGAGATTGGGGTTTGATCCTAGTTATCTATACTTAGTTATTCTAAATAGTTTCTCACCCTCCTTCAATGTAAATGCGTGTATTTTACCTCTACACTCCGTCATTTCTTATCCCTATCTCATATGTCATATTATATGCGTTTAGCCTGAATAGTTAGTGAGACGCTCTGATAAACAAATTATGATATTGATAATTATTATTATTATTATTATTATTATTAGCACCGCGTCTTACTACCCATTCGGGTTATACGCACTTACGCTAATGTGTAATGGTAGGGTGATTGTGAGATGAAATGAAGGACCTACAGTTTAACGTGGAATCCGAACCACGGTGGAGGCCTGGCATTCCCCACATTCACAAGATGTCTTGTCAGAGGTGAAGGAAGGGTTTGGTAATCAGATAAATCTTTGCCGAAACCGAGGATTGAACCCCGGCCGCCAGCATAGAAGTCTGACACCTTACCCCTAGACCACCAGGTCACCGATATTGATAATTAAATATGTATAAATATACCGGTAAATAAAAAATAGTTTTCCAAACTTTAGTTACTAACAAATCGCAACGCTTTAGGACGCCAGGGTAACTTGAAAACTGTTTTTATTTATTAATTTTCTAAAGCTTACTTTTGAGAGAGAGAAAAAAAAAATCTGGTGCTAGACCTTATATTTGTTCCTCTTTAAAAACATATTTTTTTAAGAACCGTATCTCACTACTTGTCCACGGTATCCGCATGTGTACTAATTACGACACTAAGCTTGTGTCTTAAGGATAAGAAAGGTTGGATTTAGAGGAACTATAGCCGAGTTTTCGTGGAGGAAGAGTGGAGATCCATTTAGGAAAGACTACTCTGAGTAAACCCGGTTGGGGTTTGAACCCCGATCTACTCGTAAGCGGCTGTCCAGTCTATTGTTGTCAGTTTTGAGTTCTAAAACTGGTGTAGGCTTTGAGGTCTAAATTTGATGTCAGTTTGAGGTCTAAGTTCGGAGTCAGTTTTGAGTTCTAAATTTGGAGTAAGTTTTAGACTCTGAAGTTGATGTTTGTTTTGAGCATTACATTTTGTCCCATTTTATATGTCTAAGTACGGTGTCGGTGTTGAGATACAAATCTGGTGTCGGTGTGCCCATCCAGTGCTTATGATGGGAATGCCACGTCCTCCAAAGTTCCACCTACACTCACGCTCAAGCGGAGGTGGCAGGAACTAGGACGCATGGTTCAGACTCGTAAAAAGAGCAGAAGAGGATATGAAACGCGTGAGCCATTTCCATTCCCTAAATTCCGTCACAAGACAGGCACTACACTTTCAAAAATATGTTAAAATAGTGACGACTATGTTCGAAACTAAACTAGGTAAATAAATAAAGCAAAATGAGTTCGAAAAAGGGGTTTTCCTTTAATTTAAAAGTGACTCAAAGCAATGAGAGAAGTTTCGTTTGAAGATAAAATATACGCAGGAAACTTAAATCTTATCATTAGTTTTAAAATTTCTTTTCAAATAGCTTTTTGTTAAAAAAAATATGTAACCAATACAATTTATTTTTTCTCGAATTTAAATGGTATACAATATATGTCACAATAACGTAGAACTATTTCTGTTTTCTGATTATTTCACTGTGTCTTACTACCCATCCGGGTTATACGCATTGTGCAAGTGAAGTATGAATGGGAATGGTAGAATTCAGTGGTAATGAGCCTGTATTTTTCTGGGGGGGAGAATTGGAGAAACATCTAGGACAGTTAGTTTTAATTAGTTTAAACATGACTCCTGAACATGATAATCGAACCTAGGACAGTTAGTTTTAATTAGTTTAACATGACTCTGAACTGATAATCGAACCTAGGACATGTTCAGACTCTGACATGATAATCACCTGGCTTATTTATAGTTCCCTTGTGATGAGGTATATGTTGTATGTACTTAAATTTGCTTTTCCGATGATATACTTTCCCATACTTGTATTACTACCCGTTCGGATTATTCACAAATGTATACTAATAGGAGGATAGGATTGAAGACGGTACAAGTTTTCATGGAGGTATAACGATTATTTTCCCCCTAAGTACACTCGACCGGGATTCGAACTCTGAGGTACTACCTGTCAACGGTAAGCCAGAAAATACGAGAATGATGTCTTGTTTTGCATCACCACATGCGGGTCAATACAGAAACTCAAAAATGATAGAAAAAATATTAGCACACAGACACTATAAGAGTCCATTTGTCACCCTTATATCAAAGGCATGTATGTGAATTTTTGAATGTTTTTTACCTAACTGCATTTTTCAAGTTGTTAGTCAATATTTTATCGTATAGCAAAAACCCGAATTATTTTTCTAGTTCTAAATAGCTTACATTTTTTCATCCAAACTTAATTTTTCCCATTTGAAAGTAATTTAAAACTAGAATATCGTTTTCTCAAAACATCAATTTTTCACACGCGTGTAAGTGGCATAAGGGTGACGATATATCCCCGACTAACGGGATATTACATACAGATAATACAGGATTACTCTTGGACCGCTAAACGTATCTAGGTTAGGTTTTTTTGCGTTCTTCGCGTAACCACAGCGAGGTTAGGAATCGGTAAAATAGTTTTTTATTTTAAATAATTTTATGTATAAATGATAGTTGCTATACGTGGGCTAAGATAAGCACTTAATTTTCAATATAAAGTAAATTTGGGGAGCACAAATTTTATTCGAACAAAGCTCATGAATATATTTAGTTTGGACATTAAAAAAAAAAAAATTGGCGGTGGAGTACCATTCTATGGATAAATATATTAAGTCCATTCTTCTTTCTTAGTGGTTAGAATAAAAATCGTGTGATCGAGTTTGGTTGTCAATGACGATGGCAATATTTGCTGGGCGACCTGGTGGTCTAGGGGTAAGGTGTCGGACTTCTGTGCTGGGGTCTGGGGTTCAATCCTAGGTCCGGCAAAGATTTATCTGATTACCAAACCTTCCTCACCTCTGACAAGATACTTGTGAAAGTGTGGAATGCCAGGCCACCACCGTGGTTCGATTCCACGTTATACTGTAGGTCCTCCATTTCATCTCACAATCACCCTACCATTACACATTAGCGTAAGTGCGTATAACCCGCGGTGCTAATAATAATAATAATAATAATAATAATAACAATATTTGCTAATTGTCAACGGGTCGGTCCTTTTAACCAATTCAGGGGGGGAGTGTATGGGACGCGAGAAAAGTCAGGCGTTTTTGCAGTTGCACTAAAACATTTTTTTTTTTTTTCAAAAAAAAATGTATTCAGTATAAGCCAAGTTTAGTTTTATTCACATCGTGATATCAACAGTTCTTGATTATCTGTCATAGCCTTAGTGGCATTAGAATATAAACTTTTTAAACAAGATAAAAATCTGTCATTAAATTCCAGGACCTCTTGACAGATATTCAACAATTACTGTTGAGGTCACCATGTGAAGAAAATTAAAAAAAAACGGTAAAATACTTTCTCCGTCCCCTACATCCCCTCCTTATTAAATACTCAAACACTTGTTTTAAGGTGTAGTTAATTTATAGGCCATATACTGATATGATATAGGCCTATGTTCCAAAAAAATACGCGTTAAATACACAACATACAGGATCAATTCGAGAGTTTGTATTGGTAAATCTTTTTCCAAGAGACCAGAATATAAAAATAACCGGTTGAGGTTGAACTTTATATTTTAGTATACTATATATATAAAAAGAGTGTCCAAAGTTGTCATACAACTGGCTACCTTTGAAAGAAACCTTTACCTATCTTGGGCTACCTGAAAATAGGTAAAATTGCATTTTCACTGGATTTCGACCAAATTAGTAAGCACGTGGTTACCCTCGGTAGGAATAGATATACAGTTTTTAGGTAGGTATTTTGTTCTAAGCTTGTTCTCAAAACCTAGAAAAATTATAGCCTATCCTGTTTAGCGTTAAAAATGATTTAAAAAAGGCATTTGCGTTACATTAATTATTAAAATTGTTTTGGGGCGTTCAAAGTTTTTACACTTGAAAAACAAAAATATACTATTTTAATGGAGCTATAAAAGTTATCCTAAAAATAAAATATGACTCATTTTCAAACACACACATCCGTATATCTCTAAAAGGATGGTTGAACGTGGTTAAATAATAAATAATATGTTATGGTAATAATAATGCTGATAATGATGATAGAACGTCGCCAATGAAAGCCTTTGACCGAAAAGGCGGGCGTTCTTTATGTTTGGTGATCGCATGGACGAAGTTGATTTATAGTCTTAGAGAGAAAGAGAGACTTTGTTCTACATCCTCCAGAGGACGAGAAGATGTTAAGAGGGACCGTGGGCGTGTTGACAGCGACGCAGGTGTTTGTGACCACACAATAGACCCCGGAGCGTTTTACGAGGCATCAAACGTACTTGAACGTGACCAGGCTGGAGACAGGGCGGCGTGGCGGTCTGTTCAATGAAAGAGATAGGTGAAGTCATGTACCGGGGGAACATGACCACAATACAGGGATGTAACCAAAAGGAGGGGGGGTTGAGTCTACCAAACGCGGAAAGTCTATCAACCCCTTCTGATAAAATCACTTGGAAAAAAACAAAACATTTTGTTCATCGCGTCAGCCACGTACTCATTGCCAGGATGGGGGTGTGGGGGAGTGGGGGGGGGGGATGAGTCCCCCTCTGGGGAGATTATCAGCACCTCTGATGTAGTGATTCTCTCAATCAGGGTTCCAGGGAACTCTGGGGTTCCTCGAGCCTATATCTGGGGCCCAGAGTGAATTTACAAAAGCTTTATTTTTGTTGGTCTGGCCATAATTTTTGGACATTGTGGACATTTAAGAGAGCTCATGTAATCAAAGAAGATGAAGATAAGGGTGCCAGAAGTAATATTAAAAGTGACTTTAGTGAGATTATTGATAAGTCAAGTTCAAGTATTGAAGAACAATTAGTAAATAGAAATAGGTAATAAATAATATTGAAATATTTATTAAAAATATGAGTTAATTATTATTTACCAACCATACTTGTATACACATCTAGATTATTTTAAGTAACCCTTGTCGAACCTACTAAGTGTCAGCCAGCCAGCCCCGAGATTTTACGAAATATTTTAAAGTATTCCTCCAAACAAAACCCGGCTATGAATCATTGTTTGATGATAAATTAGTTTAAAAATAAACTTTCAAAATATATTTTGTGCAACACGTCTTACTAATCGTTCGAGCTTTCCGTGTATCTATCTATACGAATGATATATATGGGATATGATGGTAGAATAAAGAGTAAATACACTCATTAACGTGGTAAACCACTTATAATCAATCGTCAATACATCCGATCGGGATTCGAACCCCTATTTCCCCGTCAATGATATTCCAGTCTATTGCGAAAGTGTCACATTAAAGTTTGAGCAGTGTTTCTCAAACTGTGCTACGGCACAATAGTGTGCCACGAATCTTTCAATGGTGTACCGTAAAATTTTGAAAAATATGTAAAAATCTTATTTCTGCCAACTAAGACATCAAATGCCAAAAATTAAGGAAATAATAGAGAGCTCAAACATAAAATGAGTGCCACTTTAACACTTATACGCCCTAATATAACCAAAATAGCTAAAAAAAACTTTAAAAAAAGAAGTTTCACATTAAAATACCATTATTGATTAATAATAATTACAGTTTTCTATATTACTAACTTATAGTTTATAATTATAGTTTCAATTTGAGCATGTATAAAATATTAATAATATAAAATCTTGACTGTCTGAACTAATAATTGTGTTAGTAAAATTGTATTTTGTCAAACAATAAAAATTTCCTTTTTTTTTCAATTGGTTGTCACTGTTTAATCCTTTAAAGTATGTCTTCAAAAAATATATTATTCAAAACTGTACCGCAAACACCGAAATATTGAGAACCACTAATCTAGACTATGCTATCATCGAGGCGGGTAATTTTAATTTTGGCTAATATGTAAGCTTTTAACACACATCAACGGGCATGCAGGGTAAGTAATCAATGAAGTTTGGTTTGGTTTGATCGTAACAAGGAGTATGTGTTTGAATGCCAGCCGGCTGTACCAAAATGTTTGTTTCTAAACAAACTGTTGGTTATTATATCTGAGTTTTATATGAGTTTTACAAAATAACGTAGAGTTAGTTTCTTAAAGTCTTATTCCTGGCTATAACTTATCACCAACTGCATTAATAATTATTATGGTTTAGCCCTCATTTCTTCTGGTTCATAATCAAGCACAGTATCCGTGCTGCTATGTTTATATAGTTTATATTTTTAAGAAAATAACGTTACTACATTGTTCATGTTTGACGATACAGGGAATTCAGAAAAATACAACTTTATTTTTAATTTTTAAAACTTAATTGGCATAATACGAGTTAATTAAGTCACATCCCTCTATAAAACGCAACAACCAGATCTCTGGTGTATCTCTAAAAGTGCACTAATACAATTTCATATTAATACGTTAAAGAATCTGCTCGGAATTAAGTCCGGTGCCTTTAATGACCAGAAATATTATTGACCATTCAAATCATTTGATTCTACCAGACGTTTACAAAATTCCCTCATTTGAATCCAACTAAAAGGAAAGAGGTGATTTGTATTTTCGGGAAAAAAAAGATAAGTTGTTGGAAATCTTTACTTGAGGTTCGTTGCGTGTGTTTTGAGTGACGTGATCTGTATTTCGCGTGGAAACCTTTCTGCATAAAACCGAGACAAGTCCCACTTTCTGAGCTTGTTTGTATAGAACTCATATCTATGGAACATGCATGACAAATTCTCAGCGCTCAAGTAATGAAACAGTATCTTTTTTGTGGATTATTTTCAGAGCTTATTCTTGCAGAAAAAAAACCCATGACTTCAGCCTGAAATCCAGCCGTACCAGCCGAGAGGCCACCGCATTTGGCGATGATAGTGGCAACTTTTTGTGTCGTTCGGTCAGCGCAACTTATCCTCAGTTTTCCAGACCGAAGCCGCTACCTATTTATTCAAGTAGCTCCTGAAATTGTCCTCGCGAGGCCGAGATGACCCCGTTCCGTACCCACTGATACATAAAAAAGTTTGGATGCTCCTAGTATTGAACCAGGGACCTCTGTATTCAGTAGCCAGGACCTCTGACCTACATACCACAGAGATGGTCCATATTTACTGGAAGAGATATAAAATACATTTTGTTCGTTTTTTAATTATATAAATGACCCAGCTCGGTCGTCGAATAGACTGGACTCGCATTAGACTGGACTATAGATGACGGGGATATCAGGGTTCGAATCCCATCAAGTATACTGAGGATGTTTTCACCTAGTTAGTTTTTCACTCGTGCCCCACGCAAATGTGTGTACACTTCCTCTAAATTAAACTTTACCCATACCTAACACAATAGCGAAATCAGCACATATATTTACAACCCGAACGGTTAGTAGTACACGGTGTTTAAAAAAACCGCACTAATGGGGTAAAAATGAACAAGGTAAACTTCACAGGGAGTGTAAACGCATTCGCGTGGAAGGATAGTGGGAATCATTTATGGAGAAAATACCTTAATTACGCCCGGCCAAGAATCGAACCTCGAGCTTCCTGTCACTGGTAGGCCAAACCAGACGAGCTTCGACGTTTAATCAACATGCTTACCGATATGGGATTAAATGTTGCTAGGAGGAACGATAGTTGAATCAGTTTGAAAATACTTAAAACAACATTTTTAAATGGTCACAGCTGATTTACCTAATTTTATCATTTCGTTCTTAATTTAGAGAGAAAATTATTTTATTTTTACAAAATGCTTACAATGAATTTTAGGGATGTGCGAAGCTTCTAAATGTCGCAAGTAGAAGTTCAAATCAAATCTCTTTCGCTTTAACGTTTACACCCACAATAAACATTGCATCTTCAAAACATCTCGAAGGAAGAAGAAAACTTGGATATGTTATGAACAGATTCTAAATACCTCACTAAATATGACATACTTTAACATATCATGATTTATATAACATCTACTAAACGGTATTTTAACACCGACTAGTGATTAAATGACACATATAAATGTCAACCTTGGACAGCTTGAGGTAAAGTGCTCTCTCAGATGTTCGTGGGTTCAAACTCAGTCGGTGTTAAAGTATTTTTCTTTAACGATAAAAATCCGTGACGCAACTTCCTTTGGAAGGAAAGTAAAGCCGTCGGCCATGTCGATTTTGGTACTTAAAGTAACCCGATATGTGAAAATACCTTTCTGGCAAAATTGGTAGGCCCTTTCACTAAAATGCTCGTATGCTGATGCAATCATTCGGTTCAGAAAGTATACGCAAAATATGTGAAATAAATGAAACTAAATATATAATGTAAGTAGAGATAAATTCAAATATGTCAGCATGAAACCATATATTGTGCTTTGTTTTATTCTCTAAACGTTTCCCTTTACGTATATGAACCCAATTGAGCGTATGAATAATAAAATTATTATTTTGTGACAACCAAAAAAATCTATCTGCAAATTCGGCGTTGATTTTTCTTCGCATCTTTCAAACTTCACTTCGATTTAGCTTTGCATTTAAAAAGTGAATTTCTCACACACACTTATAAATTTATATTTTATTACTGGAAACAAATGTTACATTTTTTTCGTTGTCCCAAATGTTACCTTTATTAAATATCCATTAGTTTCCAATGAATGAGCGTGAATGAGCCCTCGTTATCAGGCGAATTATCCAAGGATAAGAGTTTTTTCTCTTCTGTTACTCACGTGACGCAAAGTTACACAAACCGTTTAAACAAATAGCTCGCTTACACAGAGCGAGGTTACTTTACATTAACAAATCTTATCATAACAAAACGTTCACATAACACACCGGGCGAGATTTATCTGTGGGATGGTGTGCAGGCATCGATATTGAAATGGGATGAATGGGGAGCGAGAAAGAGGCAGTGTTTTTTTTTTTGTGCTGTTTTTAATCGCAAACAATTGTTTACGTCAAAATAAATCAATTCATGCTTTTAGTAGATGCGTTTATTCAGTTCCGCTGCGTGTGTGAAGTCAGCGCCCAGGGTAGTCTTGAAAGAAGCACCCCTCTCTCTCCCACCCTTAAACCATCTCGTATTTCAAGTTCTTTAAATTATCTCGTATTTCAGTTCATGTCGTAATGGTGTTACCGGGATTTAACTGTTACTCTTATCATCTTACCCGCCTCGGTGGCGTAGTTGGCTAACGCGCTAGTCGTGTTGAGCTCGACTGCTGAGGACGGGGAGATCGAGGTTCGAATCTCGGTCGGGTGAACTGGGGGTGGTTTTTCCTAAATGGTTTTCCACTCTCCCTCCACGCAAATGCGGGCTCACTTCCTTTAATTCAACCTTCCCAATTCCTAATCCATTAGCGTAATTAGTACTTAAGCGTATAACCCGAACGGGTAATAAGACGCGGTGCTAAATAATAATAATAATATAATCTAATCATCTTATCGATTTAATTCAACTGTTGTTTTATAACACAACACATTATACAATTTTATTTTCAATATTTATATAAGACGTATTTAAAAAGATTGGCAACATTATCCGTTGCCATCTGATCTAATGTCATTATAATATATTCAATCTTTATATTTTAAAAATGATTTACTAATACAAATGGGTACGAGGGATGCTTATCGATGCCCGCTTGCTCATGGCACCCGGGACAGTCACCCCAACCCCCCTCCCTCCTTGCGGTGGTCCTGCGTTTATTTTATTTTTCAAAAGGCAACCTCGGTGGCTTTGAAGTAAGTTCGAAAGTTCAAACCCATCCGAGGTCAACGTATTTTTCTTGAGCGATAAAAATGTATAATACAACTATTATTATTATTATTTTAGCACCGCGTCTTACTACCCGTTCGGGTTATACGCTTTAAGTACTAATTACGCTAATGGATTAGGAATTGGGAAAGTTGAATTAGAGGAAGTGAACCCGCATTTGCGTGGAGGGAGAGTGGAAAACCATTTAGGAAAACCACCCCCAGTTCACCCGACCGAGATTCGAACCTCGATCTCCCCGTCCTCAGCAGTCGAGCTCAACACGACTAGTGCGTTAGCCAACTACGCCATCTAGGCGGGTTATAATACAACTTAATTCGGAGGGGAAGTAAAGTTATCGGTGCCATGTTTATTGTGGCATGTAAAAGAACCCTGCAAGGTGTGTGAAAATGCCTATCCCGACAAAATTAGTAAGCTCTTTAGCTCTTGCTCGTAGAAATTTTTGATATTATTTTGATATTATTAAATTCAGAAACTACACGTTAAATACTTCGAATAAATAAATAAAATTTCTACAAGTGGTAATCTCAATGGTTCTTGAATGTCTGTAGTCAGCATACTAACATTATATGAGAAACATTTTAAATGAAGAGAAAAAGTTATAAAATTCTAGGACACCCTTGAGAGATATTAAACAACTGTTGAGATTACTATGTGTGGGAAAAAAAATAACTATATGTCTCTACTGGAGAAGTATTTGATTTTTCCCAGAAGTGTTTTTTTGCTATAAAAACTTCAAAAATACAGTCCTTCCTCCACTCCAACCTTAAATAGGCTATTTTACCTGAATTCTAGTTGGTTGTGATACAATGATTAATTTAACAGTCCAATACCTAGGCTCAGTTAGTAGAGTGTGTTTTTTTCTACTGTGTGAAGGGTCCCAGATTCGATTCCCAGCATGGCTGAAAAGTTTATATTTGACGAAATTGTGGTTCCCCTTTCATAGTGATGAACTAACGGCTGGGGGTTGGATGTCGTGTCTGTTATAGATTTAAATTATTTTATAAGTCGTGAGCTGATATAATCAGATGGTACAGAAATTTTACGTTATATAGGCCTATCTCAAATGAAAATTAAATTTAAAAATTAGCTTTCATTCGCTTCAATATCTATCTTGACTGAACTTAAGGGCCATAGTGAAAATTTAGCAGTGATGGGACCGTATTAAAAAATTAAAAAATAGATGAATATTTTCGCTAATTTTAGTTAAAATAAATTTAAGGTAAGGAACAAAAATATGTTTCCCAGTAGTTGTTTCGGTTCTTATCTAGCATTCTTTTTTTATTTATTGAACCCTCTGACCCCTTGATTCGGTGGCCGCATGGTCTAACGCGTTACTCTCACAATATACTAGAATTTTGATGACGGGGATATCAAGGTTCAAATCTCGGTTGGGTGTACTGAGGGTGATTTTTCCAAAATGTTTTTCCGCTCTCCCTCCCCACTAAAATGTGGGTACACTTCCTATGAATATAACTTTCCTAGTACCTAAGACCAATAGCATAATCATTACATAAGTGTACAACCCGGACGACTAGTAAGACGCGGTGCTAAAAAACAAAACAAAAATGAACCCTTTGTGGAAGGTTTTGAATTTGATGCAATTAAATATGACAACGTATAACATTCGCTTATTGTGAATTTCTACAACTTTGATATATATATATATATATGCCACCATGGTTCGGATTCCACGTTAAACTGTAGGTCCTTCATTTCATCTCACAATCACCCTACCATTACACATTAGCGTAAGTGCGTATAACCCGAACGTGTAGTAAGACGCGATGCTAATAATAATAATAATAATAATAATAATAATAATATATATATATAAAGTCCATCAAAAGGTTCACGACCCAAAGTTTTGAAACAAGGCGTCACTCTCGCAATAAACTGAGCTACTGTTTAAGGGGTAAGTTGGTGTTCGAATACCAGTCGGGTATTCTGAGGATGATATTTCCTATATGGTTTTTCACTCTTCTTCCACGCAAATGTAGGTAGATTACCTCCATAATGCTTCCTTCCTCATCCCTCTCGAGTAATTATCATACATGCATATAACCTAAACAGTTAGCAAGACGCGATGATTTTTTCTTTTCTTTTCTAAAGCTCCTTTTCTTTGCTATATCGTTCCAAAATTTAAAAAAAAAAAAAATCCGTTGCAGTTCACCCGGATCCTTGCAATTCAATATATCGGAAACAACCGATGAATCAATTCAATTTTCTCCATATATGATTTATCGTATCCTTCAATATGTACCTTGCGATACAGTGAATAGTAAATACATCGATATGTCGAGGAAAATTGCCATCTCTTTCTTAGTACACACAGTTGAAGATTCAAACTCAGACCTTCCCAGTCACCAGCAGATCATACGACACGAGCCCGACGCCCTATATCCATCCCATGCCCATCTTTGCGAGTAACTCTTTTGTAGAGCTATATTTCAACTAACGCCCACCACAAACACTCCCGCAAGCCGAACGTTTCCGAGATGGGTTTTGGCATCATTCTCTCTGCCTGAAGGTCCTATCTTGAGTGGTTCAGATGGGAGTGGGAGGTCCAGGGACCACATTCTTGACTGGAACTAGGTTGTGCCAGTGTTTCTTTCTATTCGCCAGTCATGACATCCTGTCGAGATGCCAGTCACCAAGCTCAGCGCTATCTGTCATGATTAAACCCTATCTACGGCGGGAGAGGGGATAAGTAACGGCTAGCAAAAGGTTATTTATTAAAAACATTGGCAGAAATTGGGAAATCATTATAATTATTATTACTACTATTGGGTGACCTGGTGGTCTAGGGGTAAGGTGTCGGACTTTTGTACTGGGGTACGGGGTTCAATCCTCGGTCCAGGCACAGATTTATCTGATTACCAAACCCTTCCTTCACCTCTGACAAGATGTGTATTAATCACAGCTCGTGAATGTGTGGAATACCAGGCCTCCACCGTGGTTCGGATCCCACGTTAAACTGTAGGTCCTCCATTTCATCTCACAATCACCCTACCATTACACATTAGCGTAAGTGCGTATAACCTAAACGGGTAGTAAAACGCGGTGCTAATAATAATAATAATAATAATAATAATAATAATAATATAATATAATACTATTATTATTATTATTATTATTTGCTACTAACACCATATTATCAACAAAAAGTGTTATCGAACGATTATTATAATATATATTTCCGTACCGAATAGTTGGCTTTTTCTTAAATTTTTGGGAGAACAAAATATATTGATAAAATTATTATATGTTTTGTTCTGCCGTTGTGGTAGCAAGAGATATTATGAAAATAAAATAGCTAAAGCTATTTTAGAAGAGATGTTATAATATATGAAATAATATATCAAAAAAGTATTAAATTCAAACTTGTATCGTGCTATAACTAGCCATCAAATTAAATCAATGTGTTTTTACAACTTAGATGAAGAGTCATAAAAATACTAGTTTCAAAATAAAATATTTTTATTTTATAGACACATGCGCATGCACACAGCCGAAGAAGGTTCTGTATGACGTCATCAACTACCTTTATTTTGTCTGGTTCACTATCTTATTTCATTTAAAGAACACAGCCGCTTCTAAGCTATCGTTTGTAAAGCATCCTCAGGTGAACCATAGATGTCGCTTACACACACAATAAAGAAACATCCAAACGATTATATTCATCGTTTCCTGTTTCAATCATGTAAAAACTCTTAAAAAGGGGAAACAATATTAAAAACTGGTTGTTTTCTGTGAGAATTTAGACTGCCAAAAGTGACAGCAACTCAATATATGGCCTTGCAGATCATAAGATGCAAGGCCGCAGTCGGGGGGGGGGGGGGGGGTTTGTGGTCTCAACCCTCCCCCGCCCCCCACAATTTTATGAACCAAATGTATATGGCTTTATATATGGCTCAAACCATATCAGAATTAAGGTACAAGTACAAATTAAGAGGCTGTGTTACCATAAAAAGCTCTTCAAAGAGCTTCTAAATGTGTTTAATATTTAGAATTTTTTCCAGCCTTAGGCAATTAGGAGGTTATGTTACCATAAAACACCACAGGTGTTTAATATGTATAATTTTTTCTAGCCTTCGGCAATTAGGAGGTTATCTTACCATAAAAAAAACCTTTAGAGAGCTTCTAGTGTTGTTTAGTATCTATAATTTTCCCTAGCTTTCGGGAGCTAGGAGGTTATTTATTATGTTACCATAAAAAAAACCACTTCAGATAGCTTCTAGAGGTGTTTAAATATTAAAAAATGTCCTTAGACTCCAGCAGTTAGGGGGTTATGTCACCATAAAAAACACCTAAGACAGCTTTTAGAACTGTTTATCATTTATAATTTTTTTCCAGACTCCGGCAATTGTAAGATGTGCCCACCAACAACCCCCCCTTGAAATTATTGGCTGGCTACGGCCTTGATAATATGGTTTAGTGAATGAATAGTCATGAGAGTGTCTCTGGTAACTTCTGTTAGCTGTCACCAACACTCCGACCGGAGACGGGGTATAGGTGTGTATTCCTATATATCGATAACATACATCGACAATCGTAACATGCTGAGATTAAGAGGAAGGTATATTTTCCCAGCTGCAGGACACATAATATGACGTGTGAAAACATAAACATACATCTAAAGGGTCATTCATAAACAACGTAACGCTTAGGTTGAAAGGAGTAGGAGAAAATCATAATATCTACATGATGATACATGGGGGCAAATTGAACGTACATTATGTTAATAAATAAGCCTATATATAAGTTAAGATTGGGTTTTCTTTCTCAGATCTAACACATTATCTCTATAGAAAAAATATGTTTGTGACAATAGTAGTATATACATCGGTAGTCACGTGGTCTAAAACTTCACTAATATACTGGATCTCCATAAAGTAGACAGTCGGGTTTAGTGAGGATAATTTTGTTTGTTCTAAATTATTTATCATTCTACTTCCATAAAAATTGTCTTTTCTTTAAATTTTTCCTTCCTTATCCATACCCACTCCCTTCGTGTTATTGAATGCGAATAAACCCACTTCAGTGGCCTAATTGTATAAGGCGTCACTCTCGGGTTATACTATCCTGCTGATGAAGGAAAGGTCAAGGTTCGAGTCCCAGTCAGGTCTGCTGAGGGTGGTTTTCCCTAAATGGTTTCATAATCTCCTTCCATGTAAATGTGGGTAGAAAAGCACTAAAATGCTTCCTTCCTCATCCCTACTCCATATTTTCGTAAAGCCTGAACAGGTAGTAAGACGCGGTGTAAACAATGTTATTTCTCATATGTCCTTCAACTTGTAGACAAGTGTAGCACAAAGTATCACACTATCCATGATATTGAGTCGTTCCTAGTTCAAGGAACTATGATTTAATCCCTCCTAACTGGAGGTAATCTTCTCACGCTCACTATTCTCTCGCTCTGTTATACACAGCGTGTGGATTCCTTAGAGAGATAAAACGTCATTGTTTGGCAAATAATTCACAACGGAGAACATCGAAACCACTCAAGAAAGAGAAAACTTATTTAAAAAGCGCACTAAGATATGGTTCAAAATTTAAAAAACGTGCACAGGGGGGAAAAACTGCATAACTTGGCAACATGGCAAACATTTTTGTTCACAGAGACGGCGGAAAATTAGTTCTCATGTTGAATGAAATTTTTAGCAAATATAATCGGCAAACGGTAATCGCTTTTCATTATTTGGTGCTAGGTTAGGTTAGTCCAATGTAGAAGTGGTGTTTCCATATGGAGCTTAGAGACTTTTAACAATGGTATGCTTTAAATTCATTTACCTTGTGCGCTTCTGATATACCACAGAGCAGGTACAAAACTGCATCATGTGCTCTTTCAGTCCATATAAACAATACTAAGCACCACACCCTGTTATAACGCCATCTGTTATACCGTCGGTCTCTTTATTTATACCCGTGCCTTTTGAAAGGTAAAAGGTTTGCGGTTAGTCTTGCTAAAAACATGATATTTAAAAAATCTCCCATAAAGACAAAAAAAAAATTATTAACCTTTAATAGAAATGATTAAATAAATGTGTTGAAATTTTTATGATGACTTATTTTATTGTTTCACGTGAAAATGAAAGAATTTTCAAAAATCCTGTTTATCCATAGAGTAGGTACCTAGTTACAATATTTGTTTCAACTTTCACTTTCCCTGTAACCTGCTTGTGTTTTAGGTCGATATGTTTATCGTGCTCTATAATTTAATATTAAGAGAGTTTTTTAGTCTGTTAGGTAATCACTATTTTAGAAAATATTAGTCATTGGTTATTGCGCTTTTTTTTTTTATTATAATGCAGGTCGAATCCCTGCTCCGCAAACTCACGTTATATCCGTGGAGGAGTGGAATAAACAAATTTTCAAAAATTATTATTTGAAGTTTTTTGTTCCTAGCTATGCTCTTCACAAATATTCAACAACGGTTGATATCACCACCATGTGAAGAAAATTAAACCCTATATTTATACTGAAGCAATATTCGATTTATTTTGGCAAAAAAAAAAAGTTTTGCTATAAAAACTGTAAAAACACTGGGCTTTTTTTTTCGCGTCTCCTACACTCCTAACTTAATAGATGAAAACTAAACAGAAGTGACCTGGTGGTCTATGGGTAAATGTCCGACTTCTGTGCTGGGGGTCCACGATTCAATCCTCGGTCCCGGCACAGATTTATCTGATTGACAAACCATCCTTTACCTCTGACAAGACGTGTATTTATCACAACTTGTGAATGTTAGGAATGCAAGGCCTCCACCGTGGTTTGGATTCCACGTTAAACTGTAGGTCCTCCATTTCATCTCATAATCACCCTACCATTACACATTAGCGTAAGTACGTATAACCCGAACGGGTAGTAAGACGTGATGCTAATAATAATAAACTAAAGAGAAGTATATTACTGCCCGCTGAACGAACACATATGTCATTTATTGTCTAGAATAAGAAGAAGAAAAGGGTGAGGAAATGTTTCTTAGCACGTTTGTTTAACACTTGCTTGTTATTCTAATCACAGCATTCATCCTAACTAGGCATAGTGGCGAAAAGAAACAAACCAATTAGCATGGAAAACATGTGGACCAGTCTAAGGGGGAGTAAGGGGGTACAGTGTAATGTATGTTGGTCCAGGATGTAATGCATCATTGCAAGCCGGGCGGTCCTACATTGTACTAGCTTTAATATGGAATAACCCGCTTCGGTGGCTACGTGGTCTAACGCGCTACTCTCGTGTTGGACTAGACTGCCAAAGACAGGGAGATCAGGGTTCTATCCCGGTCAGGGTGGTTTTCCCTAAATGGTTCTCCACTCTACTCCCATGCAAATGCGGTGGTATTTCCTCTCAATTAAACCTAATTCCTTAACCCATTAATGTAATTAGTACATACGCATATAACCCAAACGGGTAGTAAGAAGCGATGCTAAAAAATATACATGTAACGTAAAACATGTTCGTTGTTCATATGCTACGGCTACCCCGCGACATCACAGCCATCGACAACTTGGCTACTTGGCTGCATAATTACAGTAGCCCCGTGTCTTCTTTGGTGCTTTGGTGCAGAAGTGACAGCTGCTAAACACATGTTCTTGCAAATCATATGGTTCGGCGTAGGGATACATAATTTGGTTTGGTAGCTTTACAAAGCACTTAGCTGTCAGCTGTGAGCTGTCATTCAGCACCAAAGAAGCCATGGGGCTACTATAGCTGTGATATTGACGATTAGATGTTGCGCTTGGATTGAATATTGACTAAAACTTTAATAGTGTGCATCACATTCCCATAAAATTTTGTGATACAGTCGTCTGGAAATCGTAAATTTATTTACATGAACACTATTGCAATTGGATCATTTCTGATTAAATATTTAGAGAGATATAGAGTTAATAGATGTTCCTAATAAAGATAATTATCGAAATATTAAATAACATTTGGATAGATCTGCATTGAAGAGGCCGTTTTTTTACCATTTTAGTATGGTTTCACAGATAAGCACCGTGCACAAATCTTTATTCTGTCTTAATTGGGCCATTCCGTATTTATTAACAAGAAATTTTGTCGCTTTGTCTCCCAAGGTCACCACGGGAAATTTCGAGCAATCATTCAAATACGAATGCAATGCACATATTTCTGACATATCTTGTTCTTATCTTTTCCCTTTAACTTCCATAGCTCGTGCTATCTGGGAGCCGAGTTGGGCTTGCTATGATATACGCTCTTAACAGTAAACTATTATCTATGACTCTATACATGGTTTAGGTGTTGAAATTTCCACTCCGAAAAGTCCAAAAAACCACATATCTCGGTTGATCGACGAGAGCTAAATGCCAGGGAAACTAAAGGTAACTGGTATAGGAGCGTAGAATGAATATTTATTAATCGAATGTAATTTAATAGGGGAGTCATCACACACAAATTGTATTATCATTTGTATTCTCCTACAACCCTTTTTGTTCTCTTACAGTCGAACAGCTTCACCCAGGAACGCTATAAGCCCACTTGATTTCTGGCGTTTAAGAAGTTATGCTCAACTATTCTAGCCCCTTAAGATTATGTGGAATGGTACAAGAGTTATTCGTCCTTTTTTAGTCAAAATAAAATATTACTTTTGTGCTTAGGAAGTCTTATTTTCTGTGCGTAGTAGTATCAACCGTCCTTGAATATCTGTCATGGAGTATTGCGTAATTTGACTAGGAATTTCGGTCTTTATTAAAAATGTTTAAAATTTTCCATGACACATATTCAATAACTTTTTATATTACCATGTGTAGAAAATATAATTAAACGGATCTTATGAAGACATGTTTAAGGTATTGTGGTCAAAAAATTTATTTGTCGTGAAAATTTTAAAAAAATCATAATTTTAAGGCGCTTTCTCTAATATCTTACCCTAAGAGCCCGTCTCACTCCACGGTTAGCACTTAGCTTAGGTGGGTAACACAGCTCAAACCAGGCACGTTAAGAGCCCGTCTCACTACACGGATAGCACCTAGCTTAGGTGGGTAACACAGCTCAAACCAGGCACGTTAAGAGCCCGTCTCACTCCACGGATAGCACCTAGCTTAGGTGGGTAACACAGCTCAAACCAGGCATGTTAATAGCCCGTCTCACTCCACGGATAGCACCTAGCTTAGATGGGTAACACAGCTCAAACCAGGCATGTTAAGAGCCCGTCTAACTCCACGGTTAGCACCTAGCTTAGGTGGGTAACACAGCTCAAACCAGGCACGTTAAGAGCCCGTCTCACTCCATGGATAGCACCTAGCTTAGGTGGGTAACACAGCTCAAACCAGGCACGTTAAGAGCCCGTCTCACTCCACGGATAGCACCTAGCTTAGGTGGGTAACACAGCTCAAACCAGGCATGTTAATAGCCCGTCTAACTCCACGGATAGCACCTAGCTTAGATGGGTAACACAGCTCAAACCAGGCACGTTAAGAGCCCGTCTCACTCCACGGATAGCACCTAGCTTAGGTGGGTAACACAGCTCAAACCAGGCATGTTAAGAGCCCGTCTAACTCCACGGATAGCACCTAGCTTAGGTGGGTAACACAGCTCAAACCAGGCATGTTAAGAGCCCGTCTAACTCCACGGTTAGCACCTAGCTTAGGTGGGTAACACAGCTCAAACCAGGCACGTTAAGAGCCCGTCTCACTCCATGGATAGCACCTAGCTTAGGTGGGTAACACAGCTCAAACCAGGCATGTTAAGAGCCCGTCTAACTCCACGGTTAGCACCTAGCTTAGGTGGGTAACACAGCTCAAACCAGGCATGTTAATAGCCCGTCTCACTCCACGGTTAGCACCTAGCTTAGGTGGGTAACATAGCTCAAACCAGGCATGTTAAGAGCCCGTCTAACTCCACGGTTAGCACCTAGCTTAGGTGGGTAACACAGCTCAAACCAGGCATGTTAAGAGCCCGTCTAACTCCACGGATAGCACCTAGCTTAGGTGGGTAACACAGCTCAAACCAGGCATGTTAAGAGCCCGTCTAACTCCACGGATAGCACCTAGCTTAGGTGGGTAACACAGCTCAAACCAGGCATGTTAAGAGCCCGTCTAACTCCACGGTTAGCACCTAGCTTAGGTGGGTAACACAGCTCAAACCAGGCATGTTAATAGCCCGTCTCACTCCACGGATAGCACCTAGCTTAGGTGGGTAACACAGCTCAAACCAGGCACGTTAAGAGCCCGTCTCACTCCATGGATAGCACCTAGCTTAGGTGGGTAACACAGCTCAAACCAGGCATGTTAAGAGCCCGTCTAACTCCACGGATAGCACCTAGCTTAGGTGGGTAACACAGCTCAAACCAGGCATGTTAAGAGCCCGTCTAACTCCACGGATAGCACCTAGCTTAGGTGGGTAACACAGCTCAAACCAGGCATGTTAAGAGCCCGTCTAACTCCACGGATAGCACCTAGCTTAGGTGGGTAACACAGCTCAAACCAGGCATGTTAAGAGCCCGTCTAACTCCACGGTTAGCACCTAGCTTAGGTGGGTAACACAGCTCAAACCAGGCACGTTAAGAGCCCGTCTCACTCCATGGATAGCACCTAGCTTAGGTGGGTAACACAGCTCAAACCAGGCATGTTAAGAGCCCGTCTAACTCCACGGTTAGCACCTAGCTTAGGTGGGTAACACAGCTCAAACCAGGCATGTTAATAGCCCGTCTCACTCCACGGTTAGCACCTAGCTTAGGTGGGTAACATAGCTCAAACCAGGCACGTTAAGAGCCCGTCTCACTCCACGGATAGCACCTAGCTTAGGTGGGTAACACAGCTCAAACCAGGCATGTTAATAGCCCGTCTAACTCCACGGATAGCACCTAGCTTAGATGGGTAACACAGCTCAAACCAGGCACGTTAATAGCCCGTCTCACTCCACGGATAGCACCTAGCTTAGGTGGGTAACACAGCTCAAACCAGGCACGTTAAGAGCCCGTCTCACTCCACGGATAGCACCTAGCTTAGGTGGGTAACACAGCTCAAACCAGGCATGTTAAGAGCCCGTCTCACTCCACGGATAGCACCTAGCTTAGGTGGGTAACACAGCTCAAACCTATCATGTTAATAGCCCGTCTCAAAGCTAATTAACAAGAAATTAAGTATAATATCTTCAATAAATCACTATAATTAGACAGAGATGAGAAGAGTATAATTTTAGAACAAACGTACCCATATGTTTGTAAAGGTAGAGCGGTTTTCCATTTAGAATAAATCACCCTCAGTACATCCAGCTAATATTCCAACCCCGATTGCCAACAAACTACCTCAGGTTAGCTTTACGCCTCAACCCATACGTCCATTGATGAAGAGTTTTTTTACATTATCTATAATTGATGAAAGGTGTAAACTTTTTCTATCACACAACCCTCGAAGGGGAGATCAAAATGAAAATTGTCGTAGGGCTTATTTGCATTATAAAAATAAATATTATTTAACTCAATATATAGGTTATGAGCATTTTAGCTTGAATTTAACTTATTTTTCTATATTTTAGTGTATGAAGCAGCAGAATTTTTGATATTCTATTGGATAGTTTATTTATATTAAGTATAATGAAATTTAACTTTACTTACTGTGATCGTTAAAAAATTCGAACTAAAGATTTTAATGAATTTCGACGTTTTATGATGATCCCAAGAGCCTGAGAAATAATTTTTTGCAATGCCGTCTATAGGTTATATATTTATATCTATATTTTACTGGGGCTAGGGCTGAAACCATTTTACTGATCGTGTTTAAACTTGGTATCTAAGGTTTCCGTAAGGTCCCCCTCCCCCCCTAAGCTTTTTGAAATTATTTATCCAACCCTAAAGCTAAGAGTGAAAAGAAAAACATATATGTTTTCTCAAAATCCTCTATACAGATTTGGATTAAATTTCGTATCCGGGCACTGCTTAACATTACAAACAAAATGCATTTTCTCTGAAAATGACTTTAATGATACTGTACATAAGCGGAAATTTCTATATTTGACCGTATCTCCGCAACTCTTTGAGATAATAAATAGCTTATCATTGCATAGTTGTAGTAATATTAAGATTAAAAACCTTTAATTGAAATACATTTTATAAAACCAACAGTTTCTGGGATATTGGCAAACATTTTTAAATTGAGGTCTGAAAAATTAATTTGGTGAGCAGACCTGCTAATACCTGTCTTTCTCAATATTTTTCTGGAAAAGTGTACTTTATTTCATTTTATTCTTTTGTTAAATGTTTCTGCAACAATGTATATTATTTCGACTCTCCATTTATTAATACTTTTGAGTAAATATCTCCAATTTTAGGTAAGAGAACGAGAAAGTCTGTGCGGTGAGCCATTTTAGAATCCCGGACGGGTAGTAAGACACGGAGAAAAAATATCACAACAGCCATTATTTGGCTGACTTACTCTCTAGTTGTATTTTTTTTAAATATAAATAAACCGCACCTCCTTCGTAACGCAAGATAATAGTAATAATAATGTGTCAAAAAACCAGTTAGAAAAATAAATAAAAAATAGATGGAGACTCTTTCCTTCCTTCACTCCTTAATCAATGTGTGCAAAAACATTGTCCTTTCTTCCTTTCCTTTTATATACATATTTTCGATAGCTTTTAATTAAATATCAACATGATTCGCCGACAAAGCGATCCTCTCATAAAACCATAAAATGGATTATGTTGTTAATTAATTTAATATATATATTATTAGTATACATACATTAGTAATCACGCCGTTTCAATAGAGGGAAGGCAAGAAACTGTTCATATAGATCAAAAAACAACTTTGTACTTAATCCATCCTCCCTACTCCAAACTTCCCTATCCTTGCATATTCTCTTCTCTTCAACATCCATGCACCGAGTCAAACATGCTCTTTTATTCTTAAAAATCTGAATATTTCTCTTTTTCACACATTTGTCAACAACATTTAGCCACGTCTTACATGGCCTACTCCTTCCTTTTGATCCACACACACTCTACCTTCATATATTTGCTTTGTACCTTGATCCACACTCAACCTCTCAACACGTCGAAACCAACGTGAGACGCCTCTTTCATATTGAGCTATTGGATTCCTTTTTAAACTACACTCCTTCAGTAGCCATTCATTACTGGCTCTGTCCATACGAGTTTTTTCACACACATTTCTTAGATATTATCTCATTACAACTGTATTCACCTTACTCTTGTGTTTCTCCTGACAAACCCACGCTTCACATCCTTAAAACAATGTTGGCGTTAACACACTTTTACATATTTCTTTCTACATTTGCGTCTTTCGATACTACTTCATTCTTTGCAGTAGTCCACATACATCCAACTACTCTGCGAGATGCACTCACCCGTCTATTGATTTCACCATCCAGACTTCCATTTTTACAAAACATTCTGCCCAGATACACAAAATCATTCACTTAGAATTAATACTAGATTATATTTATATATTTATACATATTTATTAAATTATTTAATTCTTAAAAATTTGAAAAAAAAATCTAAATGTTAAATAAGGAACTTATATTAATTGAGAAGGATTAGATTATTAAATTAGTCGGTTGACCGAATTACAAATGTTATAGTTAAAGTTTAAGGTGAGAATTAGATACTAAAAAAATATAACATGAATGCTCCCGTAGAACGTTTGCGCCCTATGATGTTAGAATCCTTGTGACTTGCAGGAAAAAAAGGAGGGAAAAAAAGTTCCCTGTTCGCAAAAAAAAAAAAAAAATACCGTAGGAGGGTTCCTGGTCACTTATTTCAAGTTCAGCCTCCATTACGTACCCGCTACCCCCTACATCCACCATTCTTCTCTTAGGGACTCTAAGAACAGTTTTAATGGCTTTTAAAATACCCTGTTATTAGGGAATTATTTTTAACTGGACACTGCCATCCGCTGTTTGCTATGTCCTACTTGTATATTACCTTTTTACTCGTCTTGACCGCGTTTCATTTTCAGACAACATTAAATATGTTTGGATTTATTTAATTACTATTTAATTTTGTAATATGAAATTATTATTAATACTAAAAAATTTGCACAGCTATTTTTTTTTTCAAAAATAAAAAAAATCTATTTATGACCATTATTATTAGGGTGTGTAGCTTTTATTAATATTTTTATCTTCACGTCTTACTACCCGCTCGGTTCGAACGCATATCTAATAATTACCATAAAGTGATGGGTATGAGTAAGGTATATTTAAAAAAATTAAAAAATGAGATATTATAAGAAGCGTACCCGTATTTGTAGGAAGGGAGAGTGAAAAATCGTTTAGGAAATACCCCCTACAGTATACCCAACAGTTGATCCCCAATCTCCCTATCATAGGCAGGTCTGTCTATTGCGAGAATGACGTCTTAAACCATTGGACCACCGAAGCGGTTATGTGTATATGTGGCTAATATAAATTAGTTACTAAAAAAATAGCGTAATATTCCACTTAACACATTTAAATTACTAAGCACATGGTAAATGACGCACACACTTTAATGGCAAATATAGATAGCTCTTTACTGTTTCATCCCATTGGATCATTGAGGGCAGACTACCAACTCCTCTGATACAAATTGAGGTTTTTCTAATCGTGCATTAAAATTGACAGCGTGGAAGGCTTTATAATGGTGTTGCCTTTAACTAAAATACATGAAATAAAAAAACGCAAACAAGACAATCTAATTTAAAAATAAACCTGTATAATTTAGTTTTCTGATTAAAAAAAATAGGATCTTTGTAATATTTGCAAATATATATTTGACCGCATTACCAGTTTTTAAATCTAATGTGTTGAAATACATCCTCAACGTGAGACTCCCTCTAAAATGTCGGTGTTTCCTTTGGCCCCCTTCTCTCTCTCTCTCTCTCTCACACACACATTCATGGCTACCGCTTTTAGTGAAAACACTGACCAGTTTTCCAACTACTGTAGAGTTCTTGTTGATAGGTCCTTTCAAAAAATACATAGCCTATTTGTTTGTGGTACAAATTGATAACATTTTACCATATTTTTATTGTAATTTTAAAGATATTTATAAAATATATCAAACCTGACAAGTGCAACGTGTAAGTAAATCTAGTAATTCTTCTTCGTATGAAAATGGGACTGTAACCAAGCTATATCGCGTTACATACGTACACGTATTGACGGCAGACCAAGTGTAGAGTGTCTTGCTGCAGTGACTGTACAAATGAATCAACCGTCGCACTTAAACAGAATAATTGCAGCTTGAAGCGAGTTGGTGGCCCAGCATTTCTTGGAAGCAAGAACCGAGTTGGCGGCGTCTCTTCGAACCAGACATTCATCCGCCACGTCGCAGAAAAAGCTGTATTTTGATCAGCCCTTACAGTTCTATCCACCTCATTATTATTTATTTATTAGCACCACGTCTTACTACCCATTTATACACACATATGTGTTAATTACTCTAATATATCAGGAATAAGGAAGGTTTAATTTAGAGGAGATGTACTCGGGGAAAGCGAGAGAGTGGAAAAACGTATGTGGGGTAAATCACCCTCAGTACACCCGACTGGGATTCGAACCGTAATTGGCAGTCTAGCCTATTGCGAAAGTAACTTCTTTTAAATCATTTGACCACGGAGATGGGCTACTTATTATTTGATTTAGTTTATTCTTTAAATTGAAAAATGATACCTGAAGACGGGAAATGTCCCCATGGCCTTTGGTTGATTAAGCAAATGTTCTTACCACTGATCTATTTAACGATGCACAGTTGTCATTGTACTAGTGGCAGAATAAAATTTTCCCGAGTCGAAGATGGCTCTGTTTTTTGATAGCTCGCGATATTAATTCATCGTTTATATGAAACCGACGATTTCCGCACGCTCCTCAGATCACAGACTCTTGTCTTAAAATGTGAGTGAAGAATGACCCTGGGTACGGGACAACTCCTGGATAGCTCAGTGGTAAGAACATTGGTGTACTAAATCAAAGAGCCTGGGTTCAATTTCCATTACCAGATCTCAGATATTAAGATGTGGCTATCAAATATAATAGCTTGGCTAGATAATCCATCCTTTTATTTAGTTATTTAATTTGTAAAGGTGTGCAAAGCTTATAAAAACTTTGAAACTATTTCAAATATTCATCGTCTTTAACTTTGATCTGAAAGTAAAATTCCGGATTAAATAATTATGAAGCTTCGCCAATGACAATATTTAAATTTAAAAGGCACGCATATGTTCAACTTTTGTCATTTGTGACGTTGTCTACAGTACATCATAAATTAATGTTACAATAATAATAAAAAAAATTAAATTACATGTTGTGAAAATTAATTTACTAATTTAGGACGATACTGTAATAGTCGTGTTTG
This sequence comes from Timema cristinae, assembly GCA_039000515.1. NCBI lineage: Eukaryota > Metazoa > Arthropoda > Insecta > Phasmatodea > Timematidae > Timema > Timema cristinae. The sequence continues at coordinate 7,393,021 of JBCFYV010001001.1, read as the reverse complement.
CAATTTTGCATTTAGTAGGTGCGTGTGAAGCTTCGATATGTCAAAGTCGAAAGTCAAATCTCCTTCACTTCGACTTTTACTACCATAATAACCTTCGCATCTTCAAAAATTTCAAAGAAGGAAGAAAACTTCGTTATATTATAAATATTTGAAATGCCTCACTAAATATGACAAATTTCAACATGTAATCATTTTTAAAACAGCATTCAAACAATATTTTAACACCAACTAGTGATTAAATGACATCTACAACGTAAGCAGAGATACATTCAAAAATGTCAGCATAAGATAATAGGGGTCTATAGTGTGTTTTTTTCCCTTCTTTACAGCTCTTTCTTTACATAGATGCACTTTATGGATAATTTAAATTTAAATTTTTGTTATGTGACAACAACATTAAACTTTGTGAATTTTCGTATAAACCTAATAGATTTTATAACACAATTAGTTCTACATTATTCATACATTTCTGAAAAAGTTGTTATATTATTTATATATTTTTTTGAGTATTAAATGTACACTTTCTTAACCAACTGATTATATCAGTACACGACTCTTAAGATAACTTAAAATTAAAATAGATACAACATCCAGATCCATCAGTCAATTCATAGTTGTGAAAGGGAGAAAACACAAATTTTACTAATGATATATTTTTTGGCCATTACATGTATCGAACCTGGGACTCTTACCTCAGTAAGCAGACACCCTACTCTCTGAGCTAGAATTTCGTTTTTTTTATAATATTAATTTATTTTTTGTGAATAAATATAACTGGGCTCTTATTAATTTATTTATTTTCCGCCACGTCTTACAACGCATCCTATTTATCCTTTATTTATATACACGGATGAGGTAAGGATGAGAAAGGTGGAATATTAAGGAAATATACCAGAATTTAAGCGAGGAGAGAATGAGAACCAACCATTAGTGAAAAACTACATTCTGCCCAAATACATACAATTCTTCACTTAGTATTAGATAACATATTTATATGTTATTTATTTATTAATACATATTAGCGTGTTTAATTTTTTTAAATTTGAAAACTTTCTAAATAATGTCAAATTAGGAACTTTTAAGTGCTCCTGGTACTTGAACTCCGACCTTCCTGTCACCAGTTTGACAAACTTGACAATTAGTTTGGAGTGTGACGGACGTGAGTAAAGGCCAATGTTTTTACAGTTCTTATTGCAAACTTCTTTTTTTGTTCAAAATAAATATATTTACAGTATACACATAGTTTAATTTTCTCCACATTGTGATGTTTACAAATATTGAATATATTTAATGAGCATAACAGCATTAGATGACAAACTCTTTAAATGAAAAGAAAAGGTTGTCATTAAATTCCAGGATACCCTTTAGAAATATTCAACACATGTTGATATCACCACGTGAAGAAAATTAAACTCTATGTTTCTACAGGAGAAATATTTGATTTATTTTGAACAAAAAAATGTTTTGCTATAAAAACTGCAAAAACACATTTTGTTGCGTCCCCTACCTTTAATCTTCGGGCTCACCGAAGCGGCTAGTTATGAATTATTCTCTTGCATGATGAATCCTTTTTAGTGATATCAGATATGAATTAAGGAATACTTTTTAAATAAAAACCTATCATTTTTTTAATATATATCATCTTTTCATTTAGTTGAGCATCCATCGTATCACTTCAAGGTTCAGAGTTCGTTAGATTAATTCACATGGTGACATAAACACGTGACGTTGCAGTATTTACTCGCGTTCTTGTTAATTAAACTTAAAGTTGAAGTCCTGGATATTTAATTATCATTTCATTAAAAGCATTGGTGAGAATATAGGTTAAGTGAACACAGCAATGACAAATGAAATATATAGTAGGATTGTTGAAGGAAGAAACTTTTTAGAAAATACAAACACATCTTTTTTAGATCAGCATTGATCACATTTTTCTATATTATTCATGTTATTTTATAGGCATTCATAATATAAATCAAAAGTGTTAACTACAGATCACATGACTAAAAGTGTAAAAAAATAAAAATTTATAAACTTTTATAAATGTCTGAAAAGTTCCATCTTATCTAACGCGAACTGTGTTAAATGTCTACTTTCTATAGGAGGAACTTTATCTGACTGCTAGAAACGCTACTATAATATCTAGTTTCAATTTCACATATTCATACGTCCAGTCATATGATCTGCAGTTGTCACTTTTGATAGATATTATCAATACCTATAAAATAAGATAATTAATATATTAGTAATGTAAACAGCAAAAAAAGTTTGTATTTTATAAATGTTTCTGGTTACCAAAATTTGACCATATGTATAATTCTCGTATCTTGATATATTAAGACGAACACCCTGACTCACTCACTGACTCATCACCATATCTCCCGAACCCCTCCACCTGGAATCTTGAAATTAGTCAGGGAGGCTCTTTTTAGGTCGTAGGTATCCGATAAGAAGTAATTTTGTTATAGTATACCCCTAAGGGTACATTTATGCTGCATCCTCGCTTATGGAATATCGCCGAGCTATGAACTATGAACAGGGATATGTGGCAATGATGAAACAAAAGTATTAATCCTTATTGGTGCATTTATCCTGCATCAGCACTGCTCGCCTCGTTGCCGGCTGCTATCCTCGCTATAGAGATAATAACAAATCAGTTTGTTTTCCGAGCCTCGACCATCGCGGGTCATCTCGAAACTTGAGCTCTGATTGATTCCTTCACACAATTTCTTGTTCAATAAGATTTTTAAAATATAGAAAGGTCGGTTGTTACATCCTTAAGTGCCTGAAAAGCCTCTCTGGATAGTTGTTGAGCTCTTTATAGAACTGGTGAACGTAACCTTAGCGATGGCGTTCTTGATTCAAAGGGCGCACTCCCTATCTTCTCCTCTTTCTCCTTGTCACAAACTAAGTTTTTGTCAAAAATGAATCAATATCACAGAGACATCATCGTTTCTTAACAGGAAACACGACTCACAACTAACCTCTCATGCCAGCATCTTACAGTAATGTGAACAGATGCAGGATAAATGTTTCATAGCGAGCATCATAGCTACATGCGAGCAGCGAGGTGCTTGGCGAGCACTCATGTGTCAGCAGTGAGGTGCTTGGCGAGCACCCATGTGCCAGCATCGAGGTGCTTGGCGAGCATCCATGTGCCAGCCGCGAGGTGCCTGGCGAGCAACCCATGTGCCAGCAGCGAGGTGCTGGGAGCATCCATGTGCCAGCAGCGAGGTGCTTGGCGAGCAACTCATGTGCCAGCAGAGGTGCCTGGCGAGCACCCATGTGCCAGCCGCGAGGTGCTTGGCGAGCACCCATGTGCCAGCAGCGAGGTGCTTGGCGAGCACTCATGTGCAGCATGAGGTGCTTGGCGAGCAACCCATGTGCCAGCAGCGAGGTGCTTGGCGAGACACCATGTGCCAGCATCGAGGTGCTTGGCGAGCATTCATGTGTCAGCAGTGAGGTGCTTGGCGAGCACCATGTGCCAGCATCGAGTGCTTGGCGAGCACTCATGTGTCAGCAGTGAGGTGCTTGGCGAGCAACCATGTGCAGCAGCGAGGTGTGTGAGCACCATGTCAGCAGCGAGGTGCTTGGCGAGCAACCATGTGCCAGCAGGAGTATGCAGCATAAACGTAAATTAACGGGGTGAAACATGGAGGTGGTAGTTTTTTTAAATAGGATACGAAGCGAAGCAGGCACTATTTGCTTGTTAGTAAAAATAGAGGTAAATAACTTACTGCTTTAGTGTCTAGTTGAATTCACGCAAGAAATCAAACTTGTTTACAATTAATTTCACAGAACGAGCCAAGATTGGAATGTGGGAATGATCTTTGGATGTACCCAGATATTTGTAAATTTAAAAATGGCACCTGGACACGAACGTTGAACCTGTGACCCTTGGCTTATCATACCAATGCTTTATTACTGGGCTATAACTGACTCGTCTCGTAATCCGGACCATTCTTCACTTCTATTTCAAGGTAGAGTTTGTAAGGTACGTGTGGAATCGATCAGCTAACAATGAGTTATCATTGATATCACAATCACAGGTGAATCAGGGGTCTTCCTTATGGTGCGAGTACATCTCCTTTAAAACCCTACCTTTCCCGTCATCCCCCCTTTAAATTAATTAAATGCTGATAGCTCGGACTGGTAATAAGACAAGGTGCAAAATAAGAACTCGATTCACAAATTGTTTCTTGTGCAGTTCTTTCCCTGAGGTGAGGTGTGCGCACGCACTCTTGCTTTGTTAGTGTTGTAGAGTAATGATTAGTGCATCAACAGCTTCGGTTACGTGAGAGCTAGGTCGACAACGAGTCTCGTCAATGAAACAAAATAATGCGCGAGCATAGACCTATCGTTGAATTGAATTAAACTAGCACGTCTTAACTTAATCGTATCAGTGCCACGAAAAAAAAATTAATTGTACGACACAGTCTTACTTTCTTATATTATATATTATATTATAGCTAAGGTTTTTTTGGAACCGCGTATTACTACCCTTTCGGTTATACGCACAGGTACTAACTAATTACGTTAATGGGTTACGAATGACGAAGATCGAACTTAGAGAAAGTGAACTCCCAATTGAGTGAAGAGAGAGAGAGAGAGAGAGAGTGTGGAAAACTATTTAGGGAAAATAAACACCCTCAGTAGAGTCCAGCGGTTTCGAACCCTGATCTCCCTGTCATCGGAGGTCTCAGTCACCGGAATCATGATCAAACTTAAAGTTCACCTTAACGTACAGAAACTAGTGTGTGATCAGGCTTCAAATAACGTAAAGTAGCAACTTTATCAAAACATAGACAATGGATTTGAACTATTTGAAAACAAAATCATAAAATGAAACTCAATCATTTAGAGATGATTAGGATGCAAGTACTTGTAATAGAAGCTTAACTGGATGTACAAATAAAGTGTAACAAGAAGTTACGTTGTTTTAGAGTTCGCGAGACGCGGACAAACGAATTATATCGAATAAATCGTCTGCACACCATAAACAAAGGTAGTACTAAAGAGCCGTGTTGACGGGATCGCAACATGATTGTCGTTAAGTTAGTTCCATCGTGATGGCTTACATTTAAAATAACTATGTGAGGAGAACCTTTACGTTACGTTACGTAATCGTTAGGATGATCGTGATCCCGAAAATATACCATTAGACCACCGAGGTAGATTTTAGAAAATAATTCTCAAAAATAAGATAATCTAGTGAAAACCCTTGAGAAATACATTTGCGACAAAATTGCTTTTTTTTTTACAAGATTTCAAAATTTCAAAAAATTAATTATCTGTAAACTATTCTCGAATCAATTTTTCTCTGAGAAACAAGTATACAATGTTGTTTATATAAGAGCAGTGTTTTTAATATACTCGTTAATTGACCTTTAATTCAGCTATTTTTTTTTTTTTTTTTTTTTTGCCATTGGGGATTTTGGAGGCAATTTAAATGCATGTGATGATGGTTTTTCCTAGTATCAAGTGGTTTTAAAATGTAACCTTTATATTCGGTGCATCTTCAGTTTTCTATATTGGTGGTATTCAAAATGGACTTGCATACCCCGGGGTTTAAAAAAATGTATATATAGGCCTATATAATTTAATGATAAACACTGAATAATCAGGGCTGATTTATGGGTTGGCACAAGAGAGCCCTAGTTTTAAGGATATGCAATCTGGATACCTCAATTTCTCTCTTTATATATATCCCCTAGATATATATTAAAGAATATATATAATTTGAATTATGCACCAATAACGTTGGGGATACACGAACAAAAAATGTTGAATATTACTTTTCTCTATTATAATTATATTGTATATAATTTAGGTTCTTATTGGAATAATTTGCTGTCTTGTGAAGAGGAAAGGCCTTTGTTTCTTGTACTTTATCGATTAATAAATGCTTTACAAGTGTTTAAATAACAATCTTGCATATATTTATTTAATCTATTAAATGCTAATAGAAAGAAAGTAGAGTATGCAAGTACAAAAGAATATCGGGCACATGCAAAGAGAGTTCAAGAAAATCGATAGAAGCTTTTTTTTTTAAAAAAAAACATACTCATAAAACAATCTGCCAAGCAAAACTGTTACGGGGGAACGTTTTTTTTTAAGCACCCTTTGGCCAGAAGACTTCATTTTACTTCAAAAGGGCCTATAGGTATGAAATAGTCAACATCCCACGCGGGAGGGAAAGTAATATGATTTATTGTCCGTAGTGTTGCAATTTTTTGTTTTAAAAAAAGAACATTTTATGCCCAAATAAATTGAATATTGCTACGTTTAGTTGAGTTCTCTACACATAATAATCTAAACCGTTATGGAATATTCATCATTAACGTAATATAATATTATGAGAAACCTTTAAAATCAAGAAAAAGTTATCAACAAATACCCCAATGCTCATCACAGATGTTCAAGAACTGTTGAGATTACTAGCTCAATATAGGGATAGGGTGTAATGAGGTGGACTGGATATAACTAGCTCGAGATAAGGATAGGGTGTAATGAGGGAGACTAGATATAACTAGCTCAAGATAGGGATTGGGTGTAATGAGGGAGACTAGATATAACTAGCTCAATATGGGATAGGGTGTAATGAGGTGGACTGGATATAACTAGCTCGAGATAAGGATAGGGTGTAATGAGGAGACTAGATATAACTAGCTCAATATAGGAATAGGGTGTAATGAGGGAGACTAGATATAACTAGCTCAATATAGGGATAGGGTGTAATGAGGGGGACTGGATATAACTAGCTCAATATAGGGATAGGGTGTAATGAGGGAGACTGGATATAACTAGCTCAATATAGGGATAGGGTGTAATGAGGGAGACTGGATATAACTAGCTCAATATAGGGATAGGGTGTAATGAGGGGGACTGGATATAACTAGCTCAATATAGGGATAGGGTGTAATGAGGGAGACTGGATATAACTAGCTCAATATAGGGATAGGGTGTAATGAGGGAGACTGTATCGAACTAGCTCGAGATAGAGATAGGTGGCGTAAATGAGCTTTCGATTTCCTAATGTCATAAAGTAAGAGAATTACACTAAATGCATTTTCTACAGCCCTTATTTATTTTTTGTGTTAAAAAAAGATTTGTTGCTAAAATAAAATAAGTACTGTTCCCCTTCCACCGCCGGTAACACGTTGCACAAGTATATAAATACAGATTTATTAAGTTTTTAAAATTCCAAGTTATTAATCACCCTCATGTCTCCATAGAACTAAAGGCTTTAAAATTTATAAGTTTTATAATATTTAAAAAAAATCACGAAGTGTGAAATTAGTCTATTTTCAAAAACGTTTTACACGAAATATCGATGTTCAGAAATTATGAGTTATTATCTAGGAACAAAAAATCAAGCGTGTCTCTAACAATTAAGGTCATGTTTGAACTCGGGCACAACAGAAAAAACTAATTTTATTATATATTACCCGCCTCGGTGGCATAGTTGGCTAACGCGGCTAACGAGGTTCGAATCTCGGTCGGGTGAACTGGGGGTGGTTTTTTTCCTAAATTGTTTTCCACTCTCCCTCCACGCAAATTCGGGTTCACTTCCTCTAATTCAACCTTCCCAATTCCTAATCCATTCGCGTTATTAGTACTTAAAGCGTATAACCCGAACGGGTAGTAAGACGCGGTGCTAAATAAAAAATAAAAATATTATATATTTTTTTATTTAGAAGTAGTGCACTTGCGCTGAGTAAAAGTGGAAAACCACCCTCAGTACACCTGAGTGAGGTTGAACCCTGATCTCCCTGTCATTGGTAGAACAGTCAATTGCGAGAGTGACGCTTTAGACAATGCAGCCACCGAAGATGGTAAATTATAAATTAATTGAGGATGATTCCACTGATTTTGAAAATTCGGAACTGTCTATTTTCAAATAAATAAAGGCGTGTGAGGATACTTTCATCCAAGTAGGCTGCCCCTTAGTAAATAATAATAATAATAATAATAATAATAATAATAATTAAAGCACTAACCAAAGAAATTATTACATTCCTAAGGAGCTGAATCAAATTTAATAGATTATTATTATTATTATTATTATTATCATCACCGCGTCTAACTACCCGTTCGGGTTATAAGCACTTACGCTAATGTGTAATGGTAGGGTGATTGTGAGATGAAATGGAGGACCTACAGTTTAACGTGGGATCCGAACCATGGTAGAGGCCTGGCATTCCACATATTCACAAGTTGTGATTAATACACGTCTTGTCAGAGGTGAAGGAAGGGTTTGGCAATCAGATAAATCTGTACCGGGACCGAGGATTGAGCCCCGGACCCCAGCTCAGAAGATAGAGATTGGAAAATTTGTCTGTAAATAGATTGTTGCATTCATCTTTTAAGCAAGATACACTTTTATTCATTTTAAGTATTCAATTTTAACTAACGTAATTTGATAATATTATTTAATCAGTGCTTAACTTTTGATTAACTATTTAATTTGTTAGCTGACAGGATTTTAAAATTAATTTAAAAAAATGTTTTATCTCAATTGACGTGGGACATACACAAACAGAAGGAAAAATTGAAATAATTATTAATTATGTTTAAATAATTATCATTTGCCACTTGTTATGTTAAGTGTTACAAAAACCTCTACAATCCCGGCTGCCAAGGAGATAGGGGTTTTATTTATGAAAAGTTGATAAAACTATGTAAACAATATAGCACACCCTCCATAAGTTGAGTCGTTTATATAATATGAAATATTATTCCATTAAATGCAAACAATAATGACATTAAGGTAAGCCTACTTTTTATTTACAAAAAGTGTCAAATATGATGAGCTATTTTGGATAAAGATGCTTACTAGGTATTACATCACCTGGTTTGTGAAATTTCATTAAGCTAGTAGATTGTAGGAAATGTTACTAAGAGCAATAATGTTGCAGTTTTTATAGCAGTCACTTTTTTGGCCAAAATAAATAGAATATTGCTCCAGTAGAAACATAGAGCTAGATTTTCTACACATGGCGATAACAACAAGTCTTGAATATATGCCATGAGCATAATATTATTTATTAGAATTTGATGAGAAACTTTTTAAATGAAGAGAAAAATTCATAATCAAATTCTAGGACACCCTGACAGATAAAGATTATTGAGATTGCTATGCGAGGAAAATTAAATTATTTCTTTTCAATGGAGAGGTATTAGATTTATTTTGCCTCTTTAATTTTACTATAAAAACAAACTGAAAACAATACTGACAGAGTCACAGCCCCCCCTCCTCTATAAATAAATATAACTCCTCGTGTCTGTGTTATCAGGTTAGTAAAAGCTATAAGGAGGTATTCGAGACTCACCTCTCCAAGTAACAACCACGTGAGCCGGTGTGTCTATGAGTCCGCTCGAGATAGTGAGGCTAGTAATGTGCGCTTAAGGAGCACAAGAACACATCGACACAGTGTGACTCACAGCCGCTAACTAAACTCCTCTCACCACGCAACTCCGGGAGATTGAGAGGGGAATGAGAGGGGGGAAGGGGACTTCTCCCTCTCCAGCTGACCAACAATAGTCGGTGACAGTCCAGCCGTACTTCCTCACGTGCACACACACACACACACCACACACACACTTGTAGTTACCGTTTTATTCCAATCAAAAGATGAGTGAGTGTGGTGGTTTTTTCTTCTTCTAATTGCATACGAAATTAATCTCTTTAGTAGTGGTTACCAAATTTTCTCGACTTGCGAACCTCTTTCACAAACATCTGAGTTGTACGAACCTCCTGATAAATATCCATAGCCAAGCACTTAATTGTATACCTAATTTTAATGAAGGTGATTAATAGCAATCAAAATGTTTAATAGCTTTAAATTAACATACTATAACTACGTTAGATACTTTGAGATATCCCACCAAAAAAATAATGCAAGAATATTGAAATTATTAAAGTACAAGTTCAAATAGCTATACATTTAATTTAAAAATTAATAAACCGAAATTAAATAAGCAATTATTGTTACAATATTATCACATTACACATATTTAAAAAAAAAATGGAAATGGCTGCTTTGATATAAATGAAATACCTTCATGTAATCACAAAATTCAATGCCGATTTAAGCTTTGAAATGTTTACACGTTTTAACAGCTACTCACTCACCTCTCCACGTGACTTAGTGAGAAGGATGCGCTTGCTTTGGATAGCAAAGAGCTTTAAGAGCGTGCGCGCATCACATACCAATCAACTCTGTGATACAGAAGTCTATACATTGTAAATTTACACGAATACTATTGCACGTGGATAATTTTTAATTAAACATTAATGGAGATAAAGAGTTATTAGAAGTTCCCAATACTGAACACTATTGAAATATTAAATGATATTTGGATTTAAAAAATGCACTGGAAAGGCTGTTTTTGACCATTTATGAATGGCTTCATAGATAATCTCTGTGCACAAATCTTCATTCTGTCATAATAGGGACATACTGTAGTTGTTACCAAGAAACTTTGTCGCTTTGTCCCCCATCGTCACCGCGGAAAATTTCCAGTAATCATTCAAATACGAAAGGCACTACACATATCTCTGGCCTTTTCTTTTCTCCTTTACTCCCATACCTCCCGCGTACACACACGAGCGCCGATGCGAGCCGGGACCTTAGTTTGGCTTGCTATGATGAACACTCTTAAAGTCAGGAACCAAAGACGATAAATAAAGTCTCAAGTCACTTCCAGCATTGAGCCTATTTCTGTTGTCGAAAGCGAAACAAATTATTGATGGGGTATAGAAAAAGTAAGCGTAGGTTTCTGAAGAGACAATGGACAAAAACCTCACCAAGTTTAGGTACTAGAATCTTGTAAATGTGCCTCACAATATTTCACAAATCGTTCGTTAAAAACCCGCCATTACGGAAATATTTTGGTGGACCCCTTGGAATATTTCGCTAACCCCTAAGGACTCGCGAACCACAGTTTGGGAACCAATACTCTAGAGCAATGGCTCTCAAAGGGTGTGCCGTGAAATCCTAGACATTATGTTATTGTTGATAAAAAAAACTTAAAATAATTTAATTCAATATATTAGTCTAAAGGTATGAGAGAAAAATGAATGAAAACTTTAATACATTTATCTTCCAGAAAATATGATGGTTTGCAACAAATATTTTATTATTCAATTCTTGAGCCTGTCGTGTCTTACTCAAAATTTCAATTCTTGGTCGAATATAGTACCAAAACATACATATTTGCTGTTCAACTTAAATAAGTATTTCTAAATATGTGCATGTACGAATCTCTTGTAGTGTTACAAACTTGCATATTCAGTGCCTCAAAAACTCAAGACAAGGATTAGTGTGCTGCTAAAAAAAAAATTGGGAACCACTGTTCTAGAGGGGTAGTAAATTGACGTGGTCAAACATTTTCGTCGATGCCCATCCCAAAGTTTCAAGTTAGTCTTACTACAGTCTAATTTTTATAAGAAGAGCCTTTATTTGACAGAAAAGTTACTAGATACATTCTCATGTAGGGGCCTATTCATACATCAAGTCATGTGATATGCAAATGTCAATTTTGATATGTACTTTCATTCCCTATAAAATAACACTAATAAACTAATTATATTACTCTTTATTAATTAAAGTAATTAATGTGCACTTTATGAACAGAATGTATCAGCACACGATATGTAAACTTTTTTTAGCATCGCATCTTACTACCCATTCGGGGATATACGGTGACATATAAACTAATTTAATTCTAGAAACGTCACAGCATCCAGCCCCCCCTCCCCCCCGGCCATTATTTCATTACCGTGAAAGGGGAAACAAGCGTTACAACAATGATACAATTTTCGGGAATGATTGTAATCAAACCAGGAAACTTTAAATAAGTAGGCAGACACGCTAACGACTGGCCTAAGACCCGCCTCGGTGGCGTGGTTGGCTAACGCGCTAGTCGTGTTGAGCCCGACCGCTGAGGACGGGAAGATCGAGGTTCGAATCTTGGTCGGGTGAACTGGGGTGGTTTTTCCTAAATGGTTTTCCACTATCCCTCCACGCAAATGCGGGTTCACTTCCTTTAATTCAACCTTCCCAATTCTTAATCCATTAGAGTAATTAGTACTTAAAGCGTATAATCCGAACGGGTAGTAAGACGCTGGTGGTAAGTATGAACTATGAATATGACTGGCCTAAGGTAGCAGTCTATAAAATGACTTAATTGTTGACCAGGGTAAAATATGTTTGTATTTTATAAATTATTCCTTCTATGGACATTGGGGCTATACCTGTCCAGCCTGTAAACGCTTAAAATTCATGATTAATTGTGAAGGGAAAGGAAATAATTTTATTTGCTGTGGCTCTGGTTGAAATTACCCCCTCCCCTTTTCCACCAAGCCAATAGGAAAATAATATGATTTTTTTTAAACTAAGAATCTTTCTTGAAGTGATCTCAACTGAAGGATACAGGAGAAAATAAAATAAATGGTACGGCGCATCACACAAATTTTCTCTCGCTTTTATCTTAAAAGAAACATTTTCTAAAAACTCGTAGGATTTGTGAAAAGAAATAATAAGTATATGCATTGTTGTAGAAACATCACACCAAAGATCATAAATGAAATAATATACACTGTTAATTACTTACTCTGTGGTATTATGAACTAGAAACAGTCACAGTAAAATTGAGAAAGAGAAACATCTTTGTCCACCAAAAATCATAAGAATTAAATCCATTTAGAAAGACCTGAATTAAAAAGTTTATATATTTGCTTATAGCTCAGAAATTGGTTTTATAAAAACATATTTAGTATAACATATTTTTATCTTTGATAGTACTACAATTTTACAATGAAAATTTATTTCTTATCTCAACTAGTTGCGTAGAAGCTATTAAAATTGGAAAATTTCCCTTATGTAAAGTACCCTCAAATTCATGTTCATAAGAAAATGAAAATTTCCATCTGGTTTTTAACAATAAACAGTGACTAGATATAAAATTTAATCAAAATCTTTACATCGAATTTTGAGAAAAATGAATTTTTCTCCTTTTGCCCTTAAGTAAACTACCTATATTTTTAGGGTTGGATGTCTAATTCCAAAATCCTTGAGGGGAGCTTATAATAACTCCAGATACCAAGTTTTAGCCCAATAGGTAGAACATTTCCGGCTCTAGCTGATGTACAGACAGACAGACGACAATGAGAAAACAACCTTTTTGGTTTCAGGGGTTTATGTTGACATTAATCAAAATCTCGAGTTAGATTTTTTTTTAACAAGCACAATACTTTTTCTTCGAGTTGTCATCTCAAACCTCACAAGGACTCCAGCAAATACAGTTTTAAAATCAATTTAAATATGACAGATACCTCTTTTAGCCAAAATCTAAAGTGCATCAGAAAATTCTCATTGAATGTCTAACAGATGGTAGCACTAACTCAATTTGAGTTTAAACAATTGAACTTTCTTGCTATTCTCCTTGTACCCTTAAAATGATTAAAACACGATTAGACTTGTAGCTGACCAAATTTGTGGTCGAGTGATCATAGTTCCTGGCTACAGATCCAGAGATCCCGGGTTCGATCCCCAGCGTTTTCAAATTTTTCTGTGAAAGAAATGTGGTCTATAACGGGGTCAAACTCAGCCTAGTGAGAACAAATTAGGAACTAATAAATAAGTGATTACTTTTATCCAGAAAACTGAGCATAATGAGCCAGTATGTCCGTTGTGATGACCACATGACGCCCTCTATACGCAAATGCTAGTACTCTCATCGCTAATGGCGGCGGCTGCTCGGTCGCTCCACCTCACTCACAGATTGACGCCATATGCAATTTTAGACTTGTAGCTTCTAGATAATACGACTTCAATATTATCTACTAGCATAGATATAGAGGAGGAACATATGAACTACATTATTAATAATACTTTAGAGAAGGGGAGGTGGGAGAATTTAAACCACAATTCTCCTCTGTAACCTCCAGCCACACAACTCCTTCCCCCCAAGAAATCCACCCTCCACTGCAAGCCTCTGAGGACAGTGAACAATATTGTTAATATGCAGCCACCATGGTTACTACTGTCTAATTTATCTGAAAGGACTTACCGTAATAATACAAAGAATTTACCTTGGAAACTGACTGAATCAAACAAAAGTCACGCATATGTTTCTTCGACAACAAAGAAACGGAAAGCCATTTCTATTAAAGTTAAACTTTAATGTTATAAAGTTATGATTCCTTATAGTCGCGCAAACATACCCAGTATATCACTAGTTAGTAGAGAAGAGGAATTAAGCGTAAACATTACTCAACTTTGTACTAATTCTGTAGTGTTAAATAACGTTCGACCTTTCGAAATGTTTGAATCTGCCCATGGTTTGAACGATAGCATCGTTGAATTGTTGAAGTGTCCGATTTGTTACGAAAGTATGGCACCTCCCATCTTCATGTGTATGAACGGACACAACACTTGTCAAAATTGCAGGTAGCTAATACCTTCTTTACCCATTTCTTGCTACAGATAGCATGTTAGGGGGAGACTGCAGGTAGTTAATACCTTCTTTACCCACTTCTTGCTACAGATAGCATGTTAGGTGGAGACTGAAGGTAGTTAATACCTTTTATACCCACTTCTTGCTATAGATAGCATGTTAGGTGGAGACTGAAGGTAGTTAATACCTTCTTTACCCACTTCTTGCTACAGATAGCATGTTAGATGGAGACTGCAGGTAGTTAATACCTTCTTTACCCACTTCTTGCTACAGATAGCATGTTAGGTGGAGACTGCAGGCAGTTAATACCTTCTTTACCCACTTCTTGCTACAGATAGCATGTTAGGTGGAGACTGAAGGTAGTTAATACCTTCTTTACCCATTTCTTGCTACAGATAGCATGTTAGGTGGAGACTGCAGGTAGTTAATACCTTCTTTACCCACTTCTTGCTACAGATATCATGTTAGGTGGAGACTGCAGGTAGTTAATACCTTCTTTACCCACTTCTTGCTACAGATAGCATGTTAGGTGGAGACTGCAGGAAGTTAATACCTTCTTTTACCCACTTCTTGCTACAGATAGCATGTTAGGTGGAGACTGCAGGTAGTTAATACCTTCTTTACCCACTTCTTGCTACAGATAGCATGTTAGGTGGAGACTGCAGGAAGTTAATACCTTCTTTACCCACTTCTTGCTATAGATAGCATGTTAGGTGGAAACTGCAGGTAGTTAATACTAAGTTACCCTTATTTACACAATATATTACTTCTCTCATTTGATATTAATAATTTGTTGCTGCTCTTATTTTATAGGGTGTTGCGGACAGTCACGATTCGTATAAATGGATTTCTAATGTATTCATGCGTCAAATAAGTCACGTGATCTGCAATTGCCGCTTTTAATAAATATTACTAATTCTTATAAAACAACACTATTAATATAGTAATATGTAATCATTGTTGACAGCAAAAATAAAATAATATGTCTGTGTTTTTTCTAAAATGAATTATTCCTTCCCAAACTCTATCGTTGTCTGTAGGTTGAAAGTATCGGCCTGTCCTACCTGCAAATGTCATCTAGGTGATATCAGGAACAGGTTCGCAGAGACCATCGCCGAGAAGGTAACGTACCTCTGCAGATACGTCAAGAGAGGTTGCCGGGAGCTGCTCTCTATCGCCGACAAGTTTTCCCACGAGGAGGAATGCGCGAGCAGACCCTGTATCTGTCGCATCTGCGCATCTTGGTGCGGGGAGTTCAGCGAGCTTCTGGAACACGTGCGCGCCGCTCACCTACATCGGCTGAGGAACGAGGACATCAACACCGTCCACTGCAAATACTTCAACGAGAACACCAGCAACGAGCTCGTCATTCTGCTCACCTTCCAAGGTAGAAACGGGCAGAAGCGGTTACTTTCGGGAACACTTCAAAGTAGCAGCTGGTAGTTTAGTCGTTCGTGAACTACAGTTTCAAGTTCACTTGTTTGTCAACAACAACTTGAAATTTAGTCGTTCGCGAATGGTATACAACATGTCCAGTCGTTAGCAAACAACCTACAGCTTGTAGTTCAATAGTTCGTGACCAACTTACAACTTGTAGTTGAGTCGTTCGTTAACAAACTACAGCTTTTAACTCATTAGTTCATGTACTATGACCTGTAATTCCCTCGTTAGCAAACAACCTACAGCTTGTAGCTCAATAGTTCGTGACCAACTTACAACTTGTAGTTGAGTCGTTCGTTAACAAACTACAGCTTTTAACTCGTTAGTTCATGTACTATGACCTGTAAGTCAGTGGTTCGCGAATGATCTACAGCTTTTAGCTTAGTTATTCGCGAACGACCCACAGCTTATAAGTCAATTGTTCGTGAACAACCTACATATTGTAATTCAGTCGATTGTAGTATTCATTAATATATAATGATCAACAAATATAAAAATATGACTAAACGGTAAAAATCAACTTAGGCTGTCACTCACCATATGCTCCATTCAATCCCTTTCTCTACGGCCTCTCGGCCCAAGGCCGATTCAAGCACACCCGCCTGCGGAAAGGGTTGATTTTTTGTCTGACGAGCTAAAGAGTCAGAACAATGCACCCTTCACAGCAGTTCCCTAATGTTCGAGAAGTATAGGATGACATCACACCTTGACCCAGAATGTTCCGGATGTTCGATTAGGATTACGTGGCAGCCTGTTATGTAGAATCCTCACCTGATAGTCGACATAAGTTTCCTTCCCTTATTACTTCCCTTTGTTCCCCTTACCTAAGATCTCCTATATCCTATCCTTATCTGGGCCAATATAAAACAATTTTTGGTGGAGATTTCATTCGAGTAGGAGCTAATTCGCTAGCTCGTGAGTTAAGTGTAATGTAAGCATAATTATGTATATAATATATTTAAATTTTTAATCCTACTAAATTGTGTTGCAGCCTAAAATTAATAAAATAATACTTGTTCATATTTTAAATCTTTCAGTCAAAACTACTGTTTCGATTCATACTTTATTATTATATCATATTTATGTGAGGGTGTTTGTCAAACATACTAATTTTGTTTTGCCCCTTTTGGACTTTTGAAATATTTTGAATTTATGGAACTTTAACTTTTTTGTGAGGATATTGACAACATGTCATTTCTAGGGAATATTAACTAGATATTAGTCTTTGTCTTTAAGACTTATTTCGTTTTTCTCTAGTCTAGATAAAAACAATTATCTTTGGGCAAATAATATACTTTCTCTCCGATATGATATTAAAGGGTATTGGATGCCAATTAAATATAGATTTAGCTTTTGTTTCTGTTACTTTGTTACTGTCATTATAGATTTACTAGAGTTAATATATTATTTATGTAACTATGTTTCTTCCTTTGTATTGCTCGGTCTTCTTTAGTAAGGCAGTTGAAGTTTTCACTCCATTTTGGAATATTTCTCTGTTAATATATAAATGTTTATTCTATTAAAAGTATTTCTTGTTTAATTATAAATGATAACTTATTACTTAAAACAAAAAACCATCCCCGTTTAATATCGGACAAAACTTAAGGAAACATTATGAACAGTTTCCTAAACCCAATATTTATTAATTAATGTGGCTTTACTATTTGAATTCCTGGGTATTTAGCTTAACTTCTATATTGGCTGAGCTCCTTCAAGCTGGATCTTTCTTTGGGGTTGTTTTTTTTACCCAATATACCATTAAAAATACTGCTTGCCTAAATTGACATTCTGCTCTGTCGTTTTAAGTTTTCCTTGTACCATCTGTGTGCTCCCAAGCTGTCCTTTTATATAATTATAACAAAAAGGGGCTACAGAACAATTTACATCTTGTAATTCAGTAGTTCACTAACAACCCACATCTTGTAGTTGAGTAGTTCACTAACAACTCACATATTGTAGTTCAGTAGTTCATGAACAACCCACATATTGTAGTTCAGTAGTTCACGAACCTACATATTATAGTTCAGTAGTTCACGAACCACCTACATATAGTAGCTCAGTAGTTCACGAACAACCTACATCTTGTAGTTCAGTAGTTCACGAACAACCTACAGTTAGTAGTTTAGTCATTCACAAACGACCTACAGTTAGTAGTTCCCGAATTTCAAGAAGATGAACTAGTTCAATTAGTCGAGTTGTAAGAATCGTTGGCAAACTACCTGTCTCTCTGTCCCAAGGTGAGATGTTCTGGTGGCACTCCAAGAGAGATGTTCAGAACAGGATGTTCTACGAAGTCTTGCAGTACATCGGTGACAAAGAAGAAGCCCTAAAGTTCCGATACCGACACAAATTCACGACTGCCTTCGGCGATCAACAAATTATCATCACAAACAGAACTTTCCCTGAAAGTACAAACGTAAAGGAACTGTACCATTCCAGAAAATGTCTCACTTTGGAGTTTGATCGGCTTAAAAATTACCTCAATGAAAAAACATTGTCTTTTGAATTTGAAATTAAGCGTACATCAATTGCAAAGGTCGAGTAAATTGTCTATATCATCATAATTTTGTAAATTAGAACGTTAACTATTGTAAAAAGAATCTACAATACCTGTGAACACAATGTTTTATACTACAATATAACTATCAAATAAAATATATGTTTACTGTGTTAATCTTTACAAATAGTTTCCCTATAAAATATTGCATTGAATATTCGAGAGAACCTATTTTTAGCATCGCACATTAGTACCCATTAGGGTTCTACGCATAATTATTTACTTTAATGTATTGATGAAAGCGGGTGAATTTAGAGGAAGTGTAGGCTACCAGAATTTGTGTGGAGGGAGAGTGAAAAACTATTCAGTAAAAACCACCTTCAGTAGACTACACCTGACTGGGATTTAAACTCTGATCTCCCCATCATCGACAAATCAGTATCTTAAGGCCCTTGGCCTTGTCAAGTGCAAGACTAAAACTTATTTTGTGGGATGGTGGGTGGAAGGGTGAAAGTCGTGGTGTGGCTTCCCAACCAACCAAAGTATCCTTCCGCGCCAACAAGAACAGATGTATCAGAGAAACCGTAGATGGCGCTAGCTATCGGACAGGTCTTGTGGAAAAATCATAGTTTTGGAAATATCAGTTTTCTCGAGAATGAGTGAAATTTTTATGTTAATATTTTCACAATCCCTTCTAACAAAATATATCAATGTTTATTAATTGTTACATTTTCTTATTTTTTGTTATGAAGCCGGCAGTTTTCTATTGAAAAATATCAATTCTATCGATATTTGATCAGGAGGTGTGTATATAAAAAGTATAACTTAATCAACATGTTTCTATCCTTTAACCAACTGTTTCCGAAAAGAAAATTGCAAAACAATAAAAGTTCTTGAAGATAAACGTTTGTTCCCATTGCTCTGCATTTCAATGCCAAATGAAAAGGGCCAATTGCCTTAAGAGAGTGACGCCTTAAGCAGTTAAACAACCGAAGCGGGTTTTAGGAATATCCATTCATTAAAGCCAATTCAATAATTAAAAAAAAAAAAGGGAAAATATAAGTTACATTTAAAAACTGTGCAGTGAAAATCAAATCTTTACATGCATTAGTGGGCACGCGGACAATATATCTGGCCCATATGTAGCTTTTGCAGGTGACGGTGCTATGAATTTTATAATACTCCAATAAGTTACTAACCTAGGTATTGTGAGGAGGGATACAATAATTAATCAACCTTTCAGGGGGGAAAGGAGTTTGAACCCCCCACCCCCATAAGAAAACTCTTCAGTACATCCCTAAACACTTAAGTGCAAGAGATAATTTATATTTACAAGATTGGATCATAATATTGTTACAGCCTTCTTTGGTAGTCAAATGGTCTAAGGCAGCGGTTATCAAACTTTTTTTAGAGTGTACCCCTTGGCCATGTCTAAAAGGTTAATGTGCCCCCAAAATAAAAAAATTCCAAATGACAAGCTTTAAAAAATATGACCACTTGGTAAATTATTGATTTATTTAATTTAATGGAAAAAAATATCCGTTATCAAAATATTTCAAATCATCAAATATGACAAAGCTAGTTAGAGAGAATCCTATTGTTATAGTCTTAACATTATCTCTTAATGAGAATCGTTATGATCAGTTAAAAAAAACATAATTTTACTGTACATTTTTAATACATTTTCTTCACAAATTCGTTCAAAAATAAAGAAAAGAGTAAACATAAACACAATATTTTCAAATGAAATGTTTTATTTGTAATTCTATAGCTGTTATATTATGAATCCCAAAGTTTTTCAGTGAGAAGGGTGTGGCTGCATGGCTTGACACAACTTTTTGATGTTTGGTTGTCTAGTTGAAACTTTCAAGCTCCAAATTTAGCCTATTGCGATACTTATTTTTTTAGCTACACCATGGATGAAAAACCACTCTCACAGAGCTATGTTGTTGAGAAAGGCATAATAAACGGCTTATGTAAAACGTGTACCGCGCAAATATGGACAGATTAACTCTAAAAGGCTTTCTTCCTCATCCATACCCTATTAGAGTAATTATCATATACTATGCGTACATCTTGAACAGGTAGTAAGATGCGGTGAGGAGAAAAAAAAATCATAGACAGGTATTAAACAAGGGGATGGGGTTATTTTAGGGGAGGGTGTAGTAGGTTCTCGTAGGAAGAAACTTTTAGAAAATACAAACTTTTCTTGCAGTCAACATTAATAACATTTTTAATTTTTCTATGCCCATTCAAACTATATGCTTATGTACCAATCAAACTAATGGGTTAGGGATGAGGAAGGTTGAATTTCGAGGAAGTATACCCACAATTGCATGGTTATAGGGTGAGAATCCATATAGGAAAAACCACCTCAATACATCCAACCAGGATCGAACCACTATCTCCCAGTCTTCAGGTGTCCAGTTTATTGAGAAAGTAGTGCCTTAGACCATGTAACCACCAAAAAGGGTTTTAACAATATCCTTATTGTTATTTTATAGGTATTGATAATATCTATAAAAAGTAATAGCTCTTCATATCACATGAAGTGACATGAGACTTATGAAAATTGTTTTGGTAACTTTTAAAACTGTCAGAAAAGTTATTATCTAAATAGGATTGTACTTGCTCCTGCAGTGTTGTTTACTGCTCTTTTATCGCTCTAACTGGTATTTATTTAAAGATATCTCTGTTGATTCACACAAAATAAAGTTTTTTATCTGCAAATCCAGGGTTTGATACCTATGAAAAGATAAAAGTAAGCTAACACAATCAGCTGGTTCAGTATTAACATTTAATCCATGGGATACAGAACACAATAATTGTCACAGTAGCCTACGTATATTTATAGTTTAATTCAGATAGAAAATAACATATTACACCTATAAAAGTTTTAAAACAATTATTTTCAATGTTTTTATTTTCTCTCGACACCTCAGAGAGAAAGTGTTGGGATCGACAACAAAATTGAAATCGAGATTTTGATAAATGTCTAAGATTTATGATCCCGTGAAAACAAAAAACTTATTTTCGCAATGCTCGGGATGGAGCTGAAACAAATTTACCAATTGGGCTAAAACTTGGTATCTAGGGTTTTCATAATATTCCCCCTGAGGGGTTTTCAGAATTAGATATCCAACCCTTAAATTAAAGATAGTTTACTGAAGGGCAAAAAGAGAAAAATGAGATTTTTTCAAAATTTGCTATATCAATTTTGATTACATTTTATATCTAGACACTTTTTATCACAAACAAGATGGCAATTCTCATTTTCTGATGAAAATGACTAAGGGTACTTTATATGGGGGAAATGTTCTAATTTTCATAATTTCTCCGCAACTATATGTGATATGTAATAACTCATCATTGTAAAGTTGTGGTATTATTAAAAATACACATCTTTTATTTGAAATATATTTTTATAAAACCAATAGTTTGGGAGCTATAAGCAAAATAAATAAATAAATATATATACACACACACACACACACACTTTTAAATTCAGGTCTTTGAAAATTAATTTGATTTTTATGATTTTTTGCGTATAACTTGAACGGGTAGTAAGACGCGGTGCTAATAATAATAATAATTTTATGCTCTTTGGTGGAAAAAGATATTTCTCTTTTCAATTTTTCTGCACCAGTGTTCCTATTTCCTAATGCCATAGAGTAAGTAACAGTGTATATTATTTAATTTATGATCTTTGATGTAGAGTTTTTACAACAATGTATATACTTGCGAGTTTTTAGTAAATGTCTAGTTTGAGATAAAAGCCTGAGAAAGTCTGTATAGTGCACCATATAATTTATTTTTAGTGTATGCTACCATCATTTTTTGGCTAAGGATTCCTGCATATCTTCTACTGACAGTGGTGGATATGTAACCGTCTCTCAAAATTAGAACACTATATAGGTGCGGTAACTTCAGCCTAATGATATGATGTGTTGATTATGTGGTTCCAGAGAGATTTTAAGCCTAACTTAAACCTAAATGACCAGAGCCTTTGTGGAAAATACTTACAGTAATGCCAGAAATCGAGCCAAGATCTTTAAATTAGTAGCCAGGAATTCTGATCACTAAACCAAGAGGTTGGCTTTTCCAATATTGATTGCAAAACTTTTTTTTTCCCCCTAAAAGTCCTGTTCCACCAGAATCTACTATATGAACCAGACATTTTAATCCCATGTTTACCGACATGAGGCTGATTTTTGAGTCAAGATTCCATTTATAGAAACGTTAAAAGGGCACTGGCTACTCAAAGGGAAATATTTTCACACTACAGTGTGTAGGGGAATGTCAATTCTGTAAACTAAAAAAAGAAACCTCAATTATTTATATTAGAATTTTCTGTTTTAAACTCTCTAACATCTATCTTTATCTATTCAAAGACGGCTAGCTCTGTTTCTATACATTTACTTTGATGTCAGAGCTGCAACATTTTGCTTGAAATGTCCTTAAAATAAAAAATAATTTCACATTTGCATAGATTGTTTCAAATTATAAGAAAGAGATATTTAATCATATAAGAACATGATACTTTTAACTCCATTTTAGCATGAAGCATATCAAACTAATTCTTAAATAACAACCTGCCTCTGTGGCGTAGTTAGCTAATATCACCAGTTTTTTTGTTGAGCTAGAATGCCGAGGATGGGAAGATAGAGATTGGAATCTTGCTCAGGTGAACTAGGGGGAGGGGCGGGTTTCTTAATGGTTTTTCACAATACCTCCACACAAATGTGGGTTCACTTCCTTTATATTCATGCATATTTCCTGAATAATGAACTAACTTAAATAATGTGGTGTTTTTACAAGCCTTCTACACATCTTCAGCATTATGGTAGGTGGGACCCATTATTAAAATTAAATTGTGTAAGTAATGTTGTGGTCAGTTTTTGTTTCGTTACAAGATAAATTGTAACACAATTTTTCTTTTTAACACCCATCTTGCTACTCGTTCCGGTTATATCTATATTCATACCTATAGGCTAAGGATGAATAAGGTATAGTTTAGATGAAGTGTACCTACATTTACAATGAAAGAGTGTAAAATAATTTAAGAAAGAATACCTTCAGTAAACCCATCCAAAATAAATATTCGGCCTTGCCGTAACTCGCCAACATACCCAGATGAGGTTGACGCATGTGTGCTCACCAGTACGCAATCATAATTGTATATGGGACATGGGGATGAAGTTTATGAGGATCATGCTAGCTTTCACCAGGAGAAAGAGGATAAGGAATGAAGTTTGCTGGGCCATAGTTGGGCTACAGGTATGGTCATGAAATTAGAAGGGAAAATCTAAAGAATCCTAAGGAAATAATGGAGTTGAAGTTTGGAGTAAATAGCCCGCCAGAGAAACCAATAAAAGAGAAGAAATGAGCAAATAACAGCAAGTGTGTGAGTGAGAGGAGAAGAATGTTGGAAGGACAGATAGCGAAGGAGGCATTTTACTGAACTGACCTGGCTACAGGATGAAAACAGTAAATAATAATGATGATGATGATATATAAATTTATAAAATAGCATGCTATAAAGATAATTAAACTCTACCATAATTTTCAGCTTTTATGAACCCATGTAAGGAGTTTTCACTAAACCAACCTATGGCACGAAATAAAAAGTCTAAATAACTAAAGTCAATAGGGCAAACATTTTCTCCAGTGCGTTCTGGTTAGTGTTGAAGATGGTGGAGGTGTTAGTTCCGCACTTTACTTATCATGCAAGCGTGAATTAAAGGAAACCAAGTCAACATGTAATTACTACTTAAGACTCTAATGAGAGTTGTTTTAGGTTCTGGTAATTAATATGTGCCAAATGCTAGAGGTAGAATTACTGCTTAAAAGTTATAAAGATTTATTTTTAACTGGGTTAGTAGTTCATGATTGTAGTGAAGATATTATTTTATGATGTTGTTCACTCTTGGAAAAATAATTATTCAATTCATTTTAAAAACTCACTTATTAGTAGGAGATATGTTTTAATAAATTAATATAGGCAGCTATTCTTGCTATGATTGTGAATGTTTTAAAAACACAAATAAGCTGGCCAAGAATCCTACCCCCTGCGCTGGATAACACCTAGCTTAGCTCAAACCAGACAATAGCTCGTCTCACTCCCCAGATAAAACTCAACTTAAGGAGGTAACACAGCTCAAACCAGACATCTTAAGAGCTCGTCTCACTCCCCAGATAACACCCAACTTAAGGAGGTAACACAGCTCAAACCAGACATCTTAAGAGCTCGTCTCACTCCCCAGATAACACCCGACTTAAGGAGGTAACACAGCTCAAACCAGACATCTTAAGAGCTTGTCTCACTCCCCAGATAACACCCAAATTAAGGAGGTAACACAGCTCAAACCAGACATCTTAAGAGCTCGTCTCACTCCCCAGATAACACCTAACTTAAGGAGGTAACACAGCTCAAACCAGACATCTTAAGAGCTCGTCTCACTCCCCAGATAACACCCAAATTAAGGAGGTAACACAACTCAAACCAGACATCTTAAGAGCTCGTCTCACTCCCCAGATAACACCCAAATTATGGAGGTAACACAGCTCAAACCAGACATCTTAGGAGCTCGTCTCACTCCCCAGATAACACCCAAATTAAGGAGGTAACACAGCTCAAACCAGACATCTTAAGAGCTCGTCTCACTCCCCAGATAACACCCAAATTAAGGAGGTAACACAGCTCAAACCAGACATCTTAAGAGCTCGTCTCACTCCCCAGATAACACCCAACTTAAGGAGGTAACACAGCTCAAACCAGACATCTTAAGAGCTCGTCTCACTCCCCAGATAACACCCGACTTAAGGAGGTAACACAGCTCAAACCAGACATCTTAAGAGCTTGTCTCACTCCCCAGATAACACCCAAATTAAGGAGGTAACACAGCTCAAACCAGACATCTTAAGAGCTCGTCTCACTCCCCAGATAACACCTAACTTAAGGAGGTAACACAGCTCAAACCAGACATCTTAAGAGCTCGTCTCACTCCCCAGATAACACCCAAATTAAGGAGGTAACACAACTCAAACCAGACATCTTAAGAGCTCGTCTCACTCCCCAGATAAAACTCAACCTAAGGAGGTAATACAACTCAAACCAGACATCTTAAGAGCTCGTCTCACTCCCCAGATAAAACTCAACCTAAGGAGGTAACACAACTCAAACCAGATGTATTAATAGCGTGTCACACCTTGCCAGATTACACCTAACTTAGTAAAGTAATATAGCTTGGAACCAGGTTCTTAGAATCGTGGCATCAAAAATCATTACATAAAGAACCATTCTTGATTTTTTCTATTCCAGTAGCTATCAAGATTATAAATTTGTATATCCTTAAATAAAACACATTATCTTCAATTTAGTTAGTATGTATTACAAAAAAGTACAATAATATGGCAAAGATCAGTCTAGTATATTTTAATGGCAGTATGTTTCATAAATGTTGAGAGTCAAAATCCAATGTAGCCCTGTAATACTGCAGAGAGGTTGGATTACGATAGAGCACTATGGGGGAAGACTTCATGGTTCGTAGTGTCCTCAAACCCTCCAATATAACATAGCCAACTCCTAATCCACAGCCTTGCATGAAAGAGAAGTCACCTCTCGTGACAAAACCGATTACTGTGCGGCTGCACGAGTCTTTTACGCAAGTTGTTTCCGGTAACCAGAGCTCATTTATTGTACCGGCATCTGTATTTTCACTTGGTTCAGCTTCCTTGCCATTTTTGCGTAGCTTCTTGCGCAGTCGCTTTTTCTGATTGAGCAAGACACTCTGACGAGCACGCTGCAATCTGCGCTCATCTCGATGATGGTCCATATGAACCGGCTCCAAAGGATTTTCCTGTTTTTCTAAATCCTTGGTTGTGGGAAGGCAGATGATTGCACAGGGATCCGGCGCACCACGGCCAATAGTGTGCAGTGTGACTGAGATGAGACAGCCTGGTTGCATTTCTCCAGGGCCATGACGAGAGCGCCAAACATACCACTCTATTCCTGGCCCACACCACTCTTGCACAAGAATATCCCACTCGCAAAGAAATGGACTGGTGATGCCAAGTTTGATAAAGTTAGGCCTCTTGTCAGGAGGTTTTCTGAAAATATTAAATCAAAAAATAGATTAGATTTATAGACAGCATATACCATGTTTACTTACAAAATAAAGGTATTTAAATATTATATATATGTTCTATCATGCTGTTTATTTATTTATAAATATGATTTTATTTTTTTAAATAAGTTTAACAAAACGTTATTAATTTTTAATGACAGAAGCTTTATTTTTTTTTAGAATTGCATCTTCTAACCAGTTCTAGTTATACACATATTATGTACTAACAACGCTGTGTTAGGGATTTAGAAGATTTAATTAGTGTACCTGCATTTGTGTGGAGGAAGAGTGGAAAACCATTTATTAAAAACCACCCTCAGCTCATACAATCAAGATTCTCACCCCAATCTCCCTGCAATCGACACTCCAGGCTATTGTAAGTGTGAAGCTCTTGGTCCAGAGTGGTACAACTCTATTCATCCCATGGGCCAAATCTGACTATCAGTTTGCACCGCAAGCTAAAGATATAATGTATTATATTCTCCCATAAACTTAATAGAGGCCTACACACAACGCTTGACCAACCATTATTTTCAATACTTTAAATTGTATTTTTGGTTGGTAGAATATTTCAGATTTTTATGCCAAAAAGTATTTATTAAATCTCCCAAAAATGAATGGAATATGCTCACACACATACTTTCACTTGACAACTTTGCATTATAAATATATATTTTATACGTAATTTTATTAATCAAATAAATGCATAGTAAAATACAACCATGAGGTTTTTAAATAAATATTTTAATTTGAATCATTAGTTATTTCGAATCTTCCACCAATGGTTTCCCTTTAATTTTCCTCCATGATACTGCAAGGGCCACATTGTCCCACAATGCCTTAGACCACTCAAACACCAAAGAAGGTTGATTGGAGCTAATGGAAGGTAGTTAAGAGGAAATACACCAGCAATGGCTTGTAGAGGATTGAAAATCATAGTATACATCACAACATTTATAACTCCTATCAGTGCATCTGGCCGTGATCTCAATCTCTCAGGGTAGGGCTAAACACGTTAATGCCTCGTTAAGCCTGAGTAGTTATATTAAGTGGAGATGGGTAAAATCCTATATCTCTCGAATTCAAATAGTAAATTTTCTTTCAAATTTTGAATCTTTAAAAATGTTCAATTTTAGTTAAAGGGAAAATATTTAAAAATTCAATGAAAAATAAAATTGTTTAAGTATTGATGCCACTGTCTTAATGATATTTTGTTTGTAATGTCTAATAAATCATAAACTACATAGAAAACACCTTTTTTAAGTAACTTAATTATATTAATGCAATTTTGTCCTTTACTTTCCCCAGCCACAAAAGTCTATATAATTCCTTTTATAAATCTGCTTGAAATCGTTATTTGAAGTCAAGGCCTTCATAAACATATTTTAAATACATTTTTAGAGATCATTTTTCTTTACAACTCTCAAATATTTCTAATACCGTAAGATTGAGGATTTGACTGTCCAATCTACAATATTAAAAAAGCTCTAAAATTTTAATAATATTCATAGTTAAGCTCTAAAGTGGAAGTAAAATATAGGATTGTGTGAAGCTATTATATTTCAACCTGGCTTCGAAACAAATATCAACTTTAACTTTGATTCGAAGACAAATTTGATTTCATAAATAAACTAAACTTTGTAAATACAAATATAGACAGCTAACGTACTCAATTTAACAAATTTATATCAATATGAAAAAATTTGGATTAGGGAAGGATGGGAATAATTTTTTATTTCGGGATGGGAAATTAGTCAAAATATTGGGATTCGAGAAGGGAACGGGAAATTTTAAAATAACCCTTTAGAATAATCTTATATTTAAAATATATTGATTTCGAAACTAATATGGTAAAACTTGTTAAAGTTATAATATTATTAAAACCCGTTTTGGTGGCTGTATAGTCTAAGGCACCACACTCACAATAGACTATACTACCGATGAATGGGATGTTTTGTTTTAATTTGGTCGGGTGTATTAAGGGTCGTTTTCCCTAAATGGTTTCCCACGTTATCCTCGCAAATGCAGGTACACCTCTAAATTCATTCGTCCTCATTCCTAGCCCACTAGAGTAATTAGTACATAGGTGTATAATCAGAGTGAGTAATAAGACGTGGTGCTAAAAAACATTGTTAAAACAAACTACAAAACAATAAAAAATAACACAATAAAATAGATAGAAGTGTGCACGAATAAATTTTTTTTTATCAAATCAAATAACAAAATTTTGAAATAATATCAAATAATACAAATTAATAAAATAGTTAATTTTATTACATTTTTGATGGAAGTTATTTTTATTAGTTAATTTCTTTTGAAAATTGTGTTTTATATTTAATTATTTGCATAGGGAAAAAAAAATACTACAAAACATAATATTTGGCACCTCTCCAATTTATTCTAAGTATGAAACTGCAAAATATTATCTATACTCCATTCACATTAGGAATTACTCTCTAAAAGGTATCTTTTTCCTACCAATATCTTACTACATAATAGATTTCTGGTAGGGAAAAAGGCCTTTCGGAAAACAATTCCTACGCTGAACAGACTTTAGTTTTGAAACCTCTTAAAAGTTATTTTTCTTAAATGTTCTCTCTAGATTTGACACCCCTTAAAGGTGATTGTTTAGCACCCCTTATACTTTACTCCCTGTCTGGCTCGTCAACAAGAGATCTGAATCCTCATAAATGGTCAACCTTGGCAAGCTACTTCCTTTCCTCCCATTTCTGCACCCCAAAAGATAGAAGAATAAATCTGTCCTTCTCTAAATCTTTCAAGCTCTTTTTTCACTTGCTTAACCCAAAAAATCATGTTGATTACAGTCACTTGCCTTCCAGCTTGTCTCTCTACAAGATGTGGTAAAATAACCCCCTCCACATCCCAGCCAACAAGTTTGAATAACAAAGAATAAAGTCTACCAAAAAGATTTACATTGTTGATAAGTAGTAACTGCTAGAACACGAGTGGTGCACCCTTTGTTTTGTTTCTTGGAGCATTATGTATTGTTTCCCGCCCGAATTTTTTCATGAAAGGGTCAATCCCACTCGAACAATGGGAATATATAAATTCCCAACTCCCACCCGTGGGTTCAGGATCCTGGCCACCCCTAAACTGGATTCATTATCTTGGAATGAAATATCACAAACAATTATGTAATAAAACATTTACTGAATGATTATAATTTAGTTATGTAAATAACAACAATATAATACTTTTTCAAAAATAAAACTTTTTTTTAAATTCTGAGACCTCAGTTTATTTGGCTTTGAGAATATTATTTATATTCAATTAGAGTTTGTTTCAAATTGTAAAAGTGGACTTGGCACAACTTAAACAAATTTTAAACTTAGGATGTAAAACTTGACAAGTAGGTAGTCTCAATTATTACTGTTATCTAAAGAATTAATCTTATATGCTTGATTATTACTGTTATTGAAAGAAATAATCTTATATGCTTGATTATTACTGTTACTGAAAGAATTAATCTTATACTCTCGATCATTACTGATATCAAAAGAATTAATCTTATACTCTAAATGTTACTGTTATCAAAAGAATTAATCTTATGCTCTCAATTATTACTGTTATCGATTGGCGTAAAAAAAAATAGATCTTAGTATCACAACTAGATTCTTAGGTCTTCTAATAAACTTAAGTTTTGGTATCAAAATGAAATGATAAAATTTGAAAAATTGTGTTCATCAATAAATAGGTTTTTTAGCATTTAATTTTAATGCTGGAAAATTAATGGATTCATAGAAAAAGAATGGAACTATAAATAATTAACAATCGAGATCGAAAATATTAAGGTTAAAATTTAAGAATGTGAATCATAGGAGTTTGATAGCTTTAGCTTTTTTCATTGTTGAGTTAAGCTCAAGTAAACTCTTCAGAAAGTTCCTAAATACCAAATTAATCTTTGGGCCTGAAAATATGTTAAAAGCTCAGCTCTAAAAAGTTGATTACTTGCAGATCTTGAGAAACAGAATTTGAGAAAAAAAAAAAGAATCGTGATATATTTACAAAAAACTGTACCTAAAATGTTTATCAAAAAGTTGAGCCTGTAATGTTTTTGCTTCTATGCGACCCGCCGCCGTGTCAGGTGGAAGAGGGGATTCTTGCCTGCTTTCAAATTCCAAGGCTGAGGCATCTCTCAGCCCACCTGCTCGAGCGCCTTGGAAGTGCAATCCTAACCACAGCGGCATTCCATAACCGCATGGGGCAATAATGTCCCAGCCACTACTGAAACCTGTAAATATATAAATGTATTTAAAAAATCATATTGACCAAAGTCTAATTTTTCACTTTAAAGCAAACTTGAATTTCAATATATGGCAACCCTAAGGATTCAAGTGTCCTACTCAGAGGCATAACAAGGGTTATGTGGGTTGATGGCCCCCAGGCCAAATAAAAAATAAATTGTGTCCCTTGAAAACTTTTCTTTGAAATATGGTTGAACTCTTATATTGATACACTATCTGGTAACTGTTCAGATTATACGCATATGTACTAATTACACTAATTACTTGGGGATGAGGAAGTGTACCCACATTCGCGAGTGAAAAACTATTTAGGAAAAACCACCCCCGGTACATCCAGCCAATACTCAAACCCTGATTTTCCTGTTATTGGCAGTCTAGTCTATTGCAAGAGAATGATGCCTTACATCATGTGGCACCAAAGCCAGTACATCCCTATAATAAAGTGTTATAATCTGTAAGTGAAATTTTGCCGATGTTAACTCACCCAGTCTGTGTTTCTGGCCACCTGGTCTATGTACTAAAGGAGTGGGATCTCGGGGCCCTGTTCTGCCACCCCTCCACCCTCTCCGGGTACCAGACAGCTGCCGTGGAGTCTGGCCACGTCATCAGCCGACAGTTTGGCTGCGGTTGCTGAGTCCCGAGCAGCAGGATCCCATATCGAGCTCTTATTGCAGTCAGCAGGGAACACATGTACAGACCCTCGCATGTCTTCGCAATAAAAATACACAAAGATAACAAACATCTGCTTGAACCTAAAGTTAAGGGACATTTAAATTCTTAAGGATATTCGAGGATTCAAGATATTGGATTCATGATGTGGGGATTTTTTTTTTTTTTTCAAAGTATGAATTGATCATCGTTTTTAACTTCTGATGCTGCTTAGTGAACAAGAGGAGAAGAATGGAGGCAAATACAGGAGGAAGATTGGTGCAAGGACAGAGGAAGATGGTGGCATTTTACTAAACTGACCAGGTCACAGGCTGTAAAATGTTAATGATGATGAATTGAGACCAGGTGCTAGCTAAGGGCATAGAATTTAAAAACTTTTGAGTTGACTTTCAAACAAATATCAGATTTATCTTGGCTTCAAAAATAATTTCGGCTATGACAATTATGAAGTTTCACCAATAAAAATATTGTTCAATATTGTTCAATAATCGCCATTCTGAGCTATTATATTTATGACAAATCAATATTCATATGAAAAAAAAATCTGAGGTAAATGAATCGTACTTTGTGATAGTAGCTTGATTTATCAAAATAAAACAAAATATTTCAAACAATTGTGCAGTAAAACATTTTCCAAGTAATTCTAGTTTGCAAAGTGATATAAATTACTCCAAAATTATATTTTTTACATGTGTGAAACAACTAAAATAAATATTCGAGCTTTGAGAATATTTCCTATAGTTGATTTGAGTTTGTTTCAAATTGAAAAAAGTGTACTTTGAACATGCTAATGATGCTAAATAAAAACTCCCCAGTATAACGGCCAACTGCAGTTACCATTCAACTTGTTGATACTTGTTATTTAGACCCTGCACACCCATAAATAGTTTCACGTCTATCCTCACATGCAGGGAACACACCTGAAGAAGAAGGTGGAGCCTTGACCTTTGGGAGGCATATGCAGTCGAGGATCCCTGATGACAAGCCCCACAACGACTCTCGGAGGGATCTCCCTGGTACCATTACCTGTCCTAAGATAGTCCATGCATCAGCACAGGGACCTTCCAGCCCAGACACAGTGAGGCACCAGTCAACACGGAATGACTCAAGGGGCCTGTCAGACGGATTCTGTTTAGTGTATCTTTCAGTTCCACAAGATGTACGGTACCATCCACACTTGTGTAATGTGGTGTACGCACAAACGGTACATTTCTTACATTGAGTTTAGTGTCTTCGACCTGCACAATACAAACAATACTGTCAGGGAAAAAAAAACATTGACTGGAGAGAAAAATATTGACACCAGCTTTGTATATGAAACTGGAAAATAGCTCTGGTTAAAAATACAAGTCGCTAGATAAATCTTTAAAGTTTGATTCCTGTATAGTTTTTAAACTTTAGTTGATTTAATTGAATGTTAAGCTTTTATATTAAAAAATAACTAACAAGATTTAGATATATGTAATTTTTTTTTGTACATCCATTACTGTTTCCAGCCTGTGGCCTGAGTCAAGTTTTTTGTTCAAGCTATATATTTTCCACGATCAGCTTGTTAGGCCTGTTGGGGTTTCATACGCCTTACAATCTAACTCAATACTAGTACGGGCACAACATCCAGTCCCCAGCCATTAATTCATCACTGTGAAAGGGTAAACCCACATTTCACCAATGATAAATTTTTCGGCCATGCCAGGAATTGAACCCAGGATTACTTAACTCAGCAGACATACACGTAACCAATTGAGCTAAGGTGTCAGATATATACATATATATGTAGTTATTATTTGGTTAAATTAGGGGTGTGCTCCTTTTTTTTTTAAATCGAAGCAAACTTGAATTGAATATAATAAATATTCTCAATGGAAGTTTAAATACTTTTGGTTGTTTTATGCTTTGAAAAATTAATGTATTGTGTTATTTATATAACTTTATGCACTAAAATAACTTAAAACTTTATTTATTACACAATTGTTTGTAATATTTAATTCCAATTTGAGTAATCAAGTTAACATCACAATATGCAATTCTATTACTTCAGACCTGCTTTGGTGGCTGCATGGCTTAAAGCACTACTCTCGTAGTGGACTAAACTATCAATGATGGGGAGATTTAGGTTTTAATCTTGGTTGGGTGTATTGAGGGTGATTTTTCCAAAACTGTTTTCCACTCTCCCATCACACAAATTTGGTTACAATTCCTCCAAAAAAGAGATGTAAGAAGTAGATAACAGCAAGTGTGCAAGTGAGAGGATAAGAGTGGACACAAATAAAGGAAGAATAAAGGTGGAAGGAGGAAGAGAGAAGTATTTTACTATAATGATCCGGCCACAGGATGGAAACAGATGGCAATGAAGATAACAATTAAGTCATAGGTATGTCATAAAAACCGCCATATCCATCTCTAAGAAGCATGCATGGCCAATTAACAAAAACCTCCACCTTCTTAGCGGCACGAGTCTTCTTCTTTGATTTTGTTTCTTTCAGATCTTGTGTATCAAGTACATCAGGCACATCCATTTCTTGAACCTCGATTGCCCCCCGCTGTTCTGCAACTTGCAGTTCAAACACCGACAGCATTTCTTGTAGAGCTTGTTCATAGTATGCAGGATGAAGCCATACCCACAGAGTTCTAACTACTCCTCCTTCGTGAGGTTTCCATAGATACCAGGAACACCCAATCGCTCCACAAGGATACTTGCCCCTCTGATAGAGCATAGTGGAACCTTCTCTTGACCCACCCAAGTACACCTTTGCGCCAAACGTCAGTCCACAGTCGGCATTTGTGAGCTGCTCTAAACCAATCAGCAAAACTTCCTCTGGTCCACACAGCTCAATACAGCAGTAGTAAGATATATCCTGTTAAAATAAACAAGGCTTGAGATTAAATAGCTACAACAATTTTAAACCATTCGTTAAGGCATAGCAATACTTTTTTTTTTATGGTAGACCAAATTTACTCGAATATAATTTACACTTAATTTATAACTTTAGTTTTAAGATTATATTTACAAAAAATTAATATCAAAATACTATGAAAGTTTAAAATAAATTACTATATTGAATTTTATTTATTCCTTACTACAATTATTTTAATTTGGAAGAAAGCAGAGGAAAGGTGAATGAAAAGCATAAAAAAGGGAACAAATATAATATGGCTTTTACAGTGAAAAGAAGAACACAGTTCACACTTGACATTGCTGCCGCTGGACAAAGAGGTAAAGGTTGCCTCTTGAAGAAAATCGATTGTTACCACCCAAACCTCGATCTATGTTTAATTTCATTGGAACTCATCAGGGAGGAGTACGAAATGTGCAACGCAACTTTCTAAAAGAGGAAAAAAAAAAAAAAAAAAAAAGGGAGAAACAGAAAATTGGTAAAGAATAATAGGACATATACAGTAGCCCCATGACTTCTTTGGTGCTGACTGACAGCTCACAACTGACTTCTGACAGTCAACATTTAGGTATATACCTAGATTTTGACTGTCAGAAGTAACAGCTGCTAAACACATGTTTTTGCAAATCATATGGTTCAGCGTAGGGATACATAATTTGGTCTGGTAACTTTTCAAAGCTGTCAGTCAGCACCAAAGAAGCCATGGGGCTACTGTAGATAGGAAGATCTAAAAAGAACACATAACATAAAGAACAACGAGATATAATAATATCAATTAATTAAGGAATGCTTTTACCATTAATTATATCATAAATACATCTGAAAAAAATATCAACTAATCATTGTGATATTACCGTAAAACCTCATAGCTTATTTCAAATTCAATAAAAACGTATTCACACCGTTGGGCACACAGATTAAACAGCAAGCTAGTTCGTTTTGGTTTGCTGGTGATTTTAAGGAAAGGGTTTGAATCTCAGTCGGGTGTACTGAGAATATTTTTTTATAAATTGTTATCCCTCTCTCGCTTTCCAAACCAATTAGGGTAATTTCCTTAGGGTATACCTTACTCATCCTTGTCCAATTATTGTAGTTAAATGTGGGTAGCCAGAAGGGTAGTCGGATGTATTGCCAAATAAGGTAACATAAAATCTAGATGCAGTTTTTTTTATCTATATCGTCTTAGTAGTCGGTTGGGCTGTACACATACATTAATTACGCTAAATAGTAGGGATGAGGAAGGTAACATTTTAGAGAAAATATACCCAAGTTTGTGTAGAGGGAAAATGGGAACCCATTTCGGAAAAAAACACCCTAAATACACCTGATCAGGATCTAAACTCTGATCTCCCCATCACCAGTCATCCAATCCAACACGAGAGTAACATGTCGGAGCATGCAACCATCAATGCATAAGAAAACTCTATCTCCATATTACTGACCATGAAACTACTCTCACCTGGACCAAGCAATGGTTCGCCCCCGCTCTGTAACAAGCGCGAAAACTCTTGTCAACTGGCCGACTCGGTACTCGGTAACCCCACTTGTTCACCATGTGGAAGCGCTTGGCGTGCCAGATGTGAGTTTCTAGCCATGCCCACTGCCTTTGACGACGGTTGTATTCAGTAAGTAAGTTGGTAGGCCTTCGGCGGTGTTTCCTGCTGGGCCGCTTGCTCTTTCCAATCTCTCCCCCTTTTGAGAGCTTCAACCAATAGAAACAAGAACTTTACTTTACATCCATTAAGCATACTGTTTCTAGACTGTGGTCTGGGTCAGTTTTTTATTAAAGTCATATATTTTCCACTACAGGCTTGCTAGGCCTGTTGTAGAGAAATCAGAACTAAGTGAGTTCAATAAATAGCTGTGTTTTAAGTAAAAATTTGAAGATTTATTTATTGGCTTACCAGTATTTTCATATAATATTAAAATAATATTTTAGAAAAAATATTTTTCTAAACTAATACATCTATGCTGTGATACATTCTTAGCTTTTTTTTACTTAGTATGTAATAATAGGGTCTGCAAAGACAAATTTTTTCAATACTAAGTGAACTTTAATCAAATATATGAAACATTCTCAAAGCCGAACAGAAGCTCAATTTTTTTTTTGTGTGTGTGTAGAGGTTAATCCTTGAAAAAAATACTATAGAGGTCTATTGTGGATATTTACATAATTTTTTTGTACTAAAATCACTTCGAAATATCTTACTAAACAATTGTTTGTAATTTTAGTTATATTATTAATATGACACCTTAGCTCAGTCAGGAGTTGTGTCTGCTACTGAATTAAGGGCCATGGGTTCGTTTCCCAATATGGCCGAAAAATGTATCATTGGTGAAATGTAGGTTTAGCCTTTCTTATTGATAAATCAATGGCCAGGGACTGGATGTTGTGCTTGTCCTAGTATTAAACCATATATTATAAGGCATATGAAGCTATGACAGGCTTAGCAAGTCAGTAGTGGTAAATATTATAGCTTTAATAAAAAACTGGCCCAGGTCATAGGCTGGAAACAGTAACGGATGTAACTAAGTTCTACTATGATAAATTAAGCTATCGCAACATTCAATCCAATTATATCAGGTTTTATCATTTGAATATTACAGTCAAATCTTGATTCTACGACCTTTCATGGTTCCTGGAAAAGGGACGTTATTTCGAAGGGGTCGTTATTGGAATTTTAACAGATTTTGTTCCACCCCTAACATTCATACGAAAAAATTGCATTTTTTAGACAACAAATAGCGTGGGTCATCAAAAATCGTTCACAAAATCCAACCAAAAACGTAACCAAATCAAAATAACAATGTTAAACAATAGCATGGGACGTCAAAAATTGTTCACAAAATCAAACCAAAATAGTAACCAAATCGAGAATCGAAATAACAATGGCAAAAGCAAGCCTGGCCCGTGATGTAGCGGCAGTCGCGCGCGGGTAAACATTGTCTTTCTTGTGGGAGGGAGTGGACAGAGTCAAGTGCTATTGGCTGGCATTGATGAGGTGGTGTCTATTTTTATACCTGACCCACCCCAGTTACTAGTAATACAGTGCTCACAAACGCAGCTACCTAAATAAATGCAACAACACATTTTACAGCCGATTTCCTTAAACTTTTCAACCTTTTTTCCAACATTTTTCACGGTTCCCCAAAAAAGGGTTGTTACTTCGAGAGGGACGCTATTCCCGGGGTTGTAGAATCGAGAGTTGACTGTAATTTTTATAATATATATAGCAGCTCAAAATGGCACAAGTGAACATAAATAAGTATTTTATCTGCAAGGCTTCGTAAATGTTGAAACAGAATTTTTTTTTTTTTTTTTTTTCTAAACCAAGGTGAAGTTTCAAAGCTTCACATACCATTAGTATATATTTATGTTGTTGAGTGATATTTTTCATTTAAAAAAAAGTGTGAATTTTATTTCACCCCTAACTTTTATTCGCCAATGATATTTTCTTTGAAGTTTAGCTATGTTAGATCAAAAACTTTTGTGTTTCACTATGAATTAAACTTTTATTATAATAATAAGAGAATAAATCATAGCTCTTTGATTTGTTTTGTTTACCTCATGATATAATATAAATGAACTAACCCCCTAATGAACTTAAGAAAAGTGTGTGTGTTAGGAGGTAGGAGAGGAGGGTTTAAGAGGGTTAAAGGAAGGGGAAGAATGAATGAAGAACATCTATAATATGTATATTTTATATACAAAATAAATTCGTAAATTCAATCGTGTTGCAATATAATGCACAATACAAAATTTAAATTTGATGAGTCCCAGAAGTTTCACTCATTTTATATCTAAGACTATAGGACTTATTCGAAAAGACAAAAAGCCCTGGAAAGTAGAAAAAAGTTTATCCAAATCTGGTTTATATGATATTCAAGTATAACCAGAAAGCCATTTCACTTACACAACAAAATGAAAAGCTCCAATCACAATTATGTTGAGAGAATCATCAAATGAAAGATTGTTGATACTTTTTATCAAGTTTTAGGCCTAATTCAGTTTGTAAATATATATATATATATATAAAATATAATATATATATATATATAAAATATAATATATCCCCTACCTTATACTGTCATCATAGTGAAAATGTTTTATTTCCACAACACATTAGTATATCATTCACGGTAGGAATTACTCTCTGAAGTTTTTCTACCAATATCCTACTATATAATAGATTATGGTAGGGAAAAAGGCTTTCAGAAGTCAATTCTACGTGAACAGACATTACTAGTTAGAATAAGCTGAGTGTACTCAAGGCACTAAAATAGTTGAGCAGAAATTTCTAAATGCCGGAAACTAGGTAGGTGTACAACGTTCTGTGTGAAGCTGTTAGGCAGTAGGATAACAAACAGAGGCGGAGGAAAATACAAATGACATATAATTTGTGTTGTTAGCCCTACCCCCCACACGAATAAATTACATCATTTGATTTAAAAAGATCCATTCTACGCTACTATTTCCAGCTACCTTTTGTTTCCCGGGTGTTTTTAAGTCTTGATGATCAGCCGAAATATGTGGATATTTTGACTTTTCAAAGTCAAAAATTTCAACTTTTGAAACAATGTTTGCAAGTTTATATCTATGTGTATAGAGTCATAAAAATTAGTTGAGTGTTCATTGCAGTAAAAACTAACCTCATGTACTTTTAAATGTTTGGTCAATATTTAACCTAAGCCCAAAATGCGATTGGAAATATCAAATATACCTAGGCAGCTCCCTTATAAACCTATAGACCCAGATGTTGAATACGTTTTAAAAATTGTAATTTACCTGTCGTGTGTGAATTTCTCGGAGACGCGAGGCAAACGTTTGGCATTGTGACTCATTGCACGGCGCTGCATGTGTTTTGGAAGTCGTTGGAACACCAGGCCAGCTTGATGTGGTGAAGTATCTGATATTTATAAACACAAAACATAAGTTAAACGTTTTACCGTATTAGCTCATACATGTATCTTATGGATTTATTGTGGAAGTTGGGATTTTCTGACATAGTAATGGATTAAATAGCCAAACTATTATAGTTAAGTAAAGTTATAACCTCATCTAAATATAATATTCTTTAAATTGAAAAATAAGCCTGGACATAGTTATCGAACAAAAGCAAGAAACCCCCGGTTTGTGTCCATGCCCAGGATCTTTTTTTTTTCAAATTAAGAATATTATATTTAGATGCAGCTATAATTGTAAACTGTACCAGAAACTATAGTAGCTTGTCTAATTAATCCATCATGAGTTGCGTGTTTGTACAGTTGCCAATTACTAGTGGAAAGCATAAAGCCCTCTAGAGTTGAAGGTGGCTGCGTTATCTGATATCGCCTGATCTTAATTGATACTTATATTTAGCTAACGATTTCTGCAAGTACATCACAAAGACTGCCTTAAAATATGAGTAAAGAATGAGCCTGGGCACGGGATGACTCTTGGAGAGCTCAGTGGTAAGCGCATTGGCACACTAAGTCCGTAGGTTCCTGGTTCCATTACCATGTCCAGGTGTCATTTTTCAATTTAAAGAACTAGATGTAGTGGTTATACAAAAATTAATTTTTGAGTTTATTTTTAGAAACAAATGTAAAAATTAGTCAAAAGCGTCTAACTTATGTCTAGGTTTCTCACCAACAATTTGAGACAAAGCAGCTATCTCTTGACTTCTTGAAGAGGCAAATTTCTCTATACTCATTTCATTGGGCAGATTTTGGGCTCCTCCCAAGAATGCATCAAACTCACAGTTTCCAGCCATTTCTAAAACATTAGTTAGCTATCACAAAACGTCAATAGAACGGTCTAATACATAATACATATCCATAAGTTTTGTCTCAAATGACAATTTCTTTTATTTTCTGTCAAATAACATATTAAATTTAAGCCTTTTTTAGTGTCACACCTTAATGGATTTGTGTGAGAAGAATATCGATGGATATTTCAACATTTTTGTAAGGTTGAACAAGGAAAAATCACCAAACTGTTATTTATGAAGGAATTTTCACCAAACTGTTATTTATGAAGGAATTTTCAGATTATTTTATCAATTTCAGTGGCATGTAGTCTAAGGCACTACTCTCGAAATACACTAGACTGTTGAAGGCCAGGGATTGGAGTTCAATACCAGTCAGGTGTTCTGAAGGGTTTTTTCTAATGGATTTCAACTCCCCCTCCACAAAAATGTGAGTACACTTCATCTAAATCCAAACTTCCTAATCCTTAAAAATTAATGTTTAGTACATAGGCAGACAACCTGAATTGCCTACCTTTTAAAATGGATGAGTTTCTAAACTAATGTAGCCCATTAAGCTTACTTTTTTAGTGAAAACGTGGCCCGGGACATTTGGGAAAACATTTAATCTATGCAAGCTCATAAATATTCTTACAAACATGGCGTGGCATAAAGTGAGTTGTTATAAATTACGTTATTATAATTTGTGTGTTTTATCCGAGCCAATCTTAATTTTTAAATAAATTATGATTGTATGCCAGTTGTGCAGCATTTAAATTTGTTGAAGTCTAACGAAATGAGTAGACTGTTGTAATATTGCCCATAAACACCTCTTTAAGCTTCCTTTTTTTGCATTCAGGGGTCCTTAAAAGCATGCAATACTTGGACATTAGTATGTGACATTGAGATTGAATGTTGAGTATATACTAACTAGAAGATAGGAGAACTCAAGCCCATCTTACCAATGCCATTTTGGAAATGCTTTGACATACCGGTATTTGTAGATCTGTAGATAAAATAAAGGGAGGGACGGTACTCAAATAATTATGAATATTATACTAATTAAGATTTATAGAAACCCACTCCCATGGTTGAATGGTCAAAGGTGTCACCCTCGTATTAGACTGGCTTACTGAAGACAGGGAGATCGAGGTTCGAATCCCAGTCGTATGTACCCAGGGTGGTTTCGCCTAAATGGTTTCCTGGTCTCCGTCCACGCAAGTGCAGGTATATTACCTATAATACGCTTCCTTCCTCATCCTTAACCTATTAGAGTATGTCTAATTATCATATAATATGCGTACCACCTAAATAGGTAGTAGCACGCGGTGATTAAAAAATATTATTACAAGTTGAAATATCGGCCCAAAATCATTCCCCAACATTTTTAAACTTTTGTGGCTCTTTTAGAGCCATTGTAAGTTAAAACAAATTCCTTCCCTTCCACTTTCGGTATTTAAGATTGCACCTATATTAGGGAATAGTGCCTTTTATACAGAGCATATAAAAATTATTGTCTTTGTTTTATTACAATATGTCTATTTTTTATCATTATTATTACACATGTAAGAGTTATACTACATAACCCAAAAAAAGAATTGTCTTGAATAAGGCAACGAATAAAATAATAATGTGGGGGATATTAAATGTAGACCTACTTTATGAAAATAAACCTGCCAAAATAATTGTTAAATGGTTTTGAAATGTATTTAATAATTTGTAAGTTTAATAAGTAACATAAAATTTCACAGTCTCACAGATCATCTTAATGTTATCTAAGATTAATATATTCAAATCCCATTGATCTCTATAATACAATGGACGGACATCAGTCTGTAACAGAAATTTTCGACCTATCGTCCGTATATATTGTGTAAGAGAGAAAAAATATTCGGGTATATTTTCTCTCTTACATACATGCAAGGCAGTGTGGCATTTTGATTACGTTCGCTAATTTGATTGAAAATAATTGTGAGATAAATCAATGTGTGATTAGTTAAATTAAATAAATGTGTTTATTAAGGTTAAATAGCATAGCAAGGTTCGAAACTCTCGACTTGTTTCTTTAAATAAGTTGATGTAGGCTAATAAATTAATGCTTCCTACAAGCCTAAACCTAAAATCTAAATGAGAATTTGAATGCATCTATACAAATTCCGTTATCCAAACAAATAATTTAGTTCTAAGCAACTTTATTTATTGTAGTTATTGAACTTTCAATATACTATAAGTTCTTAAACCATTTACAAGCTAATATCCAACTTTAAATATATTGTAATATTATAATACTAAGTGGCGGCGCGTGATGTTTATTTTGGTGGGGCCAGGTCAAATCTTAACTGTATTTTTTTCCCACGTGTTAATATATTATATTAAATTAAATTAATTTAAGTTTTCTTATTTTATTAAATCACAAGAATTACAAAATC
The DNA here is from genome assembly GCA_039000515.1 of Timema cristinae. Classification (NCBI taxonomy): domain Eukaryota; kingdom Metazoa; phylum Arthropoda; class Insecta; order Phasmatodea; family Timematidae; genus Timema; species Timema cristinae. The sequence continues at coordinate 7,350,512 of JBCFYV010001001.1, read as the reverse complement.
ACATGCACATCTACAAGTAGAGAGAATAAAGCAACAACGGTTTTGAATTAAACTTACCAAGGGATGACACTATTTCATTAGTTGTACAAAAGTTGAGCACGCCTGTTCATCTTATTGGCGAACATATCTATGACTCTGTTGTTGAAGTCTGGAAAAACAGCAATTTTTCCTCGTGTATATAACAAACAGAGAATTTAACCGGTCTTGTCTCATTATGTCCCTAAGGAACGTTTTAATCCTTATTAACATTCCACAATTAATGAATACTACAGTATTTTAAAGATTCTATTACTCTGTCTAATGTATGCCTGATTTTTTACACTGTTCATTGTGTTTTTGGACTGAAGATTTTGACCACGGAATGTATATGTAATGCAATATTTACTGTTCCAAATGTTTTAAATCTATAAATATTTTTCAAATGAATTACACATCCTTATGATTTTTAATTATTTCACTTAATGTTCAAGATCCTTACAGTCTACCATTGTCCAAAACCCCATATCACCAAATAACAACCAATAAAAACAAAATAAGCCCTCTATTTCTTCACTCAGAGTTAATTTTTTTTTTTTTTTTACTAAACCAAGCATTAGAAAAAGTTATTTTTTCTTGCCATGCACCTGCATAAATATAAAGTCACTAGGCTGATGTGCTCGTAACCATTTAATTTAATGTTCTTCTTGCAGTTTTAATGAAACAATTTAGTTTTTAATAAAAAATTACTTTATTCATTTTAATTAATCACTTTCATTTGTAACCTTACTTATTTGGTCTTTAACACATACTAAAATAAAGACACGCACACGTTACAACAAAATATAAACCATCTTTATCGAATCGCGGGTTTGCTCATATGGCTCGATTAGCTACTGTTGAGCTCTTAGTTGAATTACCTTGAGATAATTATATCTCCCACTAGATGACAGGACTTATCTGAGCGTTGGGTGGCTCATGTAAGCTTCTATATTTAGACATCGGAGTCTCGAGCGCTGGTACAGTTGCGTGACGATTGGAACGAGGAACGAATCTTCTTAGGGCTGGAATACTGTATAAAAACTCGAATAATACACTGTGTGTAAAGAATGGTGCTCCACTTTATATTAATGTATTTTTACAAAAAATAAAATAAAAATAAAGAATTTTTATGTTGCTAAGAGTGTTGGTGGGTCTGAGCCCCTGTGAGCACTATGAACGGGGCCCTGATAATACTTCCTACAATCCTATAACCTAAATGGTTGAATATAAAACTTATACACAAAGTATGCCGTTCAAGCAAATGTAATAAGATTTTAAGTTACATTGTGTCTTTATAGTTATCGAAATTTCATTATAATATGGTTTTTGAAATAATATACAGGCTAAGAACCAATTATAAACTTAGTGTAATACAAAAATACTTCGAACAAGCAGTATGACCTAAATTATCGTTTGAGCGTAAGACAACTACACAAAGTTTGTCATTCAAACCAATGTAATCAGTTCTGCTATATACCACCGGTTGACAAACACTGACATGAGTAAGAATGAGGTTGTCATCTTCTTTGCAGATGGGTGTAGTGGCCAAAATAAAAATTCTACTATAGTCGCAATCCTGAGCAAATGAGTATTTGAAGCTCCAAACAACATCCAGTAAGTTGTGTTATTTTTTTCCCCATTCCCGGCATTTTCATTTCCCTCCTACCAGGGTCTTTAACTGAATAGAGAAAGATTTTCTAGCGATGATTACCATTGTCAAGCTTGAAGATTAATATACCGTGGTCACAGACAAGTAATAAATAGACTCTTAACCTTATGGGGGTTTTGCTGCGCTCCTTTTCCCAGCTTTTGTCCTTCGACACTGGGCCTCATTAGTATCATTGCTGGGTAATGATAGGACTAACCACAGTGATGCTAGTGGTGAAGTACTCAATCTGCTAAAAGGAGTGCAAACATTTTAACATGTAGATTAAGTGTCTGGTTATATTATTTGTTTATGGACGTGGTTCGAAAGAATGGAAAGTTATTAAGATTGGAGAGGACGGCAACGGGAGAAATCTTGCTGAAGCCTGCCCACTGGCATTTTAAGTTAGCTATAACCAAGAGATTCATCATCAGCCGAAGTAAAGTATTCCATCTGCAACAGTTCTTGTACGGGGAGAAAATGCATTTAAAGCTCAGACAGTGACATGGCCAAAAGGGTGTGTTGGCAAAACAAGACCGTAATAAATATAATCTCTTCCATGATGATCCGTGGTGGTATTGCTGTAAAACAAGCCAAAAATGATGACGTGAAAATATTACTCTAATTACATTTAGGTGAGTGTTGGGAAGATATTCCTTTCTTGAAGTTCTACAATAACATTATCTACTCCGATCTATCCTGAGAGGAAGAAGATTCGGAAGATAAAAATTCTGGAGGACCATTGAAGGATTTGGGAGATCCTTTGTAAGTTATTGTATTTAATTTAGTAATTTAATTAATCACAATCATTATTTAATTTATAGTTTAACAAAGGCATTAATTTGAAAATAATGATGATAATGTTTAAAACTTTTAAAAATATAGGCCTAGGCCAATTGCTACTTAAATTTCCTTTTGCTGATTAGTTTTCCAACAGTTTGTAATATTGTTTTTTTTCATGAGTCTATATTAAATACTCCTAATTTGTTATGTCTCAATCTTTATTTTTATAGATATAAAAAATAACTGGATTTGTATCACTGTTGTCTGATTTTCGTTTAACACAGTTACAAACAGCATCTTGTCCACGGCAAGATGACTTCCTACAGATCCGAAATGCATCTTGTCTTTACAATATTTCCAAAACGACCTATGTCCCAAATACATTTTTTTAAGCCATTAAGGTTGCTATGCTCAAACTTCTACACAGTCAAAGAAAATTCAACTTACAAGCACACTTTATTGTTTTCCTCCCAAAAAATGAATAACTTGAACAAGGAGCCTTTTGGAAATGGACGCCTCATTATTAGGTACATATCAATAAAACGAAGCGTTTGTTTTTCTGTCTGTTTGTCATGAGCGTTGGTCGGAAGAAATAAAAGGAAGAGATTGTTTATGTTTTGAAACTTAAATACTGTCCTAGCTATACTATTCATTGAGTCTTCCAGTGTTAATTAGGTAATAGCTATATTGTTTCGACAATATTTTTTGCAACATGTCTTACTACCTGTTCAGTGTTCATGTTACACTAATGTCAAATTAATTGATATTCTTATCTCTCTCTCACTCTTTATACATATATGGAAGGGAGCAAGCTCACTTTTCACAGAACTACTAGTTAAAAAGTTTATTTTCAAATGCCACTACAGTTATTACAAATATTCAAGAACAGCTGCAATTACTATGTGTGGAAAACTAAACTAAACGTATCCATTGAATTGATTTGTCAATAAAAAATAATACAAATACCTGTTTAGCTCGCTTTCCCTTCTATTGACACGATTGAACGTGATTAAGGATATGGGAGTGTGTCTTGAAGAACATAAATACGTTAAAGACAATAAGGTATACGGTGGAAGAAAACTTAGGCATATCACATATATCGTCCTTTCACAACGTTTATACCAGAAGCATGCGTGCTTGATCTCGATAGTAACAGTACACTCAACTATAAACTGATTCCGTGACTGAAGTTGTGGGTGCTCTGTAATAGAGTCTCTCACGGTGAATCGGACCACGTAGCATGTTTGAGGCGTTTCTCCTTTTCAAAAGTTTCTCTTTAGAGCTAGGATGAAACAGTTCAACATTAAATATTTAATAAATGTTTTAACTTTGCAACAAATGTAATAGAATTCAACGTGAATAGTTTACAATAAGTTTATAGTTTAAATTATTTACTCCATGTATTAAATGTGTTTTTTCTTCAGTTTGTAGAATTTGATTTTTTTTTTAGCACAACGTCTTACTACCCTTTCGGATTATACACTTATGTATTAATTATGCTAGTGGTTTTAGGGGTTATGGAGGTTTTATTTAGAGGAATTCTACTCGCATTTGCGGAGAAGTAGAGTGGAAAACCATTTTGGAAATACACCCTCCGACACCCAACCGAGATTTGAACCTCAATCTCCGTGTCATCAGCAGTCTAGTCTACTGAAAGAGTAGCTCCTTAGACCATGCAGCCTCCGAAGCTGGTATTGAGCCTGATAAAAATAAAGCTTGCTTGTACAGTCCAATTTTCATAAGAAAGGCCCTTAAAAGAAAACTAACGTATTATTTAATGGTCAACAATCTTTACATTTTAATTATTTTTTAATCACCGCGTTTTTACTACCTGTTCAGGTTATAAGGATGTGATGATAATTATTATAATGGGGTAGGAATGAGGAAGGAATTTGCGTGGAAAGAATGTGAAACCATTTAGAGAAAACCATTTGACCCGGTTTGGAACCACGTCATCAGTCATCAGTCCAAGCGCGAATTTAGGGGGGGGGGGGGGCGGAAGTGATACCTGCTCACCTTAGGTAGAGTATTTAATTTTTTTTTAGACTAATGGGAGTGTGGGCAGAGGTAGGGGAGATGGTAAGGTTGGGTATTGGGCACTGGGCAAGCCAATTGAGTAGAAGGACGTGTGTCAAGGAAAAATATGCCTACCAATTCACGGAAATATTTCTCCATTCAATACATCTGTGCCTTCCCCCACCCACTCCCCCTTTTAAAATTTCTAAATTCTTTCTTGCTTGCCTTAGACCATTCGGTCATGGCCAACCTTAAAAGGTGTGTGAATAGTGCGGCCACACAAGTCCCAATGATTTCTTAGGTAACATAGGGGGGGGAGGGGGGGAACACAAGTTGTGATGGGACACTTTTAATGGTGCTCTCGTATAGTAGGTTCCCTGTATAGGTTATCTAGCAAATGCTATCAATCAGAGCGTAAAATAAATAAAAACATGACCCTGTGGTTTGATTTACTGAACGAGTGAAGTGAGTTGTTTTTAAATCCACCGATTTGGTTTTGTTTATCTGTGGTGGATATGCCTCACTATAACTTTTCTAATGCATGTGTTGATTTAATTCAAACCTAGTACAGTTGTTCTCTGAGCCTTAATATGTATTAAAACTTGGCCTCTAGCATTAATTGTTACATGTATTTACCATATAGGCAGTGTTGCCAACGACCATGTACGTTTTGTAGCTAGATTAATACCAGAAAGTCGCTAGATTGTCGCTAAACGAAAAATTAAAAGTCATCATATTTGTCGCCAAACCAAAAATACATACATTAATCTGAGCTGAATGTAAGCTACATCAGTGAACTGAGGTGATCCCCGGATCTGTAACGATGTCATTGTGATTTGTGAAAGACAGATATATATATAGTTTAGAGCTCTTCTGTAGACCAAAGCAATGCATTACGGTACTGTAGTTCAAAAATAAAAATTCTACAGCATTAAAATTTAAAATAATGAGCATGAACGTGACAGAAAATTAAGGAAAGTCGCCAATCACTAGATTAGTCCCTAAACGCTAAAAAGAAAATTAGCCTTTTCAGACCCGTAAAAGACGCCATGCCTAGTGACAAAGTAGCTCAATTGGCATGACTGCTTATAGGGCGTTTCCTGATATATTATACGACTGAAATTGGTGTATAGGTGCAGACTAGTATAATTGCATTAAACAAAAGTTAAGTTTTTAGCTATATTTTTGGGGGAGCGGGAAGGCAGGTTGTTGGGGTGGAGGGGGCACACACACAAAGTATGCCCAGGGCACCACGTCTGCTAGGGCCAGCCTTGCATTCGGCTACTGAAGCGGGCGGAATTTTACTATATTATTGGCATTATTGATAATATCTGTCAAAAGGGAATGATATAGATCACATGACTTGACGTAAAATACATGAAAGTATGTCTAGAAAATTTTCATTTTGTCAAATAAGGCCCTTCATATGACAATTGGTCGTTAAGGTTAAAATGACACAATAAACCACTTTATTTTTAAAGTAGTGAACAGTTCTTACCAATAATTAATGCAGTACAAATAAAATTGTACTTATAACCTTATCAAACAAATTTATTTACAAGATTTAGTAATTCGTGCCAACAATAATAGTTAATTTTATTTTTTAACTCCCGTGGTGGGTAAGGTTGCCAGTGTAAGCAGAGCCTGTTAAAACGGTGCTTGTTATAATTATGTTCTCTCCTAATCGCTCTATATTTGACCAATCACTAATAGGCTCTGAAATTCACACCTCACATAGGAATGTTGAGAGCTGACCAATGAGTGTTCTAGTGAGTTATGACAACAATTCACAGATACTATTTAAAATAGCTCCGCTTACACTGGTAACAGGACATTGTATTGTTTTAAGAAAAAATATTAATGTTGATTAATGTCAAAGCTTGAAAATATTGGCACTCGGGACCTACTGTTTGGAGTAAAGTCATAAATATTCATATTTTTTCACCTCGTTTTAGTAACCATTCTGGATTTACGATTACAATATTAATTACTATATTGGAAAAGATTATTAAAGTAGGTGAGACGGGCTCTTAAAGACCACTGGTTCGAGCTGTGTTACCTACCTTTATTGCTGTGTCAACTATGTAAGTAATGTGTAATCCATGAGTAGAGACGGGCTCTTAAGACCACTGGTTCAAGCTGTGTTACCTGCCTAAGTTAAGTGTATTCCATGGGTTGAGATGGGCTCTTAAGACCACTGGCTCGAGCTGTGTTACCTATCCAAGTGAGGTGTAATCCAACGGTGGAGATGGGCTTTTATGACCACTGGTTTGAGTTGTGATACCTAACTAATTAAGGTGTAATCTATGGATTGATATGGGCTCTTAAGACCACCGGTTCGAACTATGTTACCTACCTAAATAAGGTTTAATCCATGGATTGAGATGGGTTCTTAAGACCACTGATTCCAGCTGTATTTTCTTCCTTGGTCAGGTGTTAACCGTGGGGTGAGATGGGCTCCTAAGCTGCTTAGCTCAAGCTGTGTTACTTACCTAAATTAGGTGTAACCCGTGTGAAGGCGAGCTCTTAATAATTTGTCTCTTGGCGTATCTCATCCAAACAAGCCCTATTTTCTGATCATGTATTTATTTGAATTGATAGCGATTTTTTCAGGGAGATGGCAAAAAATTGCTCTTGGCTAGGAACATACCTTCTATTAGCTCAGTAGGTTATATATAACTTTACATAATCTTAACACACTTAAAATATTCAAACAAAAACCAGTTAAATCAAATGATTCTACCTTGTCATATATATTTTAATGGTTTAGGACACTTTAATATTGAATCAATATTTTTTAAATTATAAAAGGTTTCTTATTTTGAGATCTATGGCTTACTTGCTTATCTTTTAAACAAATAAAACGAAGAGTTCGTTTGTTTTTTGTCTGTCAAGAGCATTGCAAAATATCTACACCCCACAAAGGGCTTAAATGTAAACATCAGTAGACCCTGTGTATAAACATGTTCACCTTAAAGTTGAAACTTTAATATTTTATTCGATTTTAAAAATATATTAAAAACTGGGTCGAAAGAACTAAAATTAAAGATTATTTGCTGTCTGTTTGAAGCCTACTAAAAGCGACGCCTGGAGTAATTGCGTGGTTACCCTGAGCAATTCCGGTACGTTTGCTTGTTAAAAAAAACCCAGCTTAGTGGAGTCAATAGACAAACGAATTAGTATTTATGTTTGTTCCAAAAGTTTACTTACATTACCTATACAATACTACACTTATTTTATTAATTAATTTATTTTTTATAAATGGGATATGCAATAGGTACTAGTATAGTAAATGAAACTTAATGCACTTAACATTTAAAATGTATTAATATAACTTTAATATTCAATTAAATTTTAATAATTCATTTACTAACAAAAACCAACACAATATTATTTTGATATTTACTCATCTGCTTTAAATCTATCAGACGAAAATCAATAGTTATTTAAAATATATATACTAAGGGAGAACTACAAACATATTTTTAAAAAGTAAGATAATTTCAGTATTTAAACTGCAAAGAATACACTTGATAAAAATAATACAGTCTGTATTTAATAGGGGGTAAAATAGGAAAATTAATGTCTCTTTCACAATTACTATCGCTAAAATTAAAGATTGATTGGAGTTTAAAATATTTTATTTTCACTATAAATTTTAGATGCATCCGTTTTACTTCAATGCATTTGATTAATAATTGTATTTATTTGCTTTTATTTGGAGTAACATGTTTCAAAAATAGTTTGCCTTTGGCTGTGGTAAAATATTTTAATCATAATTTTGTATTCCCAGTAATTTTCAATAGTCGATATGACATTTTCCACACTATACATTTTCATTACACTCTAAATAGCTTAATTTCATTGGTTGATCAGAATAAAGTAAGCCTATATTTTTCTTATTAAAATAAGGTACATATTTTCTTACTACATAAATAACCTTCATTAAGAAGTCTACGTTCTTAATTTAAAACGTTGTGTAAAATGTCTTTATTCATCATACATTTTTAGCCAAAGTGATATAATATAAGTGTACATTATTACGATAAATTCCTTCAAGGAACTTTTTCTGCTTCAATTTCTTTCCTAATAATAATTTGTGTTTGAATGAATGCTTTGGAATCTTCTGTCCATAGCGTAAAACAGACACAGCCCATTATTAATTACTCATAAATGAAGTTAAATAATAATATTGTAAGTGCTAATTATTTTATACTTCTGCCTACATTATCAATATAAAGCTACGTATAACATGCAATAAAGACAGGGCCCTAATACAATAGTAACATTATACTAAGCCTGTGCCAATCTTCGAAACTCCTATTGTTAATGTTTGAAAATTTGTATTGGATTCGAAATTTCAAATACAAATAGATCCTAGATTTGTCTTCAATTTAATTTAATTTGAAATTAGAATCTTAGATTAAAATATTCGAATAATTTAACTTTTAAAAGAATTTACTTGACTATAGAAAACTGTGACCTGGTATAACTTAAAATTTAATCATTATTTGGACATGGTTTACGGACCCTTCTTTTGTTTTATTAAACCTAATTTAAAACAATTATAATTTAGCCTAGTATTTGATTTGGATTTGATAACAGTTTGATAAAAAATATTTATTCGGATTCGACTCAAAACATTTTAACTATAAAATATTCGATTCGGATTTGATTTGAAGCATTTTAATTACTAAACACTCGATTCGGATTTAATTCGAAACATTATAATAATAGAGTATTTGATTCAGATATAATTCAAAACAATTAAATTATAAGATATTCTATTCGTATTTGATTCTAAACATTTTAATAGAACAGGATTTTATTTTAAACATTTTGAATATAGAATATTTGATTCGGATTTGATTTGAAACAGTTGAACTTTAAAATATTCTATTCGGATTTGATTCTAAACACTTTAATCGATTCTGATTCTTGATTTGAAACATTTTAATACCAAACTATTTGATTTAGATTTTATTCAAAACACTTAACTTATAAAACGTTCTATTTGGATTTGAATCAAAACATTTTAATTGCAAAATATTTCGATTCGGATTCAAAATTCTAAATGGAATATCTTGGATTCCCACAGGCTTACATTATACAATTTTTTTTACATTTGTTGTGCCTATAGTACAGTATTAAATTATATAATATTGTCATGTGCACTAATTTCTTTAATAAATTAGTCTAATAATATGTTTTACCTCTCTAAGTACATGTATATGTATAATTACTTACTAAACCAAACACATGGAAGTACGTGTACATTTTAGCAACAGGGCACAGTCACCTTACAAGTCTGTAATAAAGATGACAGGGTTCTATTCCCTAATCACGATTAACTTAGCGTTAACATTAAGAAACTTTCACAGATAGGTGTAAGGGAATGAGAACTAAAGTACAGACTTCTGCAGTTTTTGAAACAAAAAACACATATTTGGATAAAATAAATAAAATGCTCCAATGGATACATTCAGTTTAATTTTCTGCCCATAGTAATCTCAGAAGTTATTGGTTATTATTCATGAGTTTAGCGGCATTTTACCAGAATTTTTTTCTCTTCATTTAAAATGTTTCCAGTCAAATTCTAGCATTCCCATGACAGATGATCTAGAACTGCTGAGATTATCATGAGTAGAGAACTAAACTAAACTCATCTATTGAATCAGTATTTTATTTATTTTGCTATAAACATATTTTGTTATTCAATTATTTAGAAATAATTATTTTAACTCGCTTTCTCTTCCATGTCACTGAAAAGTGAGGTAAATGACACCTTAAGTTAAGATCTGTATTTTTTATAACAAATCGCTTTTGTTTTTGTCGAAACAAATAAAATATTGCTCCAGTAACAATATTGCTAGTAGTGTTATTTTACACGTATGGTAATAAATCATAACAGTTCATTAATATTTGTCCCATAACGGGTAAATCAGTGTTCGAATCCCAGTTGGGTCTACTGAGGCTGGTTTTTCCTAAATGTGGGTAGATAAAATGCTTCCCTCCTCATCCCTACCCTACCGTGACGTTTTAAAACACTGAGATGCCTACGAAAAATATTCAAGAACCTTTTAGATTCCTATAAGTAAATAATTTAACTAAACAGCGTATAAACCGAACGGGTAGTAAGACGCGGTGCTAATTATTTATTAACTAAACGGGGCAACTAAGGAATATTAGGAAAATTTTGTGATAGAAGCAGATTTTTTTTTAAATATAGGTCTTAGCTTAAGTATCCTTTCATCTCTCCTTAACGTTTACGTAACGTAAATAAACATGGTTTGTGATTATGATTCAGGTAAAGTAAAGACAAATTAACTCATACAAACAAGTAAAACACATCCAAAAATCTAAATTTTTTGGAAATAAGCTCTTCATTAAAATAAAATCCAATCATTTAGGGTTGATTAGGCTTCAAGAACTTGCAACAAAAGCTTAACTAGATGTGTAAAATAAATTGTAACAAGAGGCTTCATCGTTTTATAGTTTGAGAGATGAAGTCAAACTATACCGAAGAAATCGTTTGCCTACCATAAACAAACAAATGCAGTGATAAAATGACCGTGTTGGCGTTGTTCGCAACGTTATTGGCTGGCAGGCGCATGTGATACTCTTAACTTAACGTTCACGTAACGTGAACGTTCTTCTCTGGACAACTATTAAATTAATTATTCATGGTATAGCAATATCATAACGGCAAAAAAATAATAGAATACTTTATTCAAATCGAATGTTACTGGATGTTATTGCAATGATTGTTTGAAAATGAAATTAACGTATTTTAAACTAAAAATCAATTCGAAATCATCGCATAAGATAAAAATGGTAATATATGAATAATAATTACAGAAATACCTTCAAAAAATACATATAATTTAGAAAACTTTCATTATTTAAAACATATGGTTTTGTTGGGGGGAGGGATAAGAATGACAGCTATGTTTCCTAAAAATCTAGTTAATTTTATTTTCAAGGTGGTATGCCAGGGAGTGTTTTAAAATGTCAATAATATTATCATATATTAAATGAGAAGGTCATAAATACGTGTCTAACGTTTTGAAATTAGTGTCTTATCGTCATTGATTTTATAGTGGGTCGCGTTTTATTAAAGTTTACTTTATTTGTGTAGAATAATGTAGGCTAAGAACGGGGGGAAAACCAGTTTATAATAAAAGTTTAATATTTCAATTGGAGGAGCTTTGAATGAAATAAAAAAAAAAAAATTTCGTATAATAGAATCCATTAAACATGACTATCAGTGTGTTTTTATAAGCGTCATCAAAAAGAAGTGTAAAAAATGAAAAGAACACAAAGTAAACGGTGTAATATTTTTTGCCTGTTCAGGTTGTACGCATATTTATTAGTTACGTTATTAGCTGGGGATGAGTAAGGTTGAATTTATAGGGAGTGTACCGCATTTGCATGGATTAAGAGCTAAAACACACCCTCAATACGCCCCACCAGGATTCGAACTCCTGTCATTGTCAGTATAGTTTGCGAGTGTGATGCCTTGGACCATGCGGCCACCGAAGTAGGTGACAGTGTAGTTAAAAATGTAATAAGTAGGAGAGCTTATTTGGGGCAAGAAATGCTTGTCAGGACTGTACGATCAAGAAGACTTTTTTTTTTGACAGTTACTAAGTTTACTAAAAACAAATTTGTCAGGTCATATAATCCGCAGTTCTCACCTTTTATTGATTATATGAGCACTGAAAAATAGTACACATCGTATTTACTCGCAACTAGAACCATTTTCTTATTTTGCCGAATTTTAACGCTGAAAAATTGACGAGGGTCTTATATGCACATAAACTAAAAATGAATAGGGAATAAAGGCAACAAATAATCAATAAACCCACAAAAGATTTGAAAATATATCACAAGAAAGTTAGTTTACTATCGCAGTTTAGAAAAAATACAATTATAATACTATTTATTATTATTATTAGCACCGCGTTTACTACTCGTTCGGGTTATACGCACTTACACTAATGGTAATGGTAGGGTGATTGTGAGATTAAATAAAGGACCTACAGTTTAACGTGGGATCCGAACCACGGTGGAGGCCTAGCATTCCACACATTCACAAGTTGTTTTAATACTATTCATAGCTATATACATTGTTCTCCGTGGTAGACTACCATCTAAAAGTCACCAGCTAGCTCTAAGTCTTTAAGCGAATGCAGGTATTAGGAATTCAACTTTAAAAGTTAAAACAGAAAAATCTGGTATTTTTCAGCCCTCTCGCCTGCTGACATTTCTTTTAAAATATAGGTTGAGTCCCATATGCAAGGCATAAATATATATATATATTTGCTCTCTTTAAAAATTAAGAAGTGTCTTAGCGATTAAATAATGGTAATAAGATAACAAAGTCAAACGAAAACAAAATTATTTATATTTTAATCATAAATATCCTACTATATTATTAAAATGTACCTTACAACTTAATATCAACTTATCCTTTGAATATTCGAATTGATTTTAAAAATACACCAGGACACTGGAGTCGAACCCAGGAGCTTTGAACTTAGTATATCAAGTTATTACCACTGAGCTATCCAGGAGTTCGTCCCGTACTCGGGGTTATTCTTCACTCATATTTTAGGCAGAGTCTGTGATGGATGTCTGGTCCTGGGCGCGATTTTCTTGTCCAGGTGTCATCTTTCAGTTTATTCTAATCTGGGTCAGTCACGGTTGATTTCCGTAAATATAAAATTTCAACCTTCACCTTTCATAATATATACTTGATCGTATAGCATTACTTTCTTCCATTTTTATCGTTTAAAGCCAATAAACGAATATCTATTCTTTAGATTATTTGGTGTGTGGTTTATCAAATGGATAGTGGAGGTGGGGGGGGGGCATCATACTACCAGGCTTGTCGAGTGGAGTCAAACCTGGCAAAAACCCACGAGCTTTCACTGCTACAGTCCAATTTCTATTCAAAGGACAGTTTATAAAATACCAACGGTCAACATTGATAAAATGTTACTATAATATTAGGGGTAAGGTGTCAGACTTCTGTGCTGGCGGCCGGGGTTCAATCCCCGGTCCCGGCACAGATTTATATGATTTCCAAACCCTTCCTTCACCCCTGACAAGACATCTTGTGAATGTGAGGAATGCCAGGCCTCCACCGTGGTTCGGATTCCACGTTAAACTGTAGGTCCTTCATTTCATCTCACAATCACCCTACCATTACACATTAGCGTAAGTGCGTATAACCCGAACGGGTAGTAAGACGTGGTGCTAATAATAATAATAATAATAATAATACTATATTATTATTTTACTGGTAATGGTGATATATATAAAGAGTGACAGCTGTAGATCACAAAAATTGACGTATTAATATGTGAAAGTAGATCTATTAACTAATTAATTTATGAGGTGACCTGATGGACTAGGTGTAAGGTGTTGGACTTCTGTGCTTGGGGTCCGGGGTTCAATCCTCGGTTCCGGCACTGATTTATCTGATTGCCAAACCCTTCCTTCACCTCTGACAATACGTGCATTAATCTCAACTTGTGAATGTGGGGAATGCCAGGCCTCCACCGTGGTTCGGATCCCACGTTAAACTGTATGTCCTCCATTTCATCTCACAATCACCCTACCATTACACATTAGCGTAAGTGCGTATAACCCGAACGGGTAGTAAGACGCGGTGATAATAATAATAATAATCATAACTAATATATGGTGGCTGAATGGTTTAAGGCATCACTCTCGCAATAGACTAGCCCACTGAGGACGAGGAGTTAAACTCCCGGTCGGGTATAATTAGAGGGATTTTATTTAAACTGTTTTTCCGCTTTCCCTCCATACAAATGCGGGTTCATTTACTCTAAACTCAACCTTACTCGTTTCCAGCACATTAGAGTAATCTATACTTATAAAATAACATGTCCTGACTGACTGACTGACTGATTCATCATCGCCGAGCGCAAACTATCAAGGCTACAAGCATGAAATTCGGACTGTATATTCATTTTGTTATGTAGGCACCCACTAAGAAAGGATTTTAGAAAATTCCACCCCAAAGGGGTCAAAATATGGGATGATAATATGTATGAAAGTCCGTCATTTTGAAAGTTACATAAACAAAATTTTGTATTTCGGTTATTGACGTAAAACAAATAAATAAGTGTTTCAGGAATTTTGGAAATTTTATTTAATAAGGGATGAAAAAGGGGGTGAAAGTTTGTATCGGATTTGCATTATTTTTGATCTGAGGTCAAGTAATGGTCATCAACGTAACGTAATATTTTAAATAATCTGTAAATACATATGTATATTTTCGTATTTGTATATAATCAACTTCCACGCGAGCAAAGCCGCGGGCAACAGCTATCTAGTTAATGCATATACTTATAGGCCAAGCGAGTAGTAAAACATTGTTCTAAAAACCTTGTCTATGTAAATTAGACTTCATCAATTGAATAATAGTTTGACAGCGTTCTTGTTGAATCGTTTTGCATCAGCACCAATTGTGACATGGATTTCTAATAAAATGCGCCGCAATGACTCCAAACATTGAATTATTTCCTGAGTCTACAAAGCTTAGTCCAGCGTCTCCTAATGAACAAACGACTTCTTTTAGTGCCTACAGTAAAGTATCAGCCGTTGAAGCACAGTTTTTTAACAACGCTAGCTGAGAGTATGTTGGTTGTAATCTTGTTTTTTAAAAACTCTTATTCAATAACACAAATACAAATATATAATTATTTATATAAATACCATTTTATGTTTTACATATGCTTACAACTTGTTTATCTAATAATGACTAACCCTGTAATTTGAAATGTGCACACCTTTTTTTATTCTTATCTTTATATCTGTATGTTTAAATTGTTAAATAAATATCTTGTTTCCGTGAGGTTCTTAAGTGGGGTTAGGGGAAGGGTAAACAAAGATTGCAAACAGTTTTGATAAATGTTTAATCCCTATGAATAGAAACTATATAATAGAACACCGAATCATTGTGTAAGACTAAATTTTTAAGACCAAACCAAACTCACCCTCACGTAATATTTTACCAAAATTTCCATTTGAAAAGAAGTATATAAATAATAGCTTGGTTAGTTGATCGCTCCAGCTTTCCCTCGCTCTAATATTCCCCCTCAATTCCCCCCCCCCCCTCCCTACCCACCCTCTTCGAGTAAATTTACGAATGTGCCAGAGAAACGATAGATTCTGAACGCCACTTAACGAGTTTGACCACAGATTTTTAGACAATCGCAAACAGTTTAGTGTTTCGGTTTGCTGAAAGGAAAATAAACTAGGTACGTGAGAAACTCGAAAATACCTCGAAAATTCAAGGGAAAATATAATTTCGATCTCATTTCGAAAGTTAAAAAATTAATCTCGAAAATTCGAGAAACAAAAAACAGAAAATAATGGTCCTAAGAAATTAAAAACCAAACAGGAAATTTATTATTTCCAATAATACCGTATTAACCCAAAAATACGTCGCAATCTCCCCTCCAAAACAGCCTTCATTAAGAAATGGTTTGGTTATAAATACTGTTTTTCGATATCAAACTTTGAAAATATAAGATGTTATACTATAAAATTAAATTATAAATGATGTTCATTGTAAATACCTATCACTATTTTATTAATTGAATTTAAAATGTGTATGAGCTATATCTCAAGGTTTTGAATGAACTATAATATAATCTAAATCAAGCACCAGCTCAAATGTCAAAAAAGGACTCTATTAACTATATATTTACTCTAATAAAATCATATATATATATATATATATTTACTTTCAAATGACGTTTTTTCGTCTCGTTCTCGTGTCTCGATACTTTTTTATATTATTATCTTGAGAGCGTCTCGAATTAAAAAAATTGTTCTCGCACATTCCTAAAATAAACTCAAGTCTAGTTATATATTGCATAAAAATCTCAAAAGGTAATGTTGACTGCTTCTGTCGAATTAAACTGAATCGGGGGGAAAAAGTAAATAATCTACAATCAACTATTGTTACGACTATATAATTATCGATGTAAATAAAAAACTATTTGGTAAAGTCCATATCATCCCGCAAGCAAACTACACTGACCGAGTGGCAATTACATGTTAGCGAAGATATTGCCAACCTTTGCGGGATATAGGGTGTAATGTGGTTAGAAAAACGAACCCTCCGGTCATAATCTCAGTTTTCTAGAACGTAGCTGTTACTTATTTATTTAAGTATCACCACATTTGTCCTCACGAGGCTGAGTTGACTCCGTTACGGAACCACCTCTTCACAGAAAATCTGGAATCGCCGGGGATCTAACCCAGGACCTATAGATATGTAGCCAGTAGCTCTGAACACTAGACCATAAAGGTGGTCAATTATTGATGCCTCTAGTAAATATAAATGTTGATGTAGATAATAGTTTACATATGAGGGTGTGTTAAAAGAAATACATAGTTTAGAAGAAATAGTAAGTGACCTGGTGGTCTAGGGGTAAGGTGTCAGACTTCTATGCTGGCGGCCGGGGTTCGATCCTCAGTGCTGGCAAGGATTTATCTGAATACCAAACCCTTCCTTCACCTCTGACAAGACATCTTGTGAATGTGGGGAATGCCAGGCCTCCACCGTGGTTCGGATTCCACGTTAAACTGTAGGTCCTTCATTTCATCTCACAATCACCCTACCATTACACATTAGCGTAAGTACGTATAACCCGAACGGGTAGTAAGACGCGGTGATAATAATAATAATAATAATAATAGAAGAAGAAATACATTTTAAAATAGCTAAGGAAAATAACTTGCAAATAGTCAAATACTTTCACTTATAAAATTATAAGAGGCTTTTCAAGTTGATATTTTAGAAATGTATTATATATGTCAAAAAATGGCATAATTGATTGTAAACTAAATCATCTTAACAGTACAATTCAAATTTTCAGGGTTAGTCGAAAACATAATTCTGGTCCAATCAACCGATTGATAAAATAGCTGCCCATGATGTATTTGCCAATGTTCAATCAAGTTTCGGCGAAATTCTTTATACAAGCTACCTTTTTTTTTTTAACTTTCATCATAATACTTTAAAAGAAAAAAATATACCATTGAGATACCGATGTGTTTTAAGAGAAAATTATCATTTGTCTTGGAAATACAAATTATATCATGAGAAAACTGCAGAACGCATTAATAAAAGTAGTTTTCATATAGAATATTTCATAATTATGCTTTAAAAAAAAAGATAGTTATGTTTTTTATTTAAATAAATTTAGGAGCGAGACTATGAAGTTCATTGTAATGACAAAAGTTCTCCCTCTGACTTAAAAACACACTGCGGGGGGTGGGGATGGTAACTGTTGTCATTCGAATGAGCTTCATAATTTATACCCTTGTTAACTTAAACTCTAAAACATTTTTAAGTTTGATAGTATTAATAGTATATATTTGTAATTGAAAAAAAAATTATTCATGGTATTTAATCCCAAATTTTCAACGTGAGAGCACATATTATAACTAAGATTTTATAAAATATTCTATAATTCTTGTAAATTTCTGATGATTAAAGCTAAAGCTATTAAAAATCAAATATTAAATAGATTCACAAAGAAAACTGGTTAGTATAAATATTTCTTAAACAAATAATAATTCTCTCATGAAAACACACAAACAATAACAATTTAATAAATATTGTATTATAAAATTCAAAGTTTAAATAGTTTCAAGCTTTTAAAAAAAATTAATACAAACACTGTGCATCTACTTGAACATTGGTAAATATTAAAAATAGCAACATTTCATTAAACTCTAGTTTTTAAAAACAGTTGTTTTAAGCTAAAATATATATATTTTTACACTTTATCCTATAAAATAGATAAAACAGGCCTAGCTTGGTAACATATACATTTTCATCGCATTACTCTACAAACAATCAGTTCATGAAAATATCTATATCAATTTATAATTGTTAGCGTCACAAATGACGTACCATTGTTTTCTGAGTTCACAGAAATTAGTTAAAAATATTGCAAAGAACCAACATATTGAGTTTTAAAATCTTACAACTTCACTTTTATATTTTATAAAACTAGATTATTGACGTGCAAAACTGTCTCTCCCCAACGTTAAACATGTGAATTGATTTTAAGCACCATTTAAAAAGTTTTGTTTTACTTTAATTATATATTTCAATTTATTTCACTCGCCACATCATAGTCAGAAACAAAATAAAGCACTCAGTTACTTTATCAAACTATATAATAGAAGCATTTTATTTTGTGGGGATAAATGAATACATAAATTACTTAAACTAAATAACTTTCATAAAATTAATATACATCGCTATATTTCGAGTTTTAAAAGAATATAGCTAAAAACGATGTCAATTAAAATATATTAACTTATTAATATGCTGTGTTTATTTCCATACCAAAATTAAAATGGACAAAATTTAGATACTTTGATATATTAGAACCAAGTATTAATAAAGTTACTAACGTACCATTGACTAATGTATCAAGGTTTTAATTAATTTTATATCACAATGAAGAAATGCTGGTGTTTAATTTGGTTTACAAGGCGTGCTAACATTGTAAAACTATATGTGTATTTAAATAAATGTTCTTAATTAATAATAGTATCGTAATTTATTTAATCCTTGATTAGTTTTGATTCAATTAAATAAATATAATTGTGTACTTTAAAATTGAATTAGGACACTGACGGCAACGTCAACTTAAAAAAAAAAAACATCATAGTATTTAGTTTTGTCTTTCCGTTAAATTTATTCCCAATGGTGTGGAAGAGCAAGGTCTTTTTAAATCGAGCAGAAAGTCCATAAGTCCCCCAGATACAAGGAGTAGTCCCCCCCCCACTCACAAAGTCTATAGATCACTGGACATGGAAGTGTGCATTAGACAATCCACCGTGTCTTCTCGCTGTCAAAGAGGACGCATCACTTCCGATGTTAACATGTCCACTCTTGTGCTCACTGACGCCTCGCTGAAACATACAAACACAAACTAAAGTCCATCTACCATAGGAGAGGTGATAACTGACATGATATTTACTGCTATCATTGGTTGAGATGTTAACCCGTGTGTAAATTTTTATTATTTTCTTAAGGTGCGGCAGAAGGGCGCACGAGTAATTTTACAGTTTTTATAGCATTACATTTTTTTGACCATAATAAATCAAATATTTCTTCAGTAGCAATGTAGAGTTTAATTTTCTGCACATGCTGATACCAACAGATCTTTAATATCTGTCAAGGGCGTCCTGGAATGCTGTCAAAACCTTTTAAATAAAGAGAAAATATTTTGACAAAATTCCAGGACACACTTGACAGATATTCAAGATCTGTTGATATCAGCATGTGCAGAAAACTAAACTCTACGTTGCTACTGGAGAAATATTTTATTTATTTTGGTCAAAAAAATTATATTCTATAAAAACTGAAAAATACTTGCACTCCATTCTGCCGCACCTTAATAGTACTATACTATCAATAAAAAGTGTTAAAAATACTTCCCTAAGGATTACTGTGTGGTAGACTTTTTATTAGCTTATAATAGGAACATAAAATAATAAATAGAATTGTTACCTATGTTTTATTGTTTCGTAGTTGTGGCAACAACAGATATTATCGTGCATGCAATAATACGAGTACATTAAAATTATGCCTATTCTATTCATTCTTGCACCTTGTTATAGCTAACAACCAAAATTTAAAAAACATGTTGGGTGACCTGGTGGTTTATAGGTAAGGTGTCGGAATTCTGTGTTGGGGATCCGGGGTTCAATCCTCGGTCCCGGCACTGATTTATCTTATTGCCAAACCCTTCCTTCACCTCTGACAAGACTTGTATTAATTACAACTTATGAATGTGTGGAATGCCAGGCCTCCACCGTGGTTTGGATCCCATGTTAAACTGTAGGTCCTTCATTTCATATCACAATCACCCTACCATTACACATTAGCGTAAGTGCGTATAACCCGAACGGGTAGTAAGACGCGGTGCTAATAAAAATAAACATGTTTTTTTATAACTTAGAGCCATATAAAATATTAGTTTTAAGATAAAAAGTGTTTATTTTGTAAACAACGCATGAACACAACTAAAGGCAAATTGCATAACGTCATAAACCACCCTTGTTTCATCTGGTCGTCATCCTAAGGTGGGATGGGATGATACATGAGAAAAGGCCAGTGTTTTTGCAGTTTTTATGATACAACTTTTTTGGGCAAAATAAATAAAATATTGCTCCAGTACAAATATAGAATTTAATTTTCTTCACATAGTGGCCTCAAAATTTATTGAATATCTGTTAAGGGGGTTATATAATTCATGACAACTTTTTATCTTCATTTAAAAAGTTTCTCATCTAGTGCCACTACTCCCATGACAGATATTCAACAACTGTTGATATCAACATATGAAGAATATTAAATTTTATATTTTTATTGGAGCAATATTCTATTTATTTTGTCCAAAAAAAAAGTTTTGCCATAAAAACTGCAAAAACACTGACCTTTTCTCGCGTCCCCTTCGATCCCACCTTAATTTTCTTTTAAGAGAACTCAGCCTTTTAGAAGCTCTTGTTTGAAAAGCATTTTTTAAGTGTGCCACAAACGCCGCTTCCACAAAATATGAAATTTCCAAAAGAGTATTTTCATTAATTTGTGTAAAAAACTGTTATTATAAAAACATATTTAAAAACAAATGGTTTGTTGTGAAAATTTTGACTGTCAAAATGACAACAAATATTAGTCTTGCTATTCACATAGTTTGGCGTATGGATACAGGGGAGTATATCTGGTAACGTTGCTACAGTCTCATTTTCATAGAAAGCCCATTATTTGAAAATTGGAGATTCCTGTTGCCACAATGGCTGGGCAATGGTTATACAATTATTGTATATATATTCTTAGTCCGTTTAATTAATATTATAAATATAAATTATATAGTAATCTATAAGAAAACATTATTAGAAATTTTAATTCATTTTTAGATTCACTTATAATTAATACATCGAATAAGACATATTTCTAAAATGCCAATTAATGTTAATGACTTTCAATCAATGTTGGTAGTCGAAAGTGGACTTACTATAAGAAATAAGGGCTTAGCTGTTACCACAAATTAGGGATGTGTTATCGAAAGAAAAGTATCGATATCGTATTGTATCGAAATAAAAGTATCGATAACAGTAATTATAGGTATCGAAACGCATATAAAATTTTCTGCTTCGTCAGCTTGGGGGACTTTTGAGTTGACTACAAAAGATTATTTTGTTTAGTTTTTAACAAGCGTTCTCATTGATAACTGACGGGGTGAGTAGAGTTATGATAAACTAAAAGAGATTGAATGCTCTAACTGCAGAAAATGTGTGAGAATTGAGAAATAGTGTCATTTGTCCTTCTTCCACACTCCACCCTAGTTATAACGTTTAATCGCAGCATGAGTGAAGATAGCAAAAAAGTTGTTTCTTTCGATACCGATCAGATATCGGAGTGTGAGTACTAATATCAGTAAAAGTATGGGAAAATACTAGTATCGAAAGTAAAATATCAATATTAGTAAAAGTATCGGAGGAAATACTAGCATCGAAAGTAAAATATCAATATTAGTAAAAGTATCAATATTCACATCGTACCATCAATTCAAACCTTAGATGTATGATAATATTATTAGCACAAGTTCATACCCATATCGGTTAATACAATTAGTAAATGTGAAATGTAGGAGTAAATTCTGATTTGAAATGTAAGGACTACAGTATAACGTGAATATCCGTAAGCTAAAGTTGGAGGAAATCTGCATTCGAAGTTACAACGATTTAGTCAGAGGTGAAAAAGTTAGTATCAAATAAATCTTTGTAAATACCCGGAGGATGAATACTCCGCTCGCAAAGTAAAAGTATTGTACAAATCATTTACCCCTACCACCAGTCCAACCCTTAGATGTACTTTACTGTTGGTTTGAGGGGTGGGATGTTTCACTTTTAACAGGGAGAGAGGAAAATGAGAAAACACTCCCACTCCGGGCACCTTCGGTATGAAGGTGTTATCAAGCCGGAAAGATAAAATTACGTATTATTAATATACACAATTTAATTTATTTTTTATGTGATTAAAATCAAGGTGGCTTTTTATTACACGTGTGTAGTAATGGGAGAAACAGTGTCATGGTATCCCCTCTCCATATTGTGCACAAATGGAACTCTATTTGTATAGAAAGAAACCCTAATTATTTTATTCAGAAAATTAAAAATTCACGTTTATAGCTATGCATAATTTAACGAATAACATAAAGTTAACTTTAAATACATATAAAAAATAATAATAAGACGCTTACATATAATTATTTCCTTTATATTATTAGATCTATTTTTGATATGAACCTATTCTAATTGTTTAATTCAAGGTGAAAATTAGTTTGTTATGTCTTCCCAAACTATCGTTTACTTGTTATAATAAATAATACGACACAGCCGTATATATTTACTCAAATAGTTTATGGTGGTTAGGAACAAATCGGTTATTAGTATTTTAGAACACTAATTATTTCAACTTATGCAAAATAATTCTATAATGGTAATATTTTATTGTAAAATATCAACAATCGGCGTATTGTTAAGTACTTTTTTTCTTGTCTGGCAATTATATTATAACACACTCTGATATTATGTTTCAATAAAAATACGTATTTTTACATACCATATAGAGATATAAAAGAGTTTTCTCGATTTAAAACATTCAGCCTAAGACACCATACTTGTTAGCTGGTCACCGCAATAAAAAAACACCGCAAAAAATGACGCCATAACGTCAAGCAACGCTATGTTTATTGAATACACCAAAAGTGTCCGACTTCTGATATCTAAGGTCGCTGTCGTTAGGCTGTAGTCACGTATAACAAGGCTTTGTGATCAGATCTCAAGTTTGGCGTAACCTAAACTAATTTAATATCTGTCACTAGAATGTTTAATCATTTATATAATATTTTAAGATTTTTATTTGGTCGACCTCAGTGGTATTGGGGTAAAATTTCTCGCCTCAAAACCCGATGTTCAAACGCATTCGGGGTTGATGGATTTTTCTTCAACAATAACAATCAGTAGAACAACTTCCTTCGGAGGTGAAGTAAAGAATCGGTCCCATGTGGATTGTGGCTTGTAAAATAACACTGAAAGACATGCGAAAATAACTTTCCCAGCAAAATTGGTAGGCCCTTTCATTCTCACTCATAGAAATTCTCGTGTGCTGATATAATCAATCGGTTCAGAAAGTGCACGTTAAATACTTCAAATAAATAAATTAAAAAAAAATTGTATTTGCTTTTAAATGTTTTAAATATTGTAAAGGAAGCTTATGTCTTAATTTTAAATGCGCATGGTAAATAATACAATTACAATAATTATGTTTATGTTTCAAAGTAGCATACATGTGCTTGGATAGTATACATTTAGTTTTAAAGTGTATAATATAATTATTGTATAGACTATTAAATTATTATCATGTAAAAGTTCTAGAACATTGTAAAATAGCAGTTGAAATTTGGGCTTCAGGAAATGGTAACTAAAATTTAAGTTTCATAGAAATGGCTTTTATCTGACAGCTATAAAAATTACTAGATTCATTATCACGTATTCATACGTCACATAATGTGGTCTGCAGCTCTCAATTTTAATATATATTATCAATACCAATAAAATAGTGAAATTTCTTCAGTTTAGATAGAAAAAAAAAGGTATATATTTTCTAAAAAGCCCTTCTTATTAAAATGGGACTTGGTGCCCTCATTACCTTGAAAGAGCAAGCACCTATTGATTTACAGCCCAAAGAAAGGATCTCCCATTGGCTATTTATTGCTGTGACATTTCTCCCAGTCTTTGCGAAACCCTCAGGTGAACTACGACACTGACTGGCATTTCAGGTGAATTGAATGCCAAACCGACGACCCTGCACAATGATGACTTGAGAGCAACTGTGTGTGACGTAGCCTTTCGCGGAATGGTTGCCCAAACACCATAAACGCAAGGTCTAAAAGAGGCACGCATACCTTACCCTCACCCCACCTCTTGTCCTCTTGAACTGTATCGCTTCCTGTGTAGGAAATCGTGGCGTGTGTACCATATATCAATGTTACAAACACACACTTATAGCCTCTTAATTGTATCCATCCATCTAGTAAACAACAAACACTTCTAGCCTCGTGTTTGCATCATCCATCTAGTAAACAACAAACACTTCTAGCCTCGTGTTTCCATCATCTATCTAATCAACAACACATACTTCTAGCCTCGTGTTCGCATCATCCATCTATCAACAACATATACTTCTAGCCTCGTGTTTGCATCCATTCATCTAGTAAACAACACATACTTCTAGCCTCGTGTTTGCATCATCCATCTAATCAACAACACATACTTCTAGCCTCATGTTTGCATCCATTCATCTAGTAAACAACACATACTTCTAGCCTCGTGTTTGCATCATCCATCTAATCAACAACACATACTTCTAGCCTCATGTTTGCATCCATTCATCTAGTAAACAACACATACTTCTAGCCTCGTTGTTTGCATCATCATCTAATCAACAACACATACTTCTAGCCTCATGTTTGCATCCATCATCTAGTAAACAACACATACTTCTAGCCTCGTGTTTGCATCATCCATCTAATCAACAACACATACTTCTAGCCTCGTGTTTGCATCATACATCTAATCAACAACACATACTTCTAGCCTCGTGTTTGCATCATCCATCTAATCAACAACACATACTTCTAGTCCCTTGTTTGCGTCCATCTATCTAGTCAACAACACACACTTCTAGCCTCGTGTATACATCCATCTATCTAGTCAACACTCTCTTCTAGCCTCGTGTTTGCATCATCCATCTAATAAACAACACTTAGGTTGTCATGGCAATTCCATGACCATAAATCTCCATGGCGTCAGCCTGCAATCGAACGATACCAAACGAGCGGCCTCTGTCTGTTGGTGAAGACAGTGGGAACTTCTTTGGCTAGAGGGTATCATGTGGTCAGCATATCTAACCCTCTGGCCATTAAGCTCAGTTTTCAAGATAGATCGCAGTTCATCAATTGTCCTCATGAAGCTGAGTTGATCCCGTTACAGAACCACTGCTTCACAGAAAATTATGGAAGCGACGTAGATCGAACCCAGACCCCTATTTCATCACATAAATAAAATATGGTTGTTAAGGTATTCTAATTGTAGATTATTGTCTTGAAAACTTGAATCTGTGCCTTGATTTTCTTACAAATGTATATTTGAAGCATCTTTCGGATAATACAAATATATATGTTGCTCTCAAAATTGATAACATTTTACCAATTTATTAGTGCTATTTTATAGACATTGATGATATATATCTATCAAAAGTGGCAGCTGCAGATAACATGCTTTGACTTATGAAAACATAAAGTAGATCTAGTAAATTATTTTAGCTATCAAGTACATCCGTAAAATAAAAAAATTGGGGTATATGCCCGAAAACATAGGTCGATCTTTTAAATTATGGATTATTTTATTTATATAATACAAATAGCCTTGGGTTTGGTTGCAATCATTCAGCATGTCAGTCGGCATTGTAGCTAGAAATTTAGATTATGTATGAACTCCCAATACTTCTTTTAAAACTAACACATTTATTAATCGTAAATTTAGATTATTCTGTGTAAACAAAATGTTTTCTTGATTTCCTTAGAACTTAGTAGCTCTGTGAACAGTAAGTATCACTTGCTCTATGTCCTTACCGTTACTACAGTCTTCGGATTTATATTTGGATAAATTTATCGTTGGTTGAATGGTAATATATTTTAAAGTCCTTGACATAGTATTAATATGTTGTAAGGTCCCTGGCTTAGTAGTAATATATTGTGAGGTCTCTGGTTTAATAGTAATAAATATTGAGAAGTCCCTGACCTAGTAGTAATATATTGTGAAGTCTCTGACCTAGTAGTAATATATTGTGAAGTCTCTGACCTAGTAGTAATATATTGTGAAGTACCTGGCCTAGTAGTAATATATTGTGAAGTCTCTGACCTAGTAGTAATATATTGTGAAGTCTCTGACCTAGTAGTAATATATTGTGATGCCCTGACCTAATAGTAATACATTGTGAAGCCCCTGACCTAATAGTAATACATTGTGAAGCCCCTGACCTAATAGTAATACATTGTGAAGCCCCTGACCTAATAGTAATACATTGTGAAGTCACTGACCTAATAGTAATACATTATGAAGTCACTGACCTAGTAGTAATATATTGTGAAGTCCTGACCTAGTAGTAATATATTGTGAAGTCTCTGACCTAGTAGTAATATATTGTGAAGTCTCTGACCTAGTAGTAATATATTGTGAAGTCTCTGACCTAGTAGTAATATATTGTGAAGTCACTGACCTAATAGTAATACATTATGAAGTCACTGACCTAGTAGTAATAATTGTGAAGTCTCTGACCTAGTAGTAATATATTGTGAAGTCTCTGACCTAGTAGTAATATATTGTGAAGTCACTGACCTAGTAGTAATACATTATGAAGTCACTGACCTAGTAGTAATACATTGTGAAGCCCCTTACCTAATAGTAATACATTGTGAAGTCACTGACCTAATAGTAATACATTGTGAAGCCCCTGACCTAATAGTAATACATTGTGAAGCCCCTGACCTATAGTAATACATTGTGAAGTCACTGACCTAATAGTAATACATTATGAAGTCACTGACCTAGTAGTAATATATTGTGAAGTCTCTGACCTAGTAGTAATATATTGTGAAGTCTCTGACCTAGTAGTAATAATTGTGAAGTCTCTGACCTAGTAGTAATATATTGTGAAGTCTCTGACCTAGTAGTAATATATTGTGAAGTCACTGACCTAATAGTAATACATTGTGAAGTCACTGACCTAATAGTAATACATTATGAAGTCTCTGACCTAGTAGTAATATATTGTGAAGTCTCTGACCTAGTAGTAATATATTGTGAAGTCTCTGACCTAGTAGTAATATATTGTGAAGTCTCTGACCTAGTAGTAATATATTGTGAAGTCACTGACCAAGTAGTAATATATTGTGAAGTCACTGACCTAATAGTAATACATTGTGAAGCCCCTGACCTAGTAGTAATATATTGTGAAGTCTCTGACCTAGTAGTAATAATTGTGAAGTCTCTGACCTAGTAGTAATATATTGTGAAGTCTCTGACCTAGTAGTAATATTTGTGAAGTCTCTGACCTAGTAGTAATATATTGTGAAGTCACTGACCTAGTAGTAATATATTGTGAAGCCCCTGACTTAGTAGTAATATATTGTGAAATGTTTCAATCGAGGGTCAGTCTGAAGCGATCTCGAAAGATCAGTATAGAGCTTTCTGTAGCAAGAAACGACTCGTCCAAAGCGATCAATGCAGGAACACCCACTGCGCCGACCCTTTTGAAAGCTTCCATTAACAAGGTAACAAACCGGCTGACTTGGCCTCAAGGATAGTGGAATGAACACGGATCTGGGAGGCTGAAGTTGTATCCCAGACTGGTGCATTCAGCCTGGTTTTTCTTATCCTCACTGCAACTAAATGATGGTGCGCCTACTCTAACTAAACATACTAAACAAAACTTAGCTTCTCTTAGTAAACTAAGCAAAGGGGCTGTTTCATCTTCGGGACCTCGAAATAATATAACGTTTAGATATAAAATAAGAATAATGCTGTCGAAAGGGATGGACAACCCTGTCGTTAAGGGCCACATGTGTTCAATTGGCTATAAAAGTGTGGTGGATTTTAATAGTATTTTACAATGCGGAAGTATTTGGAATTCAATAAGTAAATGGATTGGTCTAGTTAAATAATGTATATTTCTTAAGTTTTATAATTTTAACACTTAAAGATAATATATTTCAATGTAGCTTAGCAAAAAATATTAATCTTTTTATTATACTAAAATACCTACCAATTTTTTTAATATGCTTAAGATTAATTTTTAATCATATTAAAAGTGAATATGATACTAATCTGATGTAATATTTCTTATAAAGTTTTTATTTTATTTTGGACGTTCTGTTTTTAAAATGTTCTCGAAACAAATTTTATTTAAAAATAAAATAAACATCATTAACTAGGAACAAAAGTGTAGGTAAATAATTATGGTATACTAATAAAATAATATAAAAACAAATAAAAATTGTTTAATTAAAATACACGTATAAGGTTTTAGTTTCTAAAAAAATGTTTGATTATGTTCATATATTATTTTACTAGACTTGGATAATATATTTTCAACGTCAGTTTGTATCCATCCTCAATCTTTAGTCAAATTAAATATGAAAAATATGTTCACATTCTGAAATGCCCCATTATGTTTTCATCGCTTCTAACTGTCGTGGTTATCCAACTTCAATTAAAGATTAAGAGCTAGAATGAATAAAACATAATTTTATATATATATCCTCATTTTTGTGTGAGGAAGGCGGGAGAACAAAAAGGACAAAAAACAACTTAAGTCTGAGTTCATACATGTTCACTGGGACGCTTTATTCTAAATGAATCACCTATCATTCTCATTTTAAATTCAGATAAACTTCCTCTAAATTATGAGCCTACCATCCGTTTGTTTGTTCCACGATTAATGCCAAAATGTGTGGACTAATTTTAGCCAGATTTGCCAGACCCATTTTTTGAGCCGTAGTCTAGGAAGTAATCATATTTTTTTTATTTCGACATTATTGCGAGAGACTAACGTCTTAAAACGTGTAAATAACAACTATTCTATCTGAGTATAGTACACTACTATAGTACAAGTTTTAACTTGTTTTCGGTCTAACTTAATCACCAAATAAATAAATGGTACATTGCACCACACAAACATTCTCGATATTTTTCATAAATTAAGACATTTAACTAATACTCGTAGGATATGCGAAACAAAAGAATATACCTTAATGAAGAAAAAGAATGAAAAAACCCAATCAATTTCCCAATTTCAGAGACCTCCATAAAAATCTATATGATCAATGGTTAAGATATATTGGTTTTATAAAAATATTTTTCAAATAAAAGGTGTTTATATTTAATAGTTTAACATATTTGTAATGATAAACTATTTCGCAAACCTTAATTATAGGGTTATCTATCTAATTCCAAACACTACTCGGGGGAACTTGATGAAAAACCTAAATAAAAAGTTTTAGCCTGCCTGACCAGTAAAATGATATAAAGTCTAGGAGGTTATACAGACACACAAACAGACGTCATTGCAAAAAAACACTTTTTTGGATTGAGGGGTTCATTAAACGTTGACATGCATCAACATTTCAAATTAAATCTATTTGACCATCACAATACCTTCTCTCTCCTAGGGGTTTCAAAAAAAGTAAAAACACAAAATTCAAATTTATGGAGAAATGATAAGAGACTTCAACTTGAAACACAAAGAGGAGTCTTAAGGCGGAATTAAGGATAATAACATGGAGAGAGCAAGGTCTATTGTTAATATAATTACTTGTAAGACTAAAGTAACATTAATAACATGGAGGGAGCAGGGTCTACTGTTTATATAACTACTATTAAGATTGTAGTAACGATAATAACATGGAGGGAGCAAGGTCTGTTCTTCTCAGAACTACTAGTTGGTATTGATATTCTTTATGAAAAAAATACATCTGTGGATCACACAGCCTAAATTATGGATATATTAAAGTAGTCCATAGTTTTAGTAGCTTTTATAATTATTTTCAGTTAAGGTTTTTCCTATTAGAACACAACTATACATGGCCCAACCTAACGTAGCCTAACCTGGCACAATACACACCAGAGTGTAAAATAATATATCTTCACTACTCCGGATGTGATGCTGGTGGTATTCCATCCCCTCCTATTTGTGTACCTTTACTGATATTTACATATCGCGCATAAGGGTAGACCGTATGTAAATTGCAATCAGGAATTACAAACCCACATACACTGTAATTAGCTGGCTAGACATATTTACGGTAAAATCTTGTTTACCCACCAATCAGGCATATGTATTCCCGTGAGTTTAATCCCCTCCTCAAAATTAAGTACTGGCCCCATATTTCACTTGCGGCACAGGTGTTACCCAAACTGTGGTACGCGTAAAGACAGGGTTGCGTTAGGTGTTTTACGGGGTAGCACTGCAATTACTAAGTTCTATTAATCATTAAATATTGTTTGATTATAAGTAGGTTTTATAAACCAATTAACACATATATTGACATTTATCTCATGAATTGTAATGGTTTATTTTCCTTCTGTGATGGTTTTGTTTAGCTTACTACTAAAACTTTATTGAATTTTGGAACCACTCTTTTTAATTTCTTATATCAAGAGAAAATATTTTAATTGTGAAAAAAAAAATCCATCTCGTGATTATGTTAAACTTAATAAAAAACTTGGTTTTACAATTCTGTCTGTCCTTACCACAGATACAAAATAATAGGATGGATTTTTCTGCAAACTTGTTATTTAGATTTTATAGGGCTATACCCCGAGATGATTTTTTAATTTTGATCCTGCCCCTCGTAAAGGGTAGTTTACTTATGAGGTTTTTTTTAAGTGTTCCGACGATTTTGTTTCAAATGCATAACAAGTATATGTTTGGCATGACAAATAACATTATATCGCTAGTTTTTGAGAAAAAATTCATTGAAGTCAAGTCCACAGACTGGAAATTTTTGAAAATTAAAAATATTTTGAAAATTATTTTAAACATTTTGTTGAAAATTTATATCTAGGAATTGTGTTTTATGACAAACAACAGTGTATTTGTTTATTAGGTAAAAACTCATTTATTGGTAGTCTTCTGATTGAGTTTTCATAAACTTGAACAATTTAAAAAATAACTCAAACGATTTGGTTCCAAATGGATATCTTGGGAGTATTTTTTTATGTAAATTACAATGTATACTTGTTTAAGAAGTAGAAATTTGTTTAAAGTTAGTTTACTGTTAGCTGATTTAAAAAAAAGGAATCGAGTTATTTAAAAAAAATTGTTTTGTTCTGAATGGCTAGTCTAAATATAAACAATATCAATATACTCTATTATGTATTTGTTTTTATGAGTAAAACTAACTTAAGGGTAGTTAATTGAGATCTTATTTTTGAAAATTTGGTTCCAAGCTATAATAAACTATATGAGAAAGTTCGCGCAATTGTGCCGCACCATTTATTTTAAAATGCTACCAGATATTTATTTACTGATTTTTTCAAAGACAGCTGCAAAGGGTACTTGACAAAGAAATACTGGCCTAATAAATATATCATGGAAAATAAGAGGCGATTGGCACAAGTATTTATTTATCTCTAAACACCGCGTTTCACTACTTGTTCGGATTATTATGTGGGTTTGGCATAAGTTGTCTTTTTATTTTACACGATCATTAAAATTGACAATTTGTTTATGAAACCTTAGTGTTTTCTACAACCAACGTTAAGATCAATTATATTATATTATTATTATTATTATTATTATTATTATTATTATTATTATTATTAGCACCGCGTCTTACTACCCGTTCGGTTTACACGCACTTACGCTAATGTGTAATGGTAGGGTGATTGTGAGATGAAATGAAGGACCTACAGTTTAACGTGGAATCGAAACCACGGTGGAGGCCTGACACTTTACACATTCACAAGTTGTGATTAATACACGTCTTGTCAGAGGTGAAGGAAGGGTTTGGCAATCAGATAAATCTGTGCCGGGACCGAGGATTGAACCCCTGACTACCCAGCACAGAAGTCTGACATCTTACCCATTGACCACCAGGTCACCAAGATCAATTATTGAATTTTATGTGTTTTTCGAACAAATTATGTATCTGAGAGACAAAAAAAGAATCTTTCTAAGATGAGTCACAGATATAATTAGCGATATATTATCTTGTCATCCCAAAAATAATTATAACAAGTATCAATTTTGAAAAGTTCTCATCCATGTGTCCCGTGGATAAAGGCGTCTGTCTCGTCTAGTCCTGTTCGTTAGTGGCGGGTAGATCAAGGCTGAAATCCCAGTTCGCAAAATAATTAGAATTCACCAAATAGGCAACGTCATTAACTTGACTCTCACTCACTTTGGTGGCCGCATGGTCTAAGGTGCTCTACTCGCAGTAGACTAGACTACCGATGACGAAATCGATTTTCCATTCTCCCTCAACGTGAGTACACTTACTCTAAATTTATCCTTCCTAATTCCTAAAACCATTAGCTAGCGTAATTAGTATATATATACATATAGCCTGAACTGGTAGTGAGACGCGGTGCTAAAAAAACTAGACTCTCACCGAAAATTGATTAGCAATCCTTAGCTTCAAACGAAGTTGCTCATTGCTCTGTCAACAGCAGTAGGCCTTGAAGATATACCTTAGAGGTGGGATTGACTGGTTTAGAAAAGTGTTTTGCCAATCGTGTACCCCTTTAGGATCCAACGTGGCCCTTCCAGTTCTTCGTGATAAAAGAAACCAATGATTGTCCTCTTGTAAAGAACAAAAGATCGTTCCAAATTTCAAAATTAACCTTAAGTAGTAGCTAAACAAAGAAGATTAAGAGGGGGAGAAGAGCTTATAAAAGTACGTGTTATTATGTAAAAACTGGCATTATTAATTTTATCATACTTATCCTATTTATCTAATGTGTACTTTATGAACAATAGTTTTAAACGGTTGTTCTCAATGTTTGTGAAGCGTGGTCTTACAAGACAAGAAGAAATTTAAGGTTTTCATAAACAAGGTTTTTAGGAAGATATTTGGTCAAAAAGAATGAATGAAGATACTGAGAAGTGTAGGAAGTTATATATTTACGAGTTACATACCCTGCGCTCATAACAAGACAATGTTAGGTTAATTAAATCGCATAGATTATGATGGGAAGAACATGCAGCGAGGATGGACTAAACTAGAACCTTGTCCAGGGTACTGACTGGCAGACCCAATGGGAAGACACCTTGTGAAGACCCAGACACAATTGGGAACATAACATTAGAGTTGACCTAAAAGAGATAAGGTGTAATTATGTAGACTGGATCGAACTAGCTCAAGATAGGGATAGGGTGTAATGAGGGGGACAGGATAGAACTAGCTCAAGATAGAGATAGGGTGTAATGAGGGGACAGGATAGAACTAGCTCAAGATAGGGATAGGGTGTAATGGGGGTGACTGGATATAACTAGCTCAAGATAGGGATAAGGTGTAATGAGGGGGACTGGATAGAACTAGCTCAAGATAGGGATAGATTGTAATGAGAGGGACTGGATAGAACTAGCTCAAGATAGGGATAGGGTGTAATGAGGGGACTGGATAGAACTAGCTCAAGATAGGGATAGATTGTAATGAGGGGGACTGGATATAACTAGCTCAAGATAGGGATAGGGTGTAATGAGGGGGACTGGATAGAACTAGCTCAAGATAGGGATAAGGTGTAATGAGGGGGACTGGATATAACTAGCTCAAGATAGGGATAAGGTGTAATGAGGGGGACTGGATAGAACTAGCTCAAGATAGAGATAGGGTGTAATGAGGGGGACAGGATAGAACTAGCTCAAGATAGGGATAGGGTGTAATGGGGGTGACTGGATATAACTAGCTCAAGATAGGGATAAGGTGTAATGAGGGGGACTGGATAGAACTAGCTCAAGATAGGGATAGATTGTAATGAGAGGGACTGGATAGAACTAGCTCAAGATAGGGATAGGGTGTAATGAGGGGGACTGGATAGAACTAGCTCAAGATAGGGATAGATTGTAATGAGGGGGACTGGATATAACTAGCTCAAGATAGGGATAGGGTGTAATGAGGGGGACTGGATAGAACTAGCTCAAGATAGGGATAAGGTGTAATGAGGGGGACTGGATATAACTAGCTCAAGATAGGGATAAGGTGTAATGAGGGGGACTGGATAGAACTAGCTCAAGATAGGGATAGATTGTAATGAGGGGACTGGATAGAACTAGCTCAATATAGGGATAAGGTGTAATGAGGGGGACTGGATAGAACTAGCTCAAGATAGGGATAAGGTGTAATGAAGGGACTGGATATAACTAGCTCAAGATAGGGATAGATTGTAATGAGGGGGACTGGATAGAACTAGCTCAAGATAGGGATAGATTGTAATGAGGGGGACTGGATATAACTAGCTCAAGATAGGGATAGGGTGTAATAGAGGGGACTGGATAGAACTAGCTCAAGATAGGGATAAGTGTAATGAGGGGGACTGGATATAACTAGCTCAAGATAGGGATAAGGTGTAATGAGGGGGACTGGATAGAACTAGCTCAAGATAGGGATAGATTGTAATGAGGGGGACTGGATAGAACTAGCTCAATATAGGGATAAGGTGTAATGAGGGGGACTGGATAGAACTAGCTCAATATAGGGATAAGGTGTAATGAGGGGACTGGATGGAACTAGCTCAATATAGGGATAAGGTGTAATGAGGGGGACTGGATGGAACTAGCTCAATATAGGGATAAGGTGTAATGAGGGGGACTGGATAGAACTAGCTCAATATAGGGATAAGGTGTAATGAGGGGGACTGGATAGAACTAGCTCAATATAGGGATAAGGTGTAATAAGTTGGACTGGATAGAACTAGCTCAATATAGGGATAAGGTGTAATGAGGGGGACTGGATAGAACTAGCTCAATATAGGGATAAGGTGTAATGAGGGGGACTGGATGGAACTAGCTCAAGATAGGGACAGATAGTAATGAAAGGGACTGGATGGAACTCGCTCAAGATAGGATAAGGTGTAATGAGGGGGACTGGATAGAACTAGCTCAAGATAGGGATAGATTGTAATGAGGGGACTGGATAGAACTAGCTCAATATAGGGATAAGGTGTAATGAGGGGGACTGGATAGAACTAGCTCAATATAGGGATAAGGTGTAATGAGGGGGACTGGATGGAACTAGCTCAATATAGGGATAAGGTGTAATGAGGGGGACTGGATGGAACTAGCTCAATATAGGGATAAGGTGTAATGAGGGGGACTGGATAGAACTAGCTCAATATAGGGATAAGGTGTAATGAGGGGGACTGGATAGAACTAGCTCAATATAGGGATAAGGTGTAATAAGTTGGACTGGATAGAACTAGCTCAATATAGGGATAAGGTGTAATGAGGGGGACTGGATAGAACTAGCTCAATATAGGGATAAGGTGTAATGAGGGGGACTGGATGGAACTAGCTCAAGATAGGGACAGATAGTAATGAAAGGGACTGGATGGAACTCGCTCAAGATAGGGATAAGGTGTAATGAGGGGGACTGGTTAGAACTAGCTCAAGATAGGGATAGATTGTAATGAGGGGGACTGGATAGAACTAGCTCAATATAGGGATAAGGTGTAATGAGGGGGACTGGATAGAACTAGCTCAAGATAGGGATAGATTGTAATGAGGGGGACTGGATAGAACTAGCTCAATATAGGGATAAGGTGTAATGAGGGGGACTGGATAGAACTAGCTCAATATAGGGATAAGGTGTAATGAGGGGGACTGGATAGAACTAGCTCAAGATAGGGACAGATAGTAATGAAAGGGACTGGATGGAACTCGCTCAAGATAGGGATAAGGTGTAATGAGGGGGACTGGATAGAACTAGCTCAAGATAGGGATAGATTGTAATGAGGGGACTGGATGGAACTAGCTCAATATAGGGATAAGGTGTAATGAGGGGACTGGATAGAACTAGCTCAAGATAGGGATAGATTGTAATGAGGGGGACTGGATAGAACTAGCTCAATATAGGGATAAGGTGTAATGAGGGGGACTGGATAGAACTAGCTCAATATAGGGATAAGGTGTAATGAGGGGGACTGGATGGAACTCGCTCAAGATAAGCACTTCCATGAACTTTCGAGTTCCTATTGCCATAAAGTAAGTACTTTCTGAACTATCTTCTATTATTATTAGCACCGCGTCTTACTACCCGTTCGAGTTATATGCTCTTACGCTAATGTGTAATGGTAGGGTGATTGTGAGATGAAATGGAGGACCTACAGTTTAACGTGGAATCCGAACCACGGTGGAGGCCTGGCATTCCACACATTTACAAGTTGTGATTAATACACACTTTGTCAGAGATGAAGGAAAGGTTTGGTAATCAGATAAATCTGTTCCGGGACCGAGGGTTTAACCCCGGACCCCCAACACAGAAGTTTTACACCTTACCCCTAGACCATCAGGTTACCTTAACTATCTTCTAAATTAACTTTAATCTAGAATAAGCACAACATCTAGCCCTCCGGCCGTTAATTCATCTCTGTGGTAAGGGAGACCCATATATCACCCAAGATAGATTTTTGTACATGCCTGGAATCGATGTGGAATGTGTAGACACGTTACAGACTGAGCTAAGTGTCAGAATAACACACTTGTTTTTTTTTGTTTTTTTTTAACTCATTAGCACGCCGCATATTCCATGATATAGTCAGGAAGCGCGTACCCCGGTAGGGGAAACACTGTTTTAGAAGATAAATAAATATGTGAGGTTTGTGTGTAAAGGTGACCTAGTGACGATTTAATACACGATTACTTCAGTGAGTGTGTCCCGGGGTATTGAGCGATGGGTGGGCTACGTGGGATGTTTACTGCCCAGACCTCGGCCTCACACGAGAATGAATACACCTCCTGGTGTACTACTAGTCCACGGCTTCCCACAAGAATGATCAATATCACATGGTTACCTTACTAGGCCATGGCCTCCCACGTGAATGAACAACATCCCGCGGCTACCTTATTGCTAGGCAATAATCTCCAACGAGAATGAACAACTGCCGTTATTACCTTATTGCTAGGCAATAATCTCCAACGAGAATGAACAACTGCCGTTCATTACCTTATTGCAAGCAATAATCTCCAACGAGAATGAACAACTGCGTCATTACCTTATTGCGAAGCAATAATCTCCAACGAGAATGAACAACTGCCGTTATTACCTTATTGCTAGGCAATAATCTCCAAGAAAATGAACCAACTGCCGTTATTACCTTATTGCTTAGGCAATAATCTCCAACGAGAATGAACAATGCCGTTATTACCTTATTGCTAGGCAATAATCTCCAACGAGAATGAACAACTGCCGTTATTAACTTATTTTAGGCAATAATCTACAATCGAGAATGAACAACTGCCGTTATTACCTTATTGCGTAAGCAATAATCTCCAACGAAATGAACACTGCCGTTATTACCTTATTCTAGGCAATAATCTCCAACGAGAATGAACCAACTGCCGTTATTACCGTATTTAGGCAATAATCTACAACGAAAATGAACCACTGCCGTTATTACCTTATTGTAGGCAATAATCTCCAACGAGAATGAACACTGCCGTATATTACCTTATTGCTTAGGCAATAATCTCAACGAAATGAACACTGCCGTTATTACCTTATTGCGAAGTAATAATCTCCACGTGAATGAACAACTGCCGTTATTACCTTATTGCTAGGTAATAATCTCCAACGGAATGAACAACACTCCTAGTTATTAATACTTATGGTTTGAGGAACAAATCTACACACTGAAATACTATTCCAATGCCGATTATTCAACATCTTATTTTTAGGCAACACAACTAAAGAGAATAACAACTGACGTTTTATATTTTTAGGCAATAATCTACAACGAGAATGAACCACTGCCGTTATTACCTTATTTTTAGGCAATAATCTACAACGAGAATGAACCACTGCCGTTATTACCTTATTTTTAGGTAATAATCTACAGCGCGAATGAACAACACCCCATGGCTTATTAATAGTGCATGGCCTCCCACGATAATGAACAACACCCCATAGCTTATTAATACTACATGGCCTTCCATGAGAATGAACAACATCCTATGCTTACCTCACTGAAAGTTTACTATTTCAAAAGCGAATTACTTTCCAACATTTCTTACTGTTTTTCTACGCAACACGGAAACATTTAAAGAGAATGTACAACGAAGAAATTTTAAACTGAAAGATTAGCGTGTAAATAAAAGCGACCTTACAAAGCATGCAGAAATGTTTAATAAAGCGGGGAAATTTTATTAGAGCAAAGTTGAAAGAACGGACTGAAACACATACTTTTTTTTTTTTTTTAGGAAACAAACTTGACATGAGACCATCTTACTACCCACCAGAGCTACCTGCACATTTACGCTAGTGAGGTAAGGACGAGGAAAGTAGAATCTATAGTAGGAGATTTTGAATACTATTCTATGAAGCGGGTTGCACTTAACTTGACGCATATGAACAGTCCTAGCACTATCGCAATTAGACGTTAATGACAAAATAGAAAGAGTTGGAAGAAAATGATAAGTTCACCCTGAGAGGGCTCTTGTCCACATTATGATAACCCTTTCCCCCTTCCTCTGACGAGTTTACACACTATCTTTAATATTTGTGACTTGAAATTATTGATTTACTTTTTAAAATTACATTTTCATTGTGTACATATTCTAGTTAGACATACGCTACTATGAACTTTTTTAATCTACATCCTAACATAAGACTCTTACAGGTAATTTTCGTGACCAAGCCAAATAGCCTAAGTTGTAGAGGTTTGTAAAAAATATGTTAAAAAAACTTAAAGGTAAAAATAACAATTTTGAAACATTGTAAGACTATTTTTAGAATTATTTAAGAATTTATGGTTTCGTTTTAAAGTTTATATCTTTAAGAATCTGGCGAGTAAAACGTAAATTTACTAACATGGGAAGTCCTATCTTGACCGGCCGTGACGTCACAGGTAGGAAACGTCCTTTTTTCGATCTATGCGCTCCTCGTCATTAGAAAACCAAACTAATCCTAACTGATGCCTTATTTAGCATAATTAATAATTAGTTTTTTTGTTATTTCTATGCTAAGGTTATTAGCACGCGACAATTTTCCGTCCAATTCCAATAAAAACGTGTTTAAATATTTTTATACATATATTTAAGGTAAAAATAATCACATATAACTAAAATTATCTTTACATTTTATTCAACCACTAATAAATAATCTGCTAAGCCCCTTCAATGGTAAAACGGTCTATGGCATTACTCCCGCAATAGACTATACTGTCGACTATAGGAAGATTGGGATTCAAATCCCAGTCGGGTGTACTAAGGGTGGTTTCCCCTGGATGGTTTTCCATTCTCCCTACAGGAAAATGCGGATACACTTCTTTAAAATGATACCATCCTCATATATAGCACATTTAGTGTAATTAGTGTGGTTAGATACGGTGTTGAAAATAAAATAAAAATGTTCTTAAATAATTTATATTCATTAATAATTTGAGAATTAATTTAATTAACTAATTTTCAATCATGGAATAGATTTTTTTTTCTGTGTCAACGAGCTTTTAATACAGCTGTTACGAAATTTTAACTAAAGTTTAACCATCCAGACCAAAATAAATTAAAATTCCGTTTTTGTTTTACTATTACTAACCAAACACATTCAAGTTATTTTAAGAACTCTATCAAATTCAGATTGATATTTTGAAGGGTATATTATAAATTACTAAAGATATCATGTACGGTACAAATCAAAGTATAGACGGAGCCATTTGCTTATATAAATAGCTTCGCGTGTGTAATTTAGTTCATGTACTCGTATGTTCATAATACACTCGTCTATATTTCATGGAGGTTAGATCCGTTCAATTGGTCTTGATGGTGCGTTATCATCTGGCCTTAAATAAGATAATGAAACATAATTTCAGTGTGCACGGAAGAAACCCAATAATACAGTTAGAGGTTGGTCATGCACAGTCCAATTTTCATAGGAAGAATCTTTTAGAATATATAAACATATATTTTTATTGTCAAAATTGATAACATTTTACTATAATATTATTGTATATGTATTCATATAATCTATCAAAAGTGACAGTTGAAGATTCATAACCTGACGTATGGATACGTAAAAGTAGAATAAATTAACAAGGGTGTAGAAAGATTTTTTTTTTAGGGGTGGGGTTCTGTTAGAAAATTTGGAATTTGGAACAATAAAAGTATAAATGGACCCCTGTCCCCCTAAGAGAGGTTCTTCAAATTATATGTGGTTCCAACCCTCCCTAAGCCCCTCCTCCCCTTACTATACCCTTGCTTGTAGCCTTTCTTGTTGTAGGATAAAGGCTCTTACTATGAAAATTGGACTGTATTCATATATTTGTTGAAAGTAACTACAAATTTCACTGATATCCAAAGAACGCTTTTTTTTGTGAACTGTCTCTTACTACCTGCGCTCGGGCTATCTGTATTTAATTACTCCTGGTGAGACACTACAACTAATCTGGAGAGGGTTGCGTTGGGAGGGGGTAGCTATTACTTCTGAAGCATGTATTAGTAAATCAATGTTATATTTAGCCGAATACAAGAGTTTAATTGTTAAAGGCTTTTCGTTGCATTTTACATTTGTAAAATGCGTGTTTATTTAGTCGTGTTCATTTATTACGTTTTTTTTGGTTAATATTCTTAGTTCATTAAAAAAAAATTAAGTCAATATTTAGAATTTTTGTGTCATTTTATAGGTAATTTTATGATCATTTTTAGGTGATCAAAATTCAGGCCCGGCGTTATTAGTGTGAAAAAAGAAGGGGAGAACATACTAATTACACCTCACCGGGATTCGAACCTCTATCTCCCAATCACCGGCAAACTAATATATAAAAAAATCTTTATACTGCGTGACCACCTATGCAAGTAAATTAAGTCTTTTTTTTTTGTGATTTGTAGTCGTGTCAACACCGGCAATTAACAAACACTAGATTATTTCAATCCCGTGCATGTCTTGACTAATTAGCATCTAGAAAATCGCTGTATACAGGATGACCAGAAACCCTTCATACCGTTACTATTC
The DNA here is from genome assembly GCA_039000515.1 of Timema cristinae. Lineage (NCBI taxonomy): Eukaryota > Metazoa > Arthropoda > Insecta > Phasmatodea > Timematidae > Timema > Timema cristinae. The sequence goes on along the minus strand of JBCFYV010001001.1, from coordinate 7,309,187 downwards.
TGAAATCAATTACCACAGTGGTTGCAAAACGGTGGATCACAACCCAAATTTTAGTTGTGTCTTGAATTTTGAAATATGGAACATTTTGTAATTATTATAAAATGTAGATAAACGAAACATAGGAAAATATTAATAAAATAAAAGAAGGGGGAAAT